>CM055267.1:63908892-64431783 GCA_029237695.1 Conchocele bisecta
GACATCGAAGATGGTCGATACGTCTCAGCACTCTACTGATTTTAATAATTCTAAAGAATTAATTAGCAATCAATACCAATTTACGATTGGAGATGCCCACTCTGCCATAATATGTGGGCAGACAGGATGTGGAAAAACGGTTTTCATCCTAGACTTGCCAATTCACGATTGGAGATGCCCACTCTGCCATAATATGTGGGCAGCTAGGATGTGGAAAAACGGTTTTCATCCTAGACTTGCTCGAGGGCTCCTACCGCGATGCCTTTCGTCACATTGTGATCCTGTGTCCCACTGTGCGGCACAACGATACTTATCAGCGGCGCCCGTGGATATGGACCGACCCTGAGGTATATGTTATTGATCCCGGTGATAGGCTTCACGATTGGCTGCGTGGTTTATACCAAAGATTCCAGGGTGAGCCCACCCTATACGTGATTGACGATTGCTCGGCCAAGGCGGCGATGACCAAAAAGAAGGACATGCTCTCCGAGCTCGCATTTTCTGGCCGCCATGCTAGGCAAAGCGTTTGAATATCCACTCCAAAGTACAACGCCGTCCTCAAGGATCTGCGCGAGCAAACGAAATGGGTCGCCCTCTTTCACTGCAAGGACTGAGACTCATTCGATGACTGCCTTCAAGAGAATGACGTTATCCCAACGCGCGAGGAGCGCCTGGAGGTTCGACAGATGCTTTCGGAAACTAAGCACGCCAAGCTTCTGCTAAAGACTGATCAACCAACTGCTTATAAAGTTATCAATTAATTAATTTTAAGAAAATTGCAAAGTAATAAGCTATTGTAATGCTTAAAAATGCTTAGCAATTGCTGAACAATGCTTAGCAATTGCTTAACAATGCTTAGCAATTGCTGAACAATGCTGAACAAATACTTAACAAATGTTGAACAAATGCTTAACAATGGTTAACAATGTTAACAATTTGGTGCTCCGCTCCTGCGAGCTTTGTTGCGAGCATAATGGTGATCATAAGTATCGGGTGGTGCGCTTGGCAATATGTTAAAGTGATGAGACTTGTTAGAATAGTTAAATTAATTTTCAGAAAATTAGCAATAATGAACTGCGACGAACTTCTCGATCAGCTAATGGAAGAAACCTCAACTCCGACTGCCAACATCCTGAAAGATAATGAAACATCAACTCCGACAGAGCAATCGGGATCAATTTCAACTCCAACGGCGGTTGGTATTGGGTTGAGTGCAACGACTCCGAATGAAAATGAAAATGCGGCGCGACGAGAGCGGCTAGCTGCGCTGGTTGCTGGGGGACAATCGGAGCACTATCTCGGTAGGCGTCTCTCAGTTTTTCAGGTGGATAAGATGTCAGATGCGGAGATCGATAAAATGTATGCGCGATACGAATCTAGGTTAGGTGCGGAGATGACAAAAACTCTCGGATCGGCGGCTATTCATTTGTACGCAATCGCCATTAGTATACTTCTCCCTATACCAAACACCGCGGGATTGATTGACTATCTAGAGACTGACCGTTTTATAGGTCACATTCTTAGAACAGCCTGCTGCTCAATTTATCACAAGTTTGGAATGTACTTAGCTCCGCTGACAACCGCGTTGACCACGGGTAAACACTGTCAATTTGGACATATATGCCCACGAACTATAAGCCCTAATATTAATATCATAAATGATGACACAAGACACACCCGCGAGAGTGACAGAACAGCAATCTTCAACAGCATTGGGGATTGCTCCAACCCAATCGAACCCGATTGCAGCACTTCCAACTCCGATTGATCCTCCAACCGAATCGCGATTGGAGTTGGGGGTTGCATGACATAAAAACCCAAAAAGGCAGGCAGCTGGGAGGGCGGCGGCTGCCACCCGAAAAGTTAAACAAGATAAAATATTCGCCGAGCTTCGAGAGGCTAAACAGTCGTTGCAATCGGGGACGGAGACAGCAAAACATCTGAAGACAGTGTTGAGTACAACAACACCCCCAATTCACGAATTGGAAGCACACTCAACACCCAATCGAGGTTGGGCGAATCCGATTGAACCCAAATTCGTGAATTGGAGTTGGGTTGTTGGTGGTGGTCTGGCAGTTGTTGGTGCCCTGTGCGTGTGGAAATACCACCTATTACACCAATCCTTATCGAAAAAACAACCCCCATCAATTCATCCAAAAACAGTTAGGAAACACCAATCGCGATTGGATGCGCCCCATTTAAACATTGATCGCGACACCTTTTATATGCAATAATTATAATGGCTGAACAAGATGGTAACATGTTAGTGAATGCGCTTTATCATGCCGTGGTGATATCGGGTTTCAGTATCGGGTATGCTCGACTATCAAAGATGGCCCTAGGAGGATCCGCTCCCAAATTGGACTTTGCTGTGAGAGACGTAGGGCTCGCGACCTTAGATGTAGCGGCCGCAGTTTGGACCCGAGATTATCTAGTTAAAGCTGGAATTCTACCAGTTAATATATGGAAATAAATGGCTTCAATCGCAGTAATAGTAGGTGGTGCGCTTGTAAACGCATTTGCATTCAGCGGTTGCAACTTTATACGAACGTGGATGAGGAGCGTAAGCATCACGATTTAGCTGTAGAACAACTCAATAGCGCAAAGGAAGCGTGGTCGAAAAAACGAACCGCCCATCTGGATTGGGTCAACGAAGAGCTTCGCCGCGAAAATCACGCCGCAAAAACTTTTCAGAACGTTGAAGAAGCCAACCGCGAGTACGCGCTGGCATATCCGCAGAAAAGGCTCGCGCCGCTGGATCGTGAGACCCAACTTTCAGATTTCTATGTACCGTCAGAGCCCCAAAAAGACCGCGAGATCGAGTTCATCGTCGTGGGAATGGGTGTGGTGGGTATCGTCGGCTACTATATCCAATCGAGATTTTAAATTAATTATTTTAAATAATTTTTTTTATAAATATATATATATAGAACGATGTTAGTTGACAAACTTTATTTTGCTATGATTCATGTAGGCTACACTGCCCTTAAACACCGCATAGCTGGCGCAGGGGGTATGATTCGTCTTGCCCGAGATTCTCTCGAGACGTGGCGCGAGGACGAAAAAGCGGCCACACTTTTCGCAAAGCGGATGTTATATTCCTCCACCAATCCTGGGGGATTGGATTTTCCCAAGTTCCTTCAGAACTTAACCTCCAATCGCGATTGTACTTCCAACAAAGGTTTATTATTATCGACGCAGTTACCGGACGATCTGGTGAGGGCATGTTGGAGATTGTCCGATATATTAGAATACATCGCATACGATGAACACGCGCAAACTTAATACCAAACTATAGGTTCGCCAAACGCGCAAGCTAGCGAACACGTACTACAGCCCCCGCGGCTACAGGAAGGGTCTCGCGGCCATCATGAACCTCGCGGTGGCGACCAAGGTTTCAGAAAACGCTGTCAAGGAATGGCTCAAGAAGCAGGCCATCTGGCAGATCTATTTACCCGCGCCTCACAATATTCCGCGTGCGAAATTCGACGTGCCGGTACCGAACCAAGTTCACCAAGCGGATCTCCTGTTTCTCTCTCACGATCGCGTCGGTCGCAAGACATACAAGTACGCACTGACAATCATTGACGTAATGAGTCGTTATAAGGGGGCTGAGCCGTTGGCCACTAAAGAGTCTAAGCAGGTGGCCGAGGCTCTCTCCCGAATATATAAGAGGAGTCCTCTCAAATGGCCGAATCTTCTCCAGGTCGATCCCGGCCGCGAGTTCATGGGCGCGGTCTCTCATCTATTTCTAAGCACGACGTTTCTGTCAGACGCGGCCGCATCAACATCCACCGGGACCAGGGGATCGTGGAGCGCTTCAATTGAACCCTGGCTGAGAGACTGTTCGGACACCAATACGCTAAAGAACTTGTAGACCCTCATTCGCGATCGACCGAGTGGGTGGCCAGACTGCCCGCCGTGGTCTCCGCACTGAACGGAGAGGTGACCAGATTGATAGGTAAGAAGCCTGTAGATGCTATCAAGTCTAAAAAGGTGACGAGCAAGCCCTCTGCTGTCTCGCGCGGGCGACCCGTTGGTTTAGAGGAGCAACGGCTTCCATCGGATATTGACGTCCGGTACCTCTATCAACCGGGAGAGCTCGAACGTGGCAGCCGCCGCGCGACTGATCCCGTGTGGTCTCTCAATGTATATCATCTAGATCGATCTATTACCAAGCCCGATGAGCCCGTGCTCTACTATTTGGACGATGGGCCATCTCGAGGGTTTGTTCGCGAAGAACTTCTTATGGTGCCTTCTGACACCCAGCTACCCCCGGATCGTCAGAGTCTTTAGTATTCTCTCCTTTTTTCAGAGTTCTTTTCTTTTTTTTTTACCTATCCTATAGGCTCGGTGTGTAACCCGTCTTCCATCACTCTCCTCTTGTCGTAGTACGCTGACAACCCCAACTTTTCCTGCTTGTACGTCTTCATCACCCCGTTAATCATTCGGAATCCCCTGTTCTCCGCCATATCCCTACCCCCTTTGAGAGCACTCTTATACCTTCCCCAAGTCAGATCGTTAGATCTCTTCGACATCCCTTTGGCCGAGTGCTTAGATTTTCCATCACCACTCACGTAGTAACACTTGCTACACAGAGCGATGGCTCTATCCCCTTCGAATTCCAGCTTGAACAGTCCCGGAGTTCTGTTGCTCCACACGTCCCATGCCAACCACTCGGTCTTCTCCTTATTAAACTTTCTCTTCATATTCTTTCTCACCACCGCCGCCAGCGTCTTCTCCGACAGCGCGAAGTACATGCTGTCAGTGTCCATCTGTATCAGTTCGAAATCTCCGCGATCCACGTACTTGTCCAAGAAATCGTAGTAGAACTCCAGCATCCGGAGCTTGGCCAACTGGTAGACCGCTATGCCACACTGAAACGGTCTGTTGATCACCACTCGAGTCTTCCTGCTCGATATCTCGTAAGCCTCCCCAATCTCCTCCAGGTCATCGAACCACGCCGACCTGTGGAACCTCGTTCTCATCGACTTCTCGATTAACGAACAGCGGTGACATTTCCGAGAACTTGTCTCTCAACGTTTCCGGGACCTCTATATCCAACTCCGCAAATCTGAACCACTTTTCACTCCTGACCTTCCTCACGAAACAGTCTATATACGACTGTCTTTCCGGGTCGTCACACGTCCATATCTGCTCCTCCCCGCACGGCATGTCCTTCGACAGAGTAGATAGGTACAGAGCATTGGCATCGTACCCCAGCACCGCCTTGCACATCTTCTCCTCCCGACTCCCCACCTGACCCCTGATCGTTGACCTTCCAGCCTCGGCGTATCTGGAGAATATTATGGACGGACCAGCGACCAATCCCTGCTTCATCATCTCGTAAGTTTCAGACTTCGGTGACCACAGCTCGGGCGTGTCCGCCTTCCCATCGATCGACGACGGAGTAGGTACTGAAGGGAAACACCGGGCAGAGACACAGCATCCTTGAGTATGTCCACGCCTCTTCCCCTGTAGAACTCCGTCATTTTAGTCAGAGCCTCCAGGAACGGTCCTACATCTAAGTCGTTGTAGTGTTGCAACCATTCCTTGAACGTCTTCATCCCCTTTTCTCGGAATACCTTCTTACACTCTTTCCACTCGGACAACGACAGTAGGAACTCACCCTTCAACTTCGAGTACCACTCGGGATAGTCTGGCAGCCCCGGATGGTCGAGCTTGTCCGCGCTATCGAACCACTCGTACGGAAAGTGAGACTTTACCGTTTTACAGTCGTACGCCTTAACCCACCGGTCGTATGTGGTACCGGGTCCCATATTCTGGATGATGTCGAGAAATCTAAACTCCGGGGTAAACAGAAACATCGTCGTGCTGGCTCTCTTTCCGACCATCACCTTATTCACGGTGGCCGCCAACTTCTCTACAAAGTACTGCTTGATGAGGTTCAGGTCGTACTTGCTACAATTGAACCCCACCACCGGGACTTGGTCCATCCAAGAGATAATCTTTGCTTGCTGAGACTTCGATAACATATCTATGTCGGCCGGCAGATACTTCTTCCTAACCCCCTCCCTGATTGCCTTGCCTCTCATCTGCAGCTCGGTCACGAACTTCTCGACTAGCGTGTCGGGATCTCGTTCGCATAGGTGTGTGATCCCTTCATGCATCGTATCCCCCAACGACACCGATATAGGAACGTGCTCGACCTCGAAGGTCAGGTCTTTGGTGGGTCGCGTGGTTTTTGACTTGTCGAGATACGCCTCGAAGTCGTAGACTATCTGGTGAGGGTACAGAGTCGTCTCCTCCTCGCGTGGCGATTGTGGATAGTAGGTATTCACCTCATTCAACCACTCGCACTCCCACATCACCACCAGCTCGTAACCTGCCTTCCTTATCTTGGCGTCTTGAATTTTCGTCCTCTTGTACAGCGATCTCGCGTTACCTCTCATGCAATGCCTCGGACACCCGTGCCAGTAGCATCCGTGAAACTGAAACACGGTCTCGATCTCATGACAGTAACCGTCGACCGGATCACCGACCACCCACCTCTCACCACCGTGACCGCAGTCGGCGTGATGTATGTGCTTTCCCACCCTCTCCTCTTCTCTGCTCAACCATTGAATCGACCTCACATTCGCTGACCCCTTAGGATAGAACGCCTTCTCGTAGGCCGACTGTGGTCTCTCTACCCTCTTACCTGGACATGTCACCACGGTCTTCCCACCCATGCAGGTGGTCGCGTGCCCGTGCATGTTACACGACTTTGTGAACCGTTGTTGACATCCGGTGCACCCGTACTCGTTCGTCATCTTGCGGAGATTCGTTATGAGGAACGAGTGACCTCCAAACATTCCTATCGTCATTGTCTTCCCCCCAACCACGTCGTAATTTGCGTTGCCGGAACCTTCATGAGGTACCACACTCCATCGGCGGTGGGCTCGTAAACGCGAATACCCAGCTTGAAATGCTCTTCGACCTTCTTAATATCGTCCAGGGGAATTCCCTGGCTACCCGGTCCGTTATCATGCCCGAGTTATTCGCGAGCCAGAGCTCGTGCCTTCTCACAACAGCGGTCTGGTCTCCCTCCACGTTGGATGGCTATGCACCTAAACAGACACAAGTAGTCGTCGTACGTGTCGACGGAATACATTCCATTTTTCTGTCTTAACCAGTCTGGGAGTTTTCCCGCTCCCATGAGAAGTTGTTGTGCGTCGATGATCATCTTCACCTCGACCGATATCCAACGAACGAAGGTCCATTTTGTGTTTGGTCTATCGACTTTGTCGATGTCCATTCGACCTTTCTCTCTATCGGATATCCAACTCTCCGTTTTGGCTATCTCGTTTATCCACGGACTGCCCTTTGATTGTTTGTGATAGATCATAGTAGCGTCGGTCTCTATGTTCCTAATACGATACGAGCACGAATACCTCAGATAACATGCCGTGGTCATCTCTGGGCGAATTTTATTCATTATGCGATTAGCGATCTCCCCGTCTACCCCCCTCTCGAAAGTCCATACTATCTTCCTCCTACCCCTATCAACAGTTTCCCTAACTTCGGCTTCTTCGGCGAGAATCCTGGGACCCTCCTCAACCAAAGCTCTGGCGATATCTCTCCTCTTCTTGGGAGGTCTCCCCACCAACCCTTGATAAATCTTATTGTAGTACGCCTTGTATAGGGGTTTTCTACGTGCGCTGGGATCTTCTTTTACACGCTGCGCGTAAGCGGTGGCACGCAGACTGGCCGTCGTCTCGTTCTCCAATTTCTCGGAGCGTTTTTCGGGGTCGGCGGGCAGTCGTCCGGTCGAAATCGCACGCCGCTGCCTCTCCTCGTAGACGACGGCTCGCGCGTCACTTATCCTATCTGCTATAGCTTTCTTGACTCTCAAACCTCTTAGGGAAATTCCCCAACTCTTAGCTTGCTCTCTCATTTGCTTTATGGTAGGCATTATACTGAGTATAACCAAGAGATTTTTATCTTCAATAAGGTGTAAGTTTATATTTTATTTGCAAAAAATGTATGACAGATTGTTGTAATATACTTAGTATAACTTATGGATAACTTGTCTTTAATAGGATGTCAGTTTATATTTGTGACAGATTGCTGTAATATACTGAGTATAACTTATGGATTTCTTATCTTTAATAGGGTGTCAGTTGTTATTTTATTCGTAATATGACAGGTTGTTGTATATATATACTGAGTATAACATAGGGATTTTTATCTCTAATAGGGTGTATCTTCTCATGTCATAAATATATGGTCTCGCGGTAGTAGTATATAAGAGTCACAAATGATACCATCATGCTGTGGAAGGTGCCGCGCGTAGCCGGTGCTTTCCAGAGGTGATGGTATCATTGTGACTCTTATATACTACTATAGCAACGTCAATGCTCAACATTATGTGTAAAATAGTTGGCATGCCCAACTTTACTTTTGAAGAGAACAAATTGCTGTTATTGAGACGCCCCCCGTATCGTGTACCACGCAGTCGCAATGCGACGTCGAAGGCCATTTGTTTTTCATATTGTGGTTTACGGGCGATTTTCGAAAAATTACCCTCTGGGTGAGTGAAACAAAATTCATGAAAACATTTTGCCGTTCATGCAGCATACACGTGTGTAGGCTTACGCCCAGTCATAATTTTGAAAAGATTTCACATAATACGTCTGCAATATACCTCGTAAAACGGTTTATTAGTCGGACATAAAGCACCTTTGCTTCATCAACCTATTTGTGTTTAGAGCAGGCTGTATTTTGCAAACACCAGTAACTGATCAAGTTCTCCAAATTTGCAGATTGTACATCCAATAATCAACATCGAATATATTTCTAACAAGGAATTTCTGAGTATGCAAATTCACAATTGGCTACTTGTCTCCCGCCAGTCAGTACTTTCAGTACTTTGATTAACAACCAGCATGGCAGCCACCTTGGATTTAAAAACGGCTGCCCTGTAATCTTATACAATATATTTTATTGATCATATCCACATTTCTAATGCAGATTTATTGCATCTATGACGTCTACATACTTTAAATAATAAAGCTGACGTTGGTTCCTTTTTTTGACGATAACTGGTATGGTGGACATTTGGTTTCCAAATTGGCCGCTGGATAAATATTATTTCTTGTGTCCTCACTACTAATTGTCTTTAAAACATGCATAGTTAGGTTGTGCATTACATTCTTGGACAGCAAGTACAGCAAAATTGGCTGGTTCCATATTTTTTACTGAATTTCAAATTGGCTACCATACAAAATCATACAATTTTGATATAATCATGGATAAATCATTTAGCCTGCTGTTTTTTAGCTCACCTGAGCGAAGTTCATGTGAACTATTGTTACCGCAATGTGTCCGTCGTCCGTCCGTCCGTGAACATTTTCAAACGTCTTCTCCTCGGTAACCATTGGGCCTATAGTCACCAAACTTCATGGTCATGGTCCTTAGGTAGGGGGATTACAAAATTGTTAAAATGACGTCATTATGTAATCCAAGATGACCGCCGTCTAAAAATAGCACAAATTCTTCAAAAATCTTCTTCTCAAGAACTGCCAACCGGTAGGAATGATCAAAAGGTCGTTCTTTTATTAGAGATTTCAAAATTATTTTTCACATGAACCGCTTGGCCCATGGTAGCCAAACGTCACAGTTATGGTCCATGGGTGAAGCATTTTCAGATTTGTTAAGACTGAGGTCGTCGCTAATCCAAGATGGCCGCCTTCTAAAAATAGCATAAATTCCTAAAAAATCTTCTTCTCATGAACCGCGAGCTGGATTTCGACGAAACTTGGTAGGAACGATCGATGTACAATGCTCTTTCAAAGTTGTTAAAATGGTAACCCCGGGGTCAAAAATGGGCGTGACCCGTGGGGTCAAATTGGGGTCAAATTTTATTTTTGACCGAATATGGTCATGTCTATATGAAATCGAAGGTATCAGAGAGGCGATCGCTCTGGTACATTTTTTGTCGAAATTGGATGGTCATGTCATCCAAGATGGCCGCCGAAAGGTCAAAGGGTCGTTCTTTTAGAGATTTAAAAATTCTTCTTCACACGAACGCTTGGCCCATGGTGGCAAAACTTCACAGTTATGGTCTATCGGTGAAGCCTTTTCAGATTTGTTAAAACTGAGGTCGTCGCTAATCCAAGATGGCCGCCGTCTAAAAATAGCGCAAATTCTTAAAAAATCTTCTTCTCATGAACCGCGTGCCGGATTTCGACAAAACTTGGTAGGAATGATCGATGTAGAATGCTCCTTCAAAGTTGTTAACTTCACAGTTATGGTCCATGGTTGAAGCCTTTTCAGTTGTTAAAACGGAGGTCGTCGCTAATCCAAGATGACCGCCGTCTAAAAATAGCAGAAATTCTTAAAAGATCTTCTTCTCATGAACCGCGTGCCGGATTTCGACAAAACTTGGTAGGAATGATCGATGTAGAATGCTCTTTCAAAGGTAAATGGTGACCCCGGGGTCAAAAATTGGCGTGGCCCGTGGGGTCAAATTGGGGTCAAATTTTATTTTTGACCGAGTATGCTCATGTCATATATAAAATTGAAGGTATCGATAATGCGATTGCTCTGGTGCAATATTTGTCGGAATCGGATGATTATGTCATCCATGATGGCTGCCAAAAGGTCCATTTATTTGAGATTTTGAACGTCTTTTTCTCAGGAACCACATGGCCGATGCTGGCCAAACTTCATAGTAAGTTAAGATACTTGGGTGAAGCATTTTCAGATTTGGTAAAATGAGAGTCATCGCTTAATCCAAGATGACCGCCATCTAAAAATAGCACAATTTTGTTTAAAACACATGAACTCAATGTCACATTCTCCTCTGGTGTTCATCGAGTCAGGTGAGCGAATTAGGGCCATCATGGCCCTCTTGTTTCTGACTGCAATCCTATTTGAAAGGGAATTATATATGACCAGGTCAGTTTCAAATCAATGTTTTATGGCAGACATGTTGGATTTCAAAATGGCCACTGTGTGTATGCAGGACATTTTAATTGTGGCTACTGAATTCACAGTGCTTTCAATCAGTTCCATTACAATCTGCATTAGATAGTTCATCTAGATGGTGCTCCTGAAAGGCAGTGTTGGCACAAAGTCTATACCTTATGTTGCAAAGGCTGTAGTTTTGAAAAGTCAGCTACATGTAGGTGCACATGTTCAATATGCATGTATGTGTAGTCTGTACATGTTTGTATGCAAACGTGTAGAAAATGGCAAAGTTGAAAAGGTAGAATTGTGAAAAATCAATGTTCCCCATAGGGATGGGTTGTTGCCTAGAGTTAGAACCCCTGACTTACAATCCGGAGGTTATGTGTTCAAACCTCGCCTTAGGTATAAAGAAATACTTATTTCCATCCCACTGGTCTGTCGGATCAGACTTAAAACCGAGGTTCCGTACGTAAATGACCTTGGTTGTCGCTGGGATGTTAAACCCATTTGTTTTCACTTTTTCAATTATTCATAGTCATTATCGTTATTTACGACTACCATATATTGTCTTGTGAGCTCACAAAACATGTTTAAAAATGGCCGCTATTATAAACTTTGCAATGTACAATGTAATATGTATTGTACATTTATGTTCCCAGCAACCATTTTGAAAATACTGATGGCTGTTACCACAGAACTAGTTAGCAATAATCTCAAGTCTGTTCAAAGAATTATGAGTGTGACCAGAATAAACATACACAATATCAGCACTGCATTAACAATAAATATTGCCAAGTTTAAAAATGTTGGCCATGTTGAAAACCAAATTGGCCACCATCACATATATTGTAATCATTCTGCCAAAATTTCTTATCCATAATAATGTATGTTGGGCTGAAAATAAACAGCACACATAATGACTGATGTGAAATATAAATTTAAAACTTCAAAATGGAGGTCTTGCGTCTTATGGAAAAAAAATGGAACCGTCACTAGTTTTGGTTTATGTGGTATATAGATGAAGACATGTTTTTAAGCAAAAACACAGGAGCAGATCAAAATATAATTTCAAGAAGCAAATCTAAGGTCACAACAATACTAGAATATGTATAATAAATGTTTGAAGTGGCGTTGCTTATGGCACACTTATTTTCGGTGGCCATTTTGAAGATAAAGATTGCCGACACCGCAGTAGTGGTTAGCAATAATCTCAACAGTATGTGTGCAAAGAGATACGAGTATAACCAGAAGGAACATACACAATATCACCACAGCATTCACAAATGTACAATAAATACTGGATTTCCAAGTTTAAAATGGCGGCCATTTTTTTTTTTTTTTTTATTGATCTCATTCCGTGTTTCAATGTTTCTTGTCCATAATAATGTATAACTTTGACGTGAAATATACATTTCAATGGCGGTCATTTTGAATTTCAGTATGGCGGTCGTACGTCTTATATGAAAAATAGAACCAACCCCAGTTTTCTTTGATGCAGTCCGACAATAGATGAAATAAAAACCTTTTTTCAAACAATGTAGCAAAAACAAATCACAATACCTCCAATAACGACGTAATAATATAGTAACACACTAACTATGGTATCTATCGGTAATTTTGCGGGGCATTGGCACACGGACTATAACGATCTATAATGTGAAGTTACCACGTGTTAATTAATTAGTAGCATGTGATTGCTCCGCCTACAGTTTCTCCCCGCGCATTTACGTCACGCACTGCGCTACGCGGCTCGTGTGCAGAGGTGAAAGTATAAGTGTATTGGCAAAGTTGTGTATTGCCTGGAGTACTCGTGTTCGGATTAGTTGTAAGATCAGACAGCATGGATAACCAAGAACCAGAGACGTTTGCCGTCACCCTCACACGCCGGGACTCGGGCCAGTCGTGGGGGTTCCGGCTGCAGGGCGGGGTCGACTTCAGCACGCCCCTGTCCGTACAAGTGGTAAGTCGTCGAACTTTCATGTTTCAATACACAACTTGCGCACAGGTGGGTTTTCCGAGCGTGTATATACTACGCTGTATGTGCATAATTATGTAGTATACATCGGGAGTTTCGGTATCGCATTACACGATATTTTGCTTTGGAATGTGCGTTTTAATTAGCGATCGACACTGAATACACAATGGGACATTCAGTAGTAAGATCAGCTGTCGCGTGTATTGGGTAACCGATTAGAATATTTGAATGACGGTTGTATTGTTTACACCTGAGTTGTGTATTGGCAGCATGTTTACGGCGCAGCCTCGCAGTGGCGCGGCGGCTCGCTATATAAGGTACTGTGATCAGTTACACCTGTGTACATTACAGCCTCTGTAAGACGACGCCCACGTTTCCTGGTTCTACTAATTGTCCAATGTACTAATCTAAACCGTTAGTAAATCATTGTATACATGTAATCTATTATATAGATGATAAATATCTCATTGGGGTCCCACAATCTAACAAAACCTGGCTTATCTCCTTTATGTATTGGTTTTCTGAATCCATCTTCCTTTATGTATTGGTTTTCTGAATCCATCTTACACCAAAGAGCAGCATGAACATTCATTGTTAAACAATAAAAATACTAATATTTGATCAAATAAAATGATAGATTTGATGATAATTCTAAGAACACAGAAAGTAATGAAAGAGTTGTGTAGAAAAAAATAAATACATGTAGTAAATTCAATATCAGATTATAACTCAATACGGCAAGTCACTTGAAAACAATCAGGGTGTGGTAAAAAGGTTATTATTTCTGAAAAATAATAAATATATATATATAGCTTTTATTAAAATGGAATCTAATTTTTGTTCAATTGATGGTTACTAATTTAATTTCATATTTAGTCTGGAATGGAAACCTACTGCTCTAGTAGAGCAAGGTATTCCATGGTTTCAATCCGCTCTACAGGTGCTCCACTCGGGCCTGTGATGAGTCTTTCACCTGTGGATGGTATAACGTTATCATTTCGAAAATAAAAAATGTTATGTTTCACAATTTGTGCATCCTGGTACAATACTAGAGACATGCAGAACCAAATTATTTATTCTATGATGGTATATATAGTAGAATAAAACTCCTTATATAAAATATCAAATAAACTAGGACATTAAGTGGCTTAACCCTTTCCCTGTTTTGCGATATTTCGTCTCTTCCAAATCCAAAACATCTGAATAAAATAATCAAACGCTGGGTCAAATGATGGTTAAATTATCTGATAGAGTAGAAAACATTGTGGGAAAAGGAGAAATTGCTTGTTACAAGCAATTTCTCCTTTTCCCACAATGTTTTCTAAAGACATCTTTTACAGAGGCGTGAAGAGTCATTTCTATCAGGGAAAGGGTTAAGTAACACTTGCTGAATTTCTGAGACCTGACCTCAAAGATAGTGCCATTAAAATGACTGTGACTCAGATAATGTTTAACCCTTTCACCCCTAAGTAACTGGAATGGATTGTGATATGTTAATTTTCTGACCTATTCAATCATCACTAACTGATTTCCAGACTAGTCCATTTATGAAAAGGTCGTACTTTTTTCTCTAAAAAATATAACTATTGCTTGCAAAAAGTGCAGATCCTGATGAGACGGCTCGTCACGAGCCGGCTCATCTGGATCTACACTGTTTGCCAATACCACTGTACAGGCCTGTGGTGTTGAAAGGGTTAACTCTGCACGCATGCGGACAGCGCGATATAGTTGGCACATTGGCGTAAGTCCATACATACGTGCGTGCGTCCGGGTTAAAATTATTTTGATATACTATCAAAGCCTTGGTGGGCACGACATGTGGGCGGCGACCATCTATAGTATTATTTTGAAAATTTTACTTGGAAGTTGCTTACTTTCTGGATTTAACCCTTACACCACCATCTTAATTTTTTGTCGTCTGCTGTTTATTTTCTATTTTCCATTTTTATCATCAAAAACATGCTTTGACAGCACTTTAGAATCATTTACAACATGCTTTGACAGAAATAAGGCAAGATATAAAAGCAACAGCTGACGACAATTGTTGTGTGTAGCTGTCTAAGGGTAGACCGCTATCTTATTTCTGTTGTCGTCTGCTGTTTATTTTCTATTTTCCATTTTTATCATTATTAAAAACAGCTTTGACAGCACTTTAGAATAATTTACAACATGCTTTGACAGCACTTCAGAATCATTTCCATTGGAAATGATTCTGAAGTGCTGTCAAACCATGTTTTTATTGAGAAATAAGGCAACAGCAGACACAATTGTTGTGAGCAGCGGTCTAAGGGTTACTATTTTTCTCTGCATATTTGATGTGGAACAGACAGTAGAATCCATCCTGGAACAAGTCGAGCTGACTGCCGTGTGTGTGTGGCTAAGTTGGCCTGGGTATATGCGGTCTGTAATTTGGTATTTCCTATGACATTGAATCATCAACATTCCAGATGTTTGCTTCAAGCACAAACAGTAGTAATACACTTCAGAAATAATGGGCCACTCGTGGATAAAAAGGACCTAGGGACATGTGAAGGAAGAAACACACATCCACAACACATTCACAATCAATGAACTCCATGAACTCTATGATGTCACGGTTACCCCAGTATTGAGGCTGTTGGTCATAGAAAGATCCTTGTATTTAACTAGTACATTTGTATAATTACTTTGCATATAATTACTTTGCAATCTATAATTATGTTATGTACTAGCTGGTCTGTTTACACAGGGTGATCTTAGATCGATTCCATTTTGGAACCCATTTTATCAATCATGCCAGATACCCATTCATATGTATGTAAATTTACAAAAAAAAAATCTGTTTTCTTCATTTCTCAATGAACATATATGTCGTTACCACTCATTTGAACCGTCTCGGTGAGACGGTTCAAATGAGTGGTAACAGCATATACTTTTGTTGAGAAACAAAGAATATTGAGAAAAAATGTTGGTTAATTGTGATATTTGTGAATCGGTATCTGGCACAAAATGGTTTAAATATGGGCCATCAGCTGCAAGATCCTTAGGGCATGTGTGGCCAGCATAGGTCTTGCTCATCATGTGTGTTAATGCATTCAGAGTTGGAGTAAAATGTTATACAGGGGCATAAGCAATGTTTTATTGATGGAATGGTGACCGGCGTATGACCTCATCTTGTGCTCTGGTGGTCACAAAAGTTGTAAGGTATCTTTTTTCACACTAAGACACATAAAAGCACTCGTTCAGACCTATAGCAAGCATATATCAGACAAAATATAACAGACAAAACAAAAAGATAACATAATTCAGTATACATGTTAATCTTCTTGTCCACGCAATAACTCAAGTTCTACATAATCATGTTAATGGATGGATGTAACACAAATTCAGTATGCATATTTTTGTCATGGCAAGACGAAGAACCCTATTGCTTTAAAACAAATCTAATTACTTATCTCTGATGCTGACCATTTCTAATATTTGCATGGCCTCGTCCACACAATAAAGTTATATATGCGACATCTTAACCAAATTCCGCACACTCATATTTGTAGTGGCGAGAGGAAGAACCCTGTTGATTTTCATTGAGTTTTTCCATTTGTTCACTTGCCACGCCTTGACGGGCGTATATTGTGACCTTTGCCACTCTTGTTTACAGTGAAGTACGTATGCCAAGGGGGCATGTTTCACAAATGTAATGTCTAGTTCGCATTTGACAGTATAACGGTATCAAAATTCAACTTGCAGTTCTGGAGTTTATTTTGTACACACTCTTGTCAAACTCTTAGTCAAAACTCAACATGCTAACGGTAATGCATTGCCTGTTCAGGGGCTACAGTGTTTGCTGGTTTCTCTATTCAGTTTGGCAAACCTATCTGATGCCTCTTACACAAGTTTTCAATCTGTGTTATGTTGTTATTGTGGGTCGCAATATCAGTAGTCCCTGTTTTGTTGTGGCAGGTGGCATATGTGGCTTTGACTGGTGAAATGGGGCTTCTGTGATTTGTGACCAGTGCAGCCCCTGATCAAATAGCACACTCCTGCAGATAACAATTTATATTGCTTGTTAAATGTTAAAAGCATGACAGGTGTTTCATTGATGGAATGTCGAACAGTGCAGATCCTGATCAGACTGTGTGGATGCACAGGCTGATCTGGATCTACACTGGCCGCAAAACCAATAAGCCCCATTTCTCCAAGTCACAGCCACATATAATCAATGAATCGTTAAATGTCATCTAATGGGGTAAACATGGTTCACATTCTTCGGTGAATGGAATTCTGGTATTGAAATGAGTATTGAAATATAATCCCTGGCCAACAACTTGATACCTTCACAGGAATGCTTACCTGTATACAGCAGGGTATATCAGCGGTGGTGCAGGAGAAAATATGACGGTTGGCATGTCCGTGTAGAAAAACCAGTCTTCGTCTTGCACATGTGGGAGTATACGCACCTTAACCATGAATCCATCCATGAATCCATCCATGAATCCATCCATGAATCCATCCATGAATCCATCCTTAGTCCTTAGCATGTGTGAAACAAAATTGTCGTCTGCTGTTGATTTACATGTCTTTCTCAATAAAACCTTGGTTTGTCTGCATTTTATAATTATTTCCATTGGAAATTATTCTCATTTGCTGCCAAACGATGTTTTGTTAATAAAAATGGAAATAAAAAGTAAACAGCAGGGTCGTACTTCGTACGACTAAAATGTTTGTAAGTGCAAAATCATGATAGCATAGGCTGCATATGCAGCCTATGCTCAATAAATGTAAATCCATCAATTGAAATTTACAGACGATCTTAAATTTACACTTACGAACATTTTAGTCGTAAGAAGTTTAGTGAAACGGGCCCCAGATCTGATGTCAACATTTAATTCAGCATTGTAAGGGTTAATTAATGCTTCATATCTTAACCCTTTTCCTGCTGAGGATACGCCATTATGTTTGCGGAAAATACTAATTATTTTACTTCTTTTGTCGTGACCACTATTTGAAACATTTTCTTTCATTGAAAAATAACAAAAAATAAAATATTTAATACCCGTAAGGAATGGGTTATTGTTAAATCGTACTGGGATTCACACCTGAGACCAAGTGATCCAGTGTTGTACGGGTTCATAAATGTTCATAAGTGCAAATTTCGGATCGTCTGGAAATTTAAATTCATGAATTTACATTTATTGATAATAGGCTGCATATGCAGCCTATGCTCAATAAATGTAAATCCAATAATTGTTAACAAGAAAACTTTGTTATTGTGAAATTTACAGACTATCATAAGTTTGCACTTACGAACATTTTAGTCGTACAAAGTTTAGTGAAACGGCCCTCAGTAGCCTATTTCATCAAAATTGCAAAGTATACTTTTCTAGCAAAGTCTACTTTGAGGGAGAAATCATTTATTTTTCCTGAAATGCATTATTTCATATAAAACTAACAACTGCATATATTTGATGATTAAAAGTATGCAGAATTATTATACTGAATTTATTACATTATCACAGCCAAATTGGCTGTGATAATGTAATAAATTCAGTATAATAAAAATTAATAAATTTATCCTAAAAGTGAAAATTTCTCCCTCAAAGTATACTTTGCAATTTTGATGAAATCGGCTACAGAAGTACATGTATATTTGGACTTTATGAATGTACAGTGCTCCCCCATACAGATGCATTGCCATCTGTATATGACCTTGCTGTTGAACAGTCGCAAAACACCAATCAATCAACCAATCAATCAATTAATCATTTTGCACAATGCACATGTACATCGGCACAATTGCAGGGTTATAGTTTCAGTGAAAAGTAACAAACAAAAATGCAGAGACTGTTCATATAATTATATTTACAGTCGAACCTCCCCGAACGGCCACCTCTCTACAACAACACCCTCTCTATAACAGCAGCTATTTTGTATCCCAAATGGATGATTTCCTCTGTATCTAACCCTTAGACTGCTGAGCACGAAACTTGTTGTCTGCTCTTGCTTTTGCCTTCTTTCTCAATAAAAACATGTTTTGACAGCATTTTAGAATCATTTCCATTGGAAATGATTCTAAAATGTTGCCAAAGCATGTTTTTGATGAGAATTATCGAAAAAAATAAAATAAACAGCCACCTCTCTACTACAGCCAGTTTTGCGCCTTCACATGGGTGGCTGTTGTATAGAGGTTGCACTGTATTTTCAAATCCTGTGACAAGTGTCTATAAATCTTGTGTATCTTAGACAAATGGGACACAAAATATCAACTGTATATAGTCCATGATCATAGGTCCATACCACACCAAAGTCACCTGGCCCCTTACCCTGAAAGTAATACCAGTAGCCTTACTCTTATAATCTCTCACATACAAGAAAGCCAAAGACGTACCTGAGGGTCAAACCAGGTCTCCGGTGGGGATTCCGGGGATGAATCCCGATCGTTAAATTACCCATCGTATGCTCTCAACCAACCACCAGAACCGGGTGTTCTGGTAGGGAATGTTGTATGGTACTAATTCTCAGCTTGGGTACTGGGATCTTACCTACCAAACACAGCATGTTGTGAATCAATCAATTCAGCCAGTTGTCTGTGGGTGTTTGTAATCTGAGCCACGTAGATTAAAATGAAGCTTTCAGCCGAGATACTCCTCAGATAGTGTATTTCTTATGAATATATTTACATTGCAATGGCCTTCTGCGTGTTATATATCAATGCAACCTCTCTACAACACAGAGGCGTCGGAAGTGGGGCGGCAGGCAGGGGCGGCAACCGTTGGCAGGGGCGGCAACCACCAAAAATAAAAGGTGTCTCTTAAATGCAGTAGAATGCAGGAAATGGCATCTAGAATTCAAAAATGCACATGCATGCCCCCACCCCCCCCCCCCCCCCCCCCACCCCCCCCCCTAGCACTAATTTGCTTTGCTCGGGTCGACAATCGCCTCCCCAATATTAATTTGCTTCCGACGCCTCTGCAACAGCCACTCGTTGGAAGACAAAAAATGGCTATTGTAGAGACGTTGCTGTTGTAGGGAGGTGAACCTTATCAACACAACTAGCCTGTATAGTGATATTGGCAAAATGTGTAGATCCTGATGAGCCGGCTCGTTACGAGCCGTCCTATCAGTATCTGCACTTTTTGCAAGTAATTTTCATATTTTTTAGAACAAAAACACCCCCTTTCATAAATGGACTAGTCTGACATTCCTTTTGCGACTATTGGATTTACTGCAAAATTAACATATCAAATCCATTCCAGTTACTTAGGGGTGAAATGGTTAAATATAGAAGCAATTTCCATTTGGGGTATAGACTGGCGGCTTTTACAGAGTGCATTGTTGCAGAGAAGTGGCCGTTCAATTTGACTACCTTATATTACAGAAAAAAGCTGACTATTAAAATGGCCTGGGGCTAACTGATTTTATCTTGGGTGTAGGAAGGGCACCTGGCATGATATCAGTATTGTATTCTTTTTGTGAGAAATAAGAAAGTTTATTTTTTTCTGTGAGTAAAGTTATGTATCTTCAGCATGCAATGGGCTACAGACAATGATGTTTGGTCAGAATTGAAGCATTAGCACGGCTTTCCCAGTCCGAACTGCTTTTTGTCCACGTTGAAAACCAACCACTAAATGTGCATTTTCTGTTTATTTGTACAGATATGTAATTATGTTGGCACCTATTTCTGTGTCTCATGTGTTCGGTTTCTCACTAATTGCCACACAATATTTTGGTCCCAGCTGACAAAATGGACCTTACAACATCAGTGTTACCTCCAAGTGTAGCCCCACATAGATATATGCATCTTTACACTCTGATCAGGGCCTACACTGATTGATATTCACTCAATGAGATGTCATTACTGGTTAACATGATTGGATATATATCTGGATACATGATTGATATATTGCTATCTCAGCCATCATCCTATATGTAATACTTGGCGAGCTGCTTCCAGCCTATCATTCCCTGTCAATGTTCTGCTACTGCAGGTATGGTGTACAATGTTACGCCTGTCTACAGTAGTGTAAAAACACTCATAACTAGTAAGCCAAATGCATCTGGGGCCTGATTCACTAAACTTCTTACGACTAAAATGTTTGTAAGTGCAAAAGTATGATAGTCTGTAAATTTCATATTAACAATGTTTTTTGTAAACAATTGTTGGATTTACATTTATTGAGCATAGGCTGCATATGCAGCCTATGCTCAATAAATGTAAATCCATCAATTGAAATTTGCAGACGATTCTAAATTTGCGCTTACGAACATTTTAGTCGTAAGAAGTTTAGTGAAACGACCCGCTGATACCTGGACTACAGACAGGTTCACATGTACCTGTTTTCCTGTACTGTAACTCTCTACCTTTATCCCAAGTCCAGTCCTACCCCCGTCAAATCAACGCAAATACTAGATTATATTTATTGCATAAGTACAGACTCATAAATTGAAGTTCTACTGATCGGCTTACATGTTGTCTGTAGCTGCCTCATTTACTCTTGTATAACACTAGCATAATATGTCCTTTAATACACTGTTGTCTTAAAGTAATAGATCATCATTCGCATGCCACAAAACATTTGTAAAATGTATATTGATACATTTATGCAATGCTAATTTTGTCGTCCCTAAATGGACTTTCTCACGTTTTGTCGCCCATAGGTGCAGCCCAAGAGCGTTGCCGAGCGGGTTGGGTTGAAGCCTGGTGATGGTATCCTAGCAATAAACAATTCCAACACGGACGGAATGACACACGAACAGGCAAAAATGGAGATCATTCGCTCGTGTAACGATATCCACCTCGTCATTCAAAGGTACATCACTCTATAGAGATCGCTACCCAAATGTAATATTACAGTGAAACCTCACTAAATGGGACACCCTAGTGTTTAGTGAGGTTCCACTGGAAATTTCATATATATATAAGGAATCCCAGATTCCCCGAAAACGGTTGTATAGTTTTGATGGCTTTCGTTTGGTTCCAATGTTACTGTCTGGTCATGATTACAAAGCATACAAACTTGTCTTGGAGATGTCACACGACAGTAGAACCTCGCTAAACCAGACACCCTGTGTGTCCAGTTTAGAGAGGTTCCACTGTAGGTCATTTCCAATTCAGCTTTATTTAAAACACATTTTGTCATTTTTTTCTAACCCTTAAAATGCGGGTGAAAATTATTGTCTACTTTTCTGTTTCATGTTTTGTCTTCTTCCTCAATAAAACATGGTTTGACAGCACTTTAGAATCATTTCCATTGGAAATGATTCAAAAGTGTTGTCAACGCATGTTTTTGAAGAGAAAAATGGCAAATTGAAAGTAAACAGAAGACGACAACATTCAATTTAGCATTGTGAGGGTTATAGTAAAATATATGGCTGTAATAAGGTCAGTTTCCCCGAGATCCACATCTCAATGATGTGTTACAATGATGGCTTTGTCAACATGTCTATCGGTACTTACCACGATTACGGCTACTGGCTGGACACTTGACAATGTTACGCGATCACCCTTATGGTCAAGTGGCCTGAAGTATCGACTTACATATCCCTGGGATTTCTTCCCTGGCTGTGACCATAAATATCCCCACAATTTCAGAATACTAATGTATGTGTTATAATAAAAGACAGTTATGCCATGCAGCATGATGATTATAATTAAAGAGTATACCAAGAAAAAATACATTTAAAAATTTTTTGTAAGCAAATAATAAATCCATCCTAAATGTTGAAAACAGGGCCCCAACATTCAAATTATGTGAGAAGTTATGGAAATTTACGTACATGTTGCATTAACCCTTTTCATGCTGAGGATACACATATTTCATATATTTGCGGAAAATCCTAAATATTTTCCACCTATGCGCTCAGAAGTATATGTCGCGACCACCATTTGAACCGTCTCGTCCAGACGGTTTAAATGAGTGGTGACAACATATACTTTCATTGAGAAATAACAAAAGTAAAGTATTTAATAAATTTCATAACCGTAATGGTGTATTCCGAAAGGAATGGATTAATGACTTGAACAAACTAAAAAATAAAACTCAAAATGACAAACTTTTTCAACTACAGTGCAACCTCTCTACAACAGCCACCCATGGGAAGACGCAAAATTGGCTGTTATAGAGAGGTGGCTGTTGTAGGGAGGTTAATGCTGAATTAAATTTTATCGTCTGATGTTTATTTATTTTCTTCAATAATTCTCAATAAAACATGTTTTGACAGCATTTTAGAATCATTTCCAATGGAAATGATTCTAAAGTGCTGTCAAAACATGTTTTTATTGAGAAAGAATGCACAATCAACATCAGACGACAATGTTCATGCTCAGCAGTCTAAGGGTTAGATATAGAGGAAATCATCCATTTGGGATATAAAATAGCGGCTGTTACAGAGAGGGTGTTGTTGTAGAGAGGTGGCCGTTCGGGGTTTGACTGTAACTATATAAGATTTTGAGATTTTCATCTTCCTTCTTCCTTGACTTTCGCAAATTCACGGTAGGCAACTGTAGCCTACCGGTATTTCACCAACATTGCAAAGTATACTTTTTCTAACAAAGTATACTTTGAGGGAGTAATCATTTATTATGCCCTACCACGATAGTGGAGGGGGCATATAGTGTTACTCCCACCACGATAATGGAGGGGGCATACAGTGTTACCCTGTCAGTCCGCCCCGTCCGTCCCGTCCGTCCGTCCGTCCGTCCCGTCCCGTCCGTACGTCCGTCCATCACGAAACTTTAACGCTCGGGTAAATGTCTCATAATTTCTTCATCCTTTGACCGATCTGCTTCATATTTCATATACACATTGCTCTAATGGTCCTCTACCGCCCTGTACCAAATCCACATTCATCCTGCCCCCGCCAAGCCCAGGGTCAAGGTCACATACTTGGTGCTTCAAAAACTTTAACGCTCTGGTAAATATCTTATAATTTCTGTTTCCTTCCATGGATCAGCTTCATACTTCATATACACATTGCTCTAATGGTCCTCTACTGTCCTGTGCCAAATCCACGTTCGTCCTGCCCCCGCCAAGCCCAGGGTCAAGGTCACATACTTAGTGCTTCAAAAACTTTAACGCTCAGGTAAATATCGTATAATTTCTGTTTTCTTTCACGGATCAGCTTCATACTTCATATACGCATTGCTCTAATGGTCCTTTACTGCCTTGTGCCAAATCTACGTTTGTCCTGCCCCTGCCAAGCCCAGGGTCAAGGTCACATACTTGGTGCTTCAAAAACTTTAACGCTCAGGTAAATATCTTATAATTTCTGTTTCCTTCCACGGATCAGCTTCATACTTCATATACGCATTGCTCTAATGGTCCTCTACTGTCCTGTGCCAAATCCACATTTGTCCTACCCCCCGCCAAGCCCAGGGTCAAGGTCACATACTTAGTGTTTCAAAAACTTTAACGCTCAGGTAAATATCTTATAATTTCTGTTCCCTTTCACGGATCAGCTTCATACTTCATATACGCATTGCTCTAATGGTCCTCTATCGCCCTGTGCCAAATCCATGTTCGTCCTGCCCCCGCCAAGCCCAGGGTCAAGGTCACATACTTGGTGCTTCAAAAACGCTCAGGTAAAAAAAAATTTCACTTGGAATTTGGCCTCATTTATTATCAAAGTGATATGTGGGGCATCCGTGTTCTATGAACACATTTTCTAGTTTTTCCTGAAATGCATTAGTTCATATAGAACTAACAAATGCATATATCTCATGATTAAAAGTATGCTGAATTATTATACTGAATTTATTACATTATCACAGCCAAATTGGCTGTGATAATGTAATAAATGCAGTATAAGAAAAATTAATGAATTTATCCTAAAATTGAAAGTTTCTCCCTCAAAGTATACTTTGTTGGTGAAATAGGCTACTGGTCCAAAATGGCAATTAAACCAAGAAGACATTTAGCAAAATACGGTAAATTTTCAATCCAAATATTTACAACTGGGCAAGTAAATTCCTTGCACACAGAAAGTTTGTCTTCGTTGTTGCGTCTATTTTCCCACAAAAGAAGCTACAATTAATATGTAAAATTATTCTGATGCAAACAAAATATTCCCTCTAAGTATTCGTCATTTAATGTTTTCAGTTTCTGTATGAGTTATATATTATAAATTAACAAATTTATGCTCATGTGTACCAAATGTTCAAAATATTTTCTCCACTTAGTAGTATACTATTATTTTACAAACTGTAGTTCACCTCTAATAACAATAACTACACTAATTTCATGCCAGATACCCATCTCAATTTACAAAAATTTCTTTTCTATTTTCTTCATTTCTCAATGAAAGAATATGTTGTTACCACTCATATGAACCGTCTCGGCAAGACGGTTCAAATAAATGGTAACATTGTATACTTTTTTTGAGAAACAAAGAATATGTAGAAAAAAAATTGATACTTGCAAAACTTTATCTGGCATGAAGTGGATTAAATCAGTGGGAGCCATGATATGTATATATTGATTGGGGCTTACGTTGTTAACTACTACATTATTAAAAGTTAGTAGAACATACTTGTGACAATAGCATATTTCTTTAATAAAGGAATGAACTTTGACAAGAAAGATAAAAATCAAACTAAGCTGAATTAAATCGGAATGTAATCGTCAGATATAATTAGATACACATCGAACTATGTGCACATATGTGGCACCTATGGGAAAAGATATTAGGACATTTGTGGCCAGTGTAGCTCCTGTAGCCTATTTCACCAACATTGCAAAGTATACTTTTCTAGCAAAGTATACTTTGAGGGAGAAATTTCCAATTTTAGGATAAATTTATTAATTTTTATTATAAAATTTATTACATTATCACAGCCATTATGGCTGTGATAATGTAA
Source organism: Conchocele bisecta (assembly GCA_029237695.1). Taxonomy (NCBI): domain Eukaryota; kingdom Metazoa; phylum Mollusca; class Bivalvia; order Lucinida; family Thyasiridae; genus Conchocele; species Conchocele bisecta. Next base: position 63,934,614 of record CM055267.1, read on the forward strand.
TAAATTCAGTATAATAATTCTGCATACTTTTAATCATCAAATATATGCAGTCGTTAGTTCTATATGAAATAATGCTTTTCGGGAAAAATAAATGATTTCTCCCTGAAAGTATACTTTGCTAGATAACTTTGCAATGTTGGTGAAATAGGCTACTGATGATCGTGTGTACTCGCTCAACTGGCGATTTACCGAACTGTTTAGTCTAACCCTTCGACCGCTATCTTAATTCTTTTGTCGTCTGCTGTTTATTTTCTATTTTCCACTTTTATCATCAAAAACGTGCTTTGACAGCACTTTAGAATAATTTACAACATGCTTTGACAGCACTTCAGAATCATTTCCATTGGAAATGATTCTGAAGTGCTGTTAAACCATGTTTTTCTTGAGAAATAAGGCAAGATATGAAAGCAACAGCAGACGACAATTGTTGTTTGTAGCGGTCTAAGGGTTAACTGTGTTCTATTGACAGAATGGTGACATATGTGTCTATAATGGAAACAAAAATATAATAAAAATCAAGTAGTTTGATTGGCAGAGACTGAGCACGGCTCAGCCTCGACCAATTAAACTTCCAATTTTGAGTATCAAAACTCAGTACATTCTGTATAAGCATTAGCCCGGAGCCCATGATTTAATAACATTCTCAGTACATGCTTGAAACTGTACCAGTGCTCCAGATAAGTTTTGTGTCTAAAGAGTATTAGTAACCCCCATATTTCAAATTCAATACATATTTTACTTTTACAAATGTATTATACATTGTCTTCCTTATTAAATAGGGAATAAATCACTTATTTGATCTGCAAAAAGTAAATAGTATTTGGCTGTTTGCTTTTTGCAGCTCAACTAAGTAAATTTACTTTTGATAATCCCACTTTTGATAATCAATGCATATTCTGCTAAAATAAGTGCGTAAAATACGCCAATACGCACCTTATCTGGCTGTGACATAGCACATGTACAATAGTAAACTTTCTGACTAACTAACTCATCACGGTGCCTAGCAACAGTAATGATACTTCTGTCATCCTTGCAGATCATGAACTTCTAGATAATGCAGATATTAACCCTTACTACGCTGAATTAAATGTTGTCGTCTGCTGGAAATGTTTTATTTTCAATATTTCTCAACAAAAACATGTTCTGACAGCACATGAGAATCGTCTCCACCACTGGAGATGATTCTCATGTGCTGTCAAAACCAGTTTTTTGTTAAGAATTAAAGCAAAAATGAAAAACAGCAGACGGCAATTTCCTGGATTAAATTTTGTTGTCTGTTGTTTAATTTCTATTTTCTCAACAGAAACATTGAAAATGATTTTTAAGTGCTGGCAACTGATGTTTTTCTTGAGACAGAAAGCAAAACATAAAACAACAACAGCTGACAATTTGATTCCCCCCCCCCCACCCCCACCCTTTCGCTTAAGGATTTAAGCTGATTGGGGGCTGAGCTATAATGGTCACGAACAAGCGTATGTCTTTCATTAGTATTTGATTGTTAAATTACATACATGTAGTTGATTAACCCTTCCTACGCTGTTGACGAAAATTGCCGTCTGCTGTTTTTCATTTTTGCTTTAATTCTTAACAAAAAACTGGTTTTAACAGCACATGAGAATCGTCTCCACTGGAGACGATTCTCATGTGCTGTCAAAACCCGGTTTTTGTCGAGAAATATTGAAAATAAAACATTTCCAGCAGATGACAACATTTAATTCAGCGTAGTAAGGGTTAACAATAATTTGAATGACGTAAGCACATGTTTAAGTTCAATATGAGTAATATTTATAAATGTTTAGTGTCTATTTTCATGAAGCATTTTCTAATGAATATTCAATTTGCCTTTCACATGGAGGGAATGTGCGGTGATACGCAGTTCACTGACTACATTAGTGCTTTAACCCTTAGAATGTGGGAAACGTAAATTGTTGTCTGCTGTTGTTTTATCTTTTGTCTTCTTTCTAAACAAAAACAATATCTGTCAGCACTTAAAAGTAATTTCCATTGAAAATGATTCTAAAGTGCTGCCAAAGCATGTTTTTGGTGAGAAAAATGGAAAGACAAAATTTAAATTTAGCATTGTAAGGGCTAAAAACCACAAATAACTTTCATGCTCATATATAAATATTTGTATACATCCTTACATGTATAAATTTGCAATATATATTTTGATTCATGATTCAACTCTTAGTCACGAGCTATCTCTGCTCGTCGAACTATTAGATATTTGCCATTGTGTCTGTAAATTGTAAGAATTATAAGCCGAACATGTACACACTCCATAATTCATAAGAATCTTCGTAATATTATGTAAATACACAATTTGCAATTTAACTTTTGGATGCCAGTCACGGATCATGAACTATTTCGCTCTTTTAAACATAGAAAGACATTTTAACCGTATAGCCCATAAAACCTACTTAGAAGATTACTTCTTCCTTATTGTCAGATGAAGCGCAAAATGCATTTGGATGTTTAATTCGTTCCAATCATTCATTCAACTCAGGTCTACATTTGTGATGTAATTCCTATCACAGGTGAAAGATTCTGATCTATGACAAAAAAACATTAACTAATTTCAGTCTAAGGATACAATAATTTCTTTTTACGTAATAATTTTTGTTGAAAAAATCTCATTATTTTGTTTGTTTCTCCAGAAAGCTATGCGTTGTTACCACTCATTTGAACCGTCTCGATGAGACGGTTCAAACGAGTGGTAACAACATAGACTTTCAATATGAAATTTTATCAAAAGGTTCATACTACTACAATTGTATCCCAAATCTCTAAATCGGTTAACCCTTACCCCTAAGTAACTGCAATGGAATTTGATATGTTAATTTTGCAACCAATCCAATTGTCACAAAATGATTTTCAGACCCTTATTTCTCAATAAAAACATGCTTTGACAGCACTTCAGAATCATTTCCAACGGAAAAGATTCTGAAGTGCTGTCAAAGCATGTTTTAAATTATTCTAAAGTGCTGTGAAAGCATGTTTTTGATGAAAAATGGAAAATATAAAATAAACAGCAGACGACAACAAAATTAATATAGCGGTGTAAGGGTTAACAAATACAACTACATTGTGCATGATTGTATCATGCGATGTTTATAGAAAAGTTTTGTTTTAATTATGTATGGATCCACAAATGTCACAGGTTACGTTTTGTTTGCAGTGGCCCGTTTGTCGTATGTTATATACATTGTATGTAAAATAGCAAAACAAACATGAAGTCCCTCGGCTTTGGCAGCCAATTTCTTGATGCTTTCGTTCTATAGTCTATATTACATATATCCCATCTGTGTTTCTGTTCGGCAGAGGGGTACTGTTACGTGGAAAGTCTAAGTAAGTCCTTGTTGTATTTCCTTGTGTGTACACTATAAAACCTTTTTTTATGCCTTTTCAAAATGTAGACAGTCTTGTTTCCTTCACTATATTTTAATTTTCCTCACAGTTGCCCATTCAATGCAACACACCGTTGCTTTTATTTCTGTACTGCATTATGTGTACCAGTAGCCTATTTCACCAACATTGCAAAGTATACTTTTCTAGCAAAGTCTACTTTGAGGGAGAAATTTTCAATTTTAGGATAAATATATTAATTTTTATTATACTGAATTTACTACATTATCACAGCCATATTGGCTGTGATAATGTAATAAATTTAGTATAATAATTCTGCATACTTTTAATCATCAAATATATGCAGTCGTTAGTTCTATATGAAATAATGCATTTCAGGAAAAATAATGATTACTCCCTCAAAGTATACTTTGCTAGAAAAGTATACTTTGCAATTTTGATGAAATCGGCTACAGGAGCTACACTGGTCAAATATTTTATTTTTATTTTTGTTATTTCTCAATGAAAGTATATGGTGTGACCACTCATTTGAACCGTCTCGATGAGACGGTTCAAATGGTGGTCACGCCATATATTTAGGATTTTCTAGAAAAGTATACTTTGCAATGTTGGTGAAATCAGATACCGGTATATGGAACAATTAACCTTGTTGCCCTGCCCATTGGAGAATGATATAAATATACAGTTGAGGAATTATCTATTTCGTGTTTTCCAACCCCGCAATCTGAACCTAATGCTCCATACTGCTGTTATTGTTAATTCCCAGTATATGCCAATTCTTCATCCACCACCCATTCCTGTAACTGTTCAACCACCCAGTAATTCCGGAGTTAAATTTTGTTGGACTAATCAAAGTTTGGGTATCTTTGGGGAGAACAAAGGCATGTGACATGCAAACTAAATGGATGGATGAACATGATTAAGGATCTACATTTCTACCTCATAGAAATTACCATTTGATTCAAAAATTATTCCTTTGTAAATGTGTTGATATCTACAAGGGTGGGTCAATAAGTTGTGTCACTTGACCATTATCTTTCTAAAAACTCATCCAACTTGAATAAAATTTGGCACTTGCATAATGTTATTCGTATTAACATTTATAGCATCATGTCTGGCACAGCAGTCAGACTAACTAAAGAAAAACAAATGTGGTATATTTAAATTGAAAGAATAATAGGGAAAACAACCACAGAAATGCAGCAGCGCATTTATAGGAAGCCAATGCTACTTTACCAGTCAGTCAGAAAATGTGTGGCTCCTTTCAGTGCTGGACGAGAGACTACGAAATTTGGGAACTGCTGATTTTAATTACAGACGCAGATAATGTTGAAAAAAAGTGATAGAAATAAATGAAATGGCTGGGCGAATGAAACGGGTATAGATTAGTCGTACATATAACATATTTTGATGATATTTTTATACAATTTTAACGTGTTTGAAAATGAGAACAATTTCCACAAGGTCGGTGCCTGACAATCTTCGTTCAGAGCAAAAAGAGTGAGATGTTAAAATCGCCAAGAAATCGTCCAAACTACATCATAATGAAGAAGAAACCTTCATCAAGGTCAATGAAGAAGCATAAATATGTACTTATATTATGATTTATTCCAAGCTGTAAAGCATAAATTCTCCAGAAAGTGCCTAAAAAACTGGACGTGGGACCCATAAATTAAAAATTGATGTGTCGTGTCACCACATGTGACTCGTGACGTCATTCCTGCACGCGCAGGATTAGGACGTTCTACCATATCATATCCATTTGTCAGACAATAACTAAACAAACGTAGCTATATTCTATTATTTAAAAATTGCACAACAAGGTATTCGCTAAACAGTAACTTTCAGATGACATTCAGTCACACGTGACCGCAAGTGTCAAATGTATCAACCCTGGTTGCTTAGTAATGAGTATTGTGGCATGGCGAAAATGGTCATAGACCCCACGAGAGACTATCCTGGATTATAGAACAATAAGTGTAGTTTTAGCCATACTTTTAAAGTTATGTGCCATGTGACACTACTTATTGACTAACTCTCATATGTAGTAGTTATAAATGAACCTGCTCTTGTTAATTTATATTATACTGCGCATTGAATTGCCATCTCAGACATCATAGGACATGTATGTTCCAGACATCGATCAGTTTTACTTCTTGTGACATTTGACATATACCACTAATAATGTTACAGACATAAACATACAACTTGGTGCGACATGTTCCAAAGACACAACGTGCTATGCATTGTTTTCATCAAATTTTATGTACAAAGTCTGATTTCTGAAGGGTTTGTTAACACATTATTAATGTATTTGACAATCTAGTAACATTTGTGGAACTTTAGGACAAATACACTTTGCTGTCAATACAAACCTGTATTGCCAATTCAGTGATGTGTAAGCAGTTATCTGAGTGTCTTGTCACTAATTTCTACTTGCCTACTACGCAAGAAAATATGGCTTTACCTGTGACAAGATATATGTCTAAATATTTACACCTATAAATTCATAATGCACACGCCCATTCATTGTCTTGTGTTTACTATAAGAATGAATGGCCTTTTTGTGGAAATTATCGGGTATAAACTTGGAAAAGTCGCGGGTATACTGGACGAAGGCCGGAAGGCCTCGTCCAGTATTCCCGCGACTTTTCCAAGTTTATATCCCCAATAAATTCAACAAAAAGGCCATTCATTCCTTATAATTCCAGCATTTGAAATAAATTCATCAAGAAAATGTGTTTATTTTGATAGACGGCAGCCATTTGTTTACATTGACAGCACTGACAGCGCACCTGTAGAAAGTAGTTCGGCGTGGGAGTTTATTGGGATATAAATGTTGGACAGAGACTTGCTACGGGCCAATCAAATGTTAGGGAATTGTGTAAATATTTTTGTGCTGGAATTATACCCTAATACTTTACATTAGACTCACTAGCTACAATAATTTGCCTCCAATTTGATATCTATTAATTATTAGCCTCGCATGAGGGAAGCTGAGTAGCAATTTTGTTTCTATAGACCCACTTGATATCACGCGACGTTGATTGGTTAAATGTTTGTTTGACGTCATTCATTTACATGTCATTGTCAATAATGGCGCATATAATTTGCTGTTTGTGTAAAACTCTCCCAAACTAGACCAATAGCCTGTACATACCGAAATAATGGAGATAGCAACTCAACGCGCAGCATAGTATACACTTCGAAGAACAGGGTCAGATATACTTTACAGATGTTCAATCACATGCACAATGCTACAGCCTTTGAAACAAATGATAGTGTTCAATACAGTCAGTCATTAACCCGGGCCTTGAATTAATTAAGATGTAATGAAGGAAGTTTTGAACTAGAAAAGTCTTACACTAACCCGGTGGATTTGGACTGAACTGGAATTTGTGTAAATTGTCTTGAACTGATGTTCCGCAAACCAGACTACTGATTGATAAGTGATTCTTGGATGGACCAGGTAATAATAGATTAATCTGATCTTTGGCTCACTAGCTCCAATGTTTGCTACCTCGGTTTAGTGCTAACTAAATTGAACTAACTGTGGCCTGGGTGTACAGGTTAATGGGCTGACAATATCTTGGTCATGGTCTAAAAAGGTATTGGCAGAAAATTTATTGGACTAGCAAAGTATTTGATAACTAATTACTTGACACTAACAAGGTTTTGGTCTATTGTGAGGTCTTGTTCTGTTGAGGTCTTTCTCTCGCAAAGTCTTTGATACAATGTTTTGGGACTAACACAATTTTATACCAACGCAATATTGAGCTTTCTGGATATTTGTTCAACCTCTATTTGCAATCTGCTGCATATGATCTGTCGCCCATTATTGCCCTGGGTTAGCAGGTCTTTCACAATCCTCATTTGTACGGAGGAGGGCTGGGATGGGGCAGGTGTTGGGCTGACTAGGTAACTACATTGGTCATAGGCTACAGTTTATATTATTTGCCCCAGTTTCTCAACCAATGAAAGCACAGCATTTCATCACAATTAATCGCATATTGCGATGCTTTCACCAATATCTATTAAATTTATCATTAAACGTTGCAATAAGTACAGCGCTATATTCATGACGGATGTTACACCTTGTTGTCGTCAGTTCACGTACACCACATTGCCACCTGTACATGTGCTCACTTCGGTGTCACACCGCCAATCACATAATAGTATAGCAATTCGAAAGCACGTTTAGGGATAACCATTCAAACAAGCATGTACACGTAACGGGACGGGTCAAACAATAAAATACCATAATAACACTAACTAGTCGGACACCCTTTGTTTTGGGAAACCCCTATATAAAATAGGGGTTTCCCAATACAATTTGCATCCAAATATATTTTTATTGTGATACACTAGTACAACCATACCGACACACTGTCACAATATGACGGAATAGATCATAATGTCCCTGTCCCCCATGTGTGTTACACTATGTGTGCAGTGTTTGTAACAAGGGCCAACAATATTTCGGCTTAGACCTGGCAAAACTGGCCTTAATGCCTTTGCGATGACTGAAGACCCAGATCAGTGTGCAGTGCAGTCTCATCGGGACAAAACCGGCCTAACTGCCTTTGAGATGAGTGAAGACCCTGATCAGCTTGCACTTTAGTGCAATCTCATCAGGATTGTTGATTTACAATCGAAAGGCTCAGTGGAACAAGGGGGCTAACAGACCCCAGTTAAGGTGCGTAATTATGGAGGTAAATTTCTTATTTCTCCATCAAAAATGGCAAGTTGGGAGTGCTTTAGAATCGTCTCAATGAGACGATTCTAAAGCACTCCCAGCTCGCCATTTTTGATGAAGAAATAAAAATAATTCACCCCAAATTGGTCAAATTAACTGGAGTTCTGGGCTAAGTCCATGGGCTAAGCCCCTTCTTCTACTGATTTTTTCAATGCGGGTGTAACCTCCTTTCTGCATTCAACAAACAATACCAAAGGCAGATCGGGATCTACAATGACTTGGAAGTAAGCAAGTCTCGTTATGTTGGGTTATTTTCCTACTTGCCAATTCCATAAATAACAGACATAGAGAGATACAGTGCCAAGTTATGTCGGTTTTCCTGTTGTGTTAATTGGCAACTGTGGAGATCCCAGAACAATATATGCTGCATTTGCATAAATTCACTTCCCATACAGAGCCAATACATAATAGTGTCATGTATAAGGAAAAATCTGCATTTTTTTGTCTATTTTAAATAGTTTCATTGTTTAGTGTTATTTCAGCAAATTCACTGCAAGTGTACTTTTTGTGTAACATACATACATGTATAATGATATGAGCAAAAAATTACTATGTTACTAATCTGATGAGGGTCTATATGGTTCACCATTTAGTCAATGAACAACATTTGTAATTCTAATATGAACCTCTTAACCCTTACACTGCTATCTTAATTTTTTGTCGTCTGCTGTTTATTTTCTATTTTCCATTTTTATCATCAAAAACATGCGTGACAGCACTTTAGAATAATTAACAACATGGTTTGACAGCACGTCAGAATCATTTCCATCGGATTCTGAAATGCTGTCAAAACATGTTTTTATTGAGAAATAAGGCATGATATAAAAGCTACAGCAGACGGCAATCACTGTGTGTAGCGGTCTAAGGGATAACCCGTGTTTTTTATGATAAAAATGGAAAATAGCAAATAAACAGCAGACGACAAAAAATGAAGATAGCGATGTAAGGGTTAACATCAGGCTCCAGTAGCTTAGATAGAGCTAACATTGTCAGAACGGGTTACCCCCATTTTGTCATGACACCTGGCATATTTCTGCCTCCACTGGCTCACTGTATGGGAAATACACCTAAGTGATTTACCATGTGCAAAACTGTGTACATTTTTCTCCATGTTTCTTACAGTTTCATCAGACATGAAAGAAGCTTAACCCTTAGACCGCTACTCACAACAATTGTTGTCTGCCGTTGCTTTTATATCTTGCCTTATTTCTCAATAAAAACATGGTTTGACAGCACTTCAGAATCATTTCCAATGGAAATGATTCTGAAGTGCTGTCAAAGCATGTTGTAAATTATTCTAATGTGCTGTCAAAGCATGTTTTTGATGATAAAAATGGAAAATAGAAAATAAACAACAGGCGACAAAAGGAAATAAGATAGCGGTCTAAGGGAACGTATATTCATTTAGAAAATAATTCATACAAATGATGCACCGTTTGCAAATTTGAAATATATGTAGAATTTAATAAATATTTTAAAATATGGTTAATAATATATGATTCAGTTTACATTTTCAGTTGAATTTTGTTCAAACTGTAATAAGCACAGTACTTGCGTTTATAATTTGAATAATGCTTTAGCTGATTAATCAACTGGCTTGTTTTGTTTTCAATTTGGTGTTTTGACCATAGTATGTATCAGAATTTAAGTTACATCTTCAGTTACCATTTGATGTGACATTTAATTATTTTCAGTTTGAAAGTATTTATTATTGCATGATGTGTGTCTGCAAAAGTATTCCCCTATTGCTGAACATTGCCTAGAGTATAGGACTCCCCCAATATTGAACCCATATAATACCTGTGGTATTAATTTAATGTATAAAATGTATTAACCCTTTCACCCCTAAGTAACTGAATGGGCTGCGATATGTTAATTTTGCAACCAATCCAGTCATCGCAAAATGATTTTCAGACTATTCCATTTATAAAAAGGGGGTATTTGTTGTTCTCAAAAATATGAAAATTACTTTCAAACAGTGCAGATCCTGATGAGACGGCTCGTTACGAGCCGGCTCATCTGGATCTGCACTTTTTGCATAAACCGCTATAGCGGGCTTTCGGGTTCACAGGGTTAACCCTTAAAAGGCGGGAACCGAAGACTGTTGTCTGCTGTTGTGTCATATTTTCTTGTATTTTTTCTCAAGAAAACATGGTTTGACAGCATTTTAGAATCATTTCCAATGGAAATGATTCTAAATTGCTGGCAAACCATGTTTTTGTTGAGAAAACTGGAAAGTAAATAATAAACAGCAGACAACAAATTTTAATTCAGCATTGTAAGGGTTAAAAATCATAATACTTTAGTGTAATAAATATGCGAATGATTCTGCTACAGAAAATATGATCAGTGCAGCTTCAATGTATAATGATGGTATGGTGATGCAATAAATATTATCTAACGAATATATGTGCTGATTTAAAAAAAAATAAACTTGTTGACTGATTTCATAAAAAAACCTCAGCATAGCCTCATAAATATTGCAAGCATTGATTAGATGACACAGACTTGACAAGCCTCTTTTCTATGGCAAGTCATATGTATCATTAATGTACAAAAAACAATTAGTTCATTTAACCCTTTTCATGCTGAGGATACGCCATTATGTTTGCGGAAAATCCTAATTATTTTCCTTCTATGCGCTCAGAAGCATATGTCGTGACCACCATTTGAACCGTCTCGTTGAGACGGTTCAAATGAGTGGTCACAACATATACTTTCATTGAGAAATAACAAAAATAAAATATTTAATATATTTGATCCGCATAAAGGTGTATTCTGAAAGGAATGGGTTAAGAAATAGCCACCTTCAATTTCGTAACTTTTTATTTTAATTATTCAAGATGTGTACTTGTATTGTCAGTTCTGTTTTGTTACAATTGTGTTTTCGCTCAATTTTCTGGTTATTACAGTTACTGTTTTTGTGTCTCCAGTGACTATTACTGATCTGTTTAAGTACAGACGCCGTGTGCATAAATACTCCACCATGTGTTCTATGTACTAACCCATTGTGTGAGCTGATCCCCATAACAGCTACCTATGCAGTTTTAGATCTAGTTTCTGCCAACATTTCAAAAGCTGTTACACTCTAGCTTGAATTTAAGTATGAAAATATGTTAACACATTTACAATTGTTTTCTCTCAGTTTCAATTGAGACCGATTCTCATATTACCTTCTTTATCGCATCGGCATTTTTCACGATATTGATTTCAGAAATAATACTGTATATCCTGTAAATTACGAAAATTTACGAAAAAAATAAATCGGAGCTCATGCGGAAATCAATTCCCCAAGATCGAGCTCTGAAGTTTCTGTCAACTTTTGAAGTCATTCACCCGTAGACCGATATCTTATTTTTTTTGTCGTCTGCTGTTTATTTTCCATTTTTATCATGAAAAACATGCTTTGACAGCACTTTAGAATTATTTACAACATGCTTTGACAGCACTTCAGAATCATTTCCATTGGAAATGATTCTGAAGTGCTGTCAAACCATGTTTTTATTGAGAAATAAGGCAAGATATACAAGCAACAGCAGACGACAATTGTTGTGAGTAGCGGTCTAAGGGTTAAATATGCAAATGATTGCTGCACAAAACACATGTTACTGCTGCAATGTATGATGCTGAACTTATGCATATACAATCTAAATTTTGTGTTCATTTAATTTGATATTTGTTAAACTTTGATTTCACAAGAAACTTGTCATAGCCTTATTTCTTATGAAATCACAAACTTGTTTAATAAATATAATATTAACCCATTTCAGTCTAAGGATACGATAATTTTTGTAAATAAAAAATCTCATTATTTTGTTTATTTCTCCATGAAGGTATATGTTGCTACCATTCATTTGAACCATCTCATTGAGACAGTTAAAAAGAGTAGTAACAAAATAAGCATCGTTGATTGAGACAGTATATAATTGAGATGGTTCAAAAGAGTGGTAATAACATATACTTTTGAGATGAAACAAAGAAAATAGGGATTTTTTTCTCTTAAAAGTTTCATACTACTATAATTGTATCCCGTCTTTTACCCTTAGACCGCTATCTTATTTTTTATCGTCTGCTGTTTATTTTCTATTTTCCATTTTTATCATCAAAAACATGCTTTGACAGCATTTTAGAATTATTTACAACATTCTTTGACAGCACTTCAGAATCATTTCCATTGGAAATGATTCTGAAGTGCTGTCAAACATGTTTTTATTGAGAAATAAGGCAAGATATAAAAGCAACAGCAGACGAAAATTGTTGTGGGTAGCGGTCTAAGGGTTAATGGGTTGAATCATAACACATGTATAAGATCCTCTATACTGGTATATGTCTTCTGATCACCAAACCACATGCAATTGTAACATATGTTCCGACTGCCCATTTAAAATTCATGATTTCGTAAAGACAGTTCAAATGAGTGATAACATGCGCATACTTTCATGGATAGATAAGAAAAATACATTGAATGTAGATGGAAGAAACCTGTAGAGATAACGGTTGACACCTGAGATATATGCTTGTAATGATTGTATGTGGTTGTGGATGGAGAAATGGGGATTATGGCGTTTGCGATCAGTGTAGACCCTGATCAGACTGCACATCCGTGCAGTCTGATCAGGGTCTACACTGATCGCCATTCAGTCGGTGAAACACTTGTCAAGCTTCTGCAGTCGAACCTCCGGTATACACATCCAGCGTGGCCACTATGGATGATCCAGATATATACAGTCAAACCTGTACTAAAGACCACCTCCGAATAGCAATCACCTGGCTGTAAAGGCCACAATTTTGTTGTCACAATGACACAATTACTATATAAATGACCCTGTGAATAAAGACCACCTGTGAACAAAGGCCAGATTTTTCACTTCCCATGGCTGGCCTTTATACACCGGTTTGAATGTATACACTGTAAACGACCACCTCTCTACAACAACAACCCCTCTCTAACAGTCTTTGACACTGTTTTATATCCCAGTTGGCTAAATGCCTTTACATTTAACTTCCTTACAACAGCCACCTCTGCAACAGCCAATTTGTATTCTTCCCTTGCACGATATAAACAAATAGTCAGTAGAACCATATCCGACTTCTGGAGTGTGCTAGCAGGTCAGTAGCTGATTTCACCAACATTGCAAAGTATACTTTTCTAGCAAAGTATACTTTCAGGGAGTAATCATTTATTTTTCCGGAAATGCATTATTTTATACAGAACTAACGACTGCATATATGTGATGATTAAAAGTATGCAGAATTATTATACCAAGGGCGGATTCAGGGGGGGCGGACCCGGTGCACGCCCCCCCCCCCCCCTAAAATTTGTCGAGTAAAGATTTTTTACAAGTTACAAGGCACGTTTCTACGTTCGCTTTGTGAATTTATTGGGTTTTTTTTGCTCCAGAATGCGCCAGAATGCAGGAAATGTGATGTAGATTTCAAATGTAATAATGTGATAATGTAATAAATTCAGTATAATACAAATTAATAAATTTATCCTTAAATTGAAAATTTCTCCCTCAATGTATACTTTGCTAGGAAAGTATACTTTGCAATGTTGGTGAAATAGTCTACAGGAGGCAGACTGGCCACAAATGCCACAGTCCCCATGTATCCATACACAGTCACAGATAGAGAGACAGCCCATGTCGTGTCTGTACATTCCTATGAGTGTCAGTCACCATGATGGGAGAGCATAATCATATTCACATGTATATATATCCTTATCAGACTGCTGGGGTGCTATTGAGATCAGTAGCCTGTTTCACTAACATTGCAAAGTATACTTTTCCAGCAAAGTATACTTTGAAGGAGAAATTTTCAATTTTAGGATAAATTTATTAAATTTTATTATACTGAATTTATTACATTATCACAGCTGTGATAATGTAATAAATTCAGTATAATAATTCTGCATACTTTGAATCATCAAATATATGCAGTGCATGGTTGGCTATATACGAAATAATGCATTTCAGGAAAAATAAATGATAATTACTCCCTCAAAGTATACTTTGCTAGAAAAGTATACTTTGCAATGTTGGTGAAATAGGCTACTGGAGCCAGACTTATGGTGTACAAACGGGTCAAAACTAAATTGACAGGTGCACCTAAAAATGTACAGGTGCACCTGTAAAATTGTATAGGTGCACCTGTAATTTTAGTTTTTACCCCTTTCGTACACCATACAGACAAGCTACAAATGCTACACTCCCATTTAACCAGTGACATCCACATATATACAATATACAAACACTCCATGTCTAGGCTGTACATTCCTATCAGTGCCTATCAGTGCCTATTAGTGCCAGTAATCATGATATAGGAGCATGAGTGTGCACTCTCCACATGCACTTGTATTATACATGTATAACACTTTCTGCAAGTTGGCATGTTTTATTTGGGATCTGATAACCACGGTAGATACTGATTTCCTCGTACATTCTGAATAGGATATGAATGTTTATCTCAGATAATCCCCGCTAGTACGGATGACTTTTGCTACTTCATCTATCTTTTATATATTTTGAATCCTAACAGAAAATATAAAAGACAGATGAAGTAGTAAAAGCCATTAATACTAGTCATTTTGGAAAGAAAATATTAAAGACAGAATGATGAAGTAGTAACAGCGATCCATATTAACTCTTAGACCGCTATCTTATTTTTTCTGTCATCTGGTGTTTATTTAAAAAAAAAATCATAAAAAACATACTTTGACAGCACTTTAGAATAATTTACAACATGCTTTGACAGCACTTCAGAATCATTTCCATTGGAAATGATTCTGAAGTGCTATCAAACCATGTTTTTATTAAGAAATGAGGCAAGATATAAAAGCAACAGCAGACCACAATTGTTGTGAGTAGTCTAAGTGTTAATGGAGATTAGCTCAGCAAATGAATGGTCATTGAGTACAAATGGTTCCTGCATGGCTGATAAAAGTATGTGCACCCATCATAGCTCCAGATAAGTTGGGTGTCTAAACAGCATTATATGCCCTGATTTCAAATTGAATTGATTGTTACCGCAATGTGTCCGTCGTCCATCGTCGTCGTCGTCGTCGTCCGTGAACATTTTCAAACGTCTTCTCCTCGGTAACCATTGGGCCTATGGTCACCAAACTTCATGGTCATGGTCCTTAGGTAGGGGGATTACAAAACTGTTAAAATGACGTCATTACGTAATCCAAGATGGCTGCCATTTAAAAATAGCACAAATTCTTAAAAAATCTTCTTCTCAAGAACCGCCTACTCGATTTCGACAAAACTTGGTAGGAATGATCGATGTACATTGCTCTTTCAAAGTTGTTAAAATGGTGACCCTGGGGTTAAAAATGGGCGTGGCCCGTGGGGTCAAATTGGGGTCAAATTTTATTTTTGACTGAACATGGTCATGTCATATATCAAATTGAAGGTATCAATGAGGCGATCACTCTGGTGCATTTTTTGTCGAAATCGGATTGTTATGTCATCCAAGATGGCCGCCAAAAGGTCAAAAGGTCGTTCTTTTATTAGAGATTTCAAAATTCTTCTTCACATGAACCGCTTGGCCCATGGTAGCCAAACTTAAAAGTTATGGTCCATGGGTGAAGTCTTTTCAGATTTGTTAAAATGGAGGTCATCGCTAATCCAAGATGGCCGCCGTGTAAAAATAGCATAAATTCTTAAAAAATCTTCTTCTCATGAACCGCTTGCCGGATTTCGACGAAACTTGGTAGGAATGATCGATGTACAATGCTCTTTCAAAGTTGTTAAAATGGGGAACCCGGGGTCAAAAATGGGCGTGGCCCGTGGGGTCAAATTGGGGTCAAATTTTATTTTTGACTGAATATGGTCATTTCATATATCAAATTGAAGGTATCAATGAGGCGATCACTCTGGTGCATTTTTTGTCGAAATCGGATTGTTATGTCATCCAAGATGGCCGCTGAAAGGTCAAAAGGTCGTTCTTTTATTAGATATTTCAAAATTCTTCTTCACATGAACCGCTTGGCCCATGGTAGCCAAACTTAAAAGTTATGGTCCATGGGTGAAGTCTTTTCAGATTTGTTAAAATGGAGGTCATCGCTAATCCAAGATGGCCGCCGTCTAAAAATAGCATAAATTCTTAAAAAATCTTCTCATGAACCGCTTGCCGGATTTCGACGAAACTTGGTAGGAATGATTGATGTACATTGCTCTTTCAAAGTTGTTAAAATGGTGACCCCAGGGTCAAAAATGGGCGTGGCCCGTGGGGTCAAATTGGGGTCAAATTTTATTTTTGACCGAATATGGTCATGTCATATATCAAATTGAAGGTATCAATGAGGCGATCACTCTGGTGCATTTTCTGTCGAAATCGGATTGTTATGTCATCCAAGATGGCCGCCGAAATGTCAAAAGGTCGTTCTTTTATTAGAGATTTCAAAATTCTTCTTCACATGAACCGCTTGGCCCATGGTAGCCAAACTTAAAAGTTTTGGTCCATGGGTGAAGCCTTTTCAGGTTTGTTAAAATAGAGGTCATCGCTAATCCAAGATGGCCGCCGTCTAAAAATAGCATAAATCCTTAAAAAATCTTCTTCTCATGAACCGCTAGCCGGATTTCGACGAAACTTGGTAGGAATGATCGATGTACAATGCTCTTTCAAAGTTGTTAAAATGGTGACCCCGGGGTCAAAAATGGGCGTGGCCCGTGGGGTCAAATTTTATTTTTGACCGAATATGGTCATGTTATATATCAAATCGAAGGTATCAATGAGGCGATCACTCTGGTACATTTTTTGTCCAAATCGGATTGTTATGTCATCCAAGATGGCCGCCGAAATGTCAAAAGGTCGTTCTTTTATTAGAGATTTCAAAATTCTTCTTCACATGAACCGCTTGGCCCATGGTAGCCAAACTTAAAAGTTATGGTCCATGGGTGAAGCCTTTTCAGATTTGTTAAAATGGAGGTCATCGCTAATCCAAGATGGCCGCCGTCTAAAAATAGCATAAATTCTTAAAAAATCTTCTTCTCATGAACCGCTTGCCGGATTTCGACGAAACTTGGTAGGAATGATCGATGTACATTGCTCTTTCAAAGTTGTTAAAATGGTGACCCTGGGGTCAAAAATGGGCATGGCCCGTGGGGTCAAATTGGGGTCAAATTTTATTTTTGACCGAATATGGTCATGTCATATATCAAATTGAAGGTATCAATGAGGCGATCACTCTGGTGCATTTTCTGTCGAAATCGGATTGTTATGTCATCCAAGATGGCCGCCGAAAGGTCAAAAGGTCGTTCTTTTATTAGAGATTTCAAAATTCTTCTTCACATGAACCGCTTGGCCCATGGTAGCCAAACTTAAAAGTTATGGTCCATGTGTGAAGCCTTTTCAGATTTGTTAAAATGGAGGTCATCGCTAATCCAAGATGGCCGCCGTCTAAAAATAGCATAAATTCTTAAAAAATCTTCTTCTCATGAACCGCTAGCCGGATTTCGACGAAACTTGGTAGGAATGATCGATGTACAATGCTCTTTCAAAGTTGTTAAAATGGTGACCCAGGGGTCAAAAATGGGCGTGGCCCGTGGGGTCAAATTGGGGTCAAATTTTATTTTTGACTGAATATGGTCATGTCATATATCAAATTGAAGGTATCAATGAGGCGATCACTCTGGTGCAATATTTGTCGGAATCGGATGATTAGGTCATCCATGATGGCCACCAAAAGGTCCATTTATTCAAGATTTTTAACGTCTTTTTCTCAGGAACCACATGGCCGATGCTGGGTGAAGCATTTTCAGATTTTGTAAAATGAGAGTCATCGCTTAATCCAAGATGACCGCCATCTAAAAATAGCACAATTTTTTTAAAACACATGAACTCAATGTCACATTCTCCTCTGGTGTTCATGGAGTCAGGTGAGCAAATTAGGGCCATCATGGCCCTCTTGTTTACTTTTATAAATGCATTATTGATTTCCTTCCTTATTAAATAGGGAAAACATGATTAAACAAAAATGATAATTAACAATTCACTTATTTGAGCTGCAAAATGCAAACAGTGTTTGCTTTTTGCAGCTCAACTAAGTAAATTTTCAACTTTATTACAGTGTTTTTAGTACTCAATTTGAAAATAAATGCATATTTTCACATTGCTGCGAGAATTTGTACTCCCACTTTTGATAATCAATGCATATTCGGCTAAAATAAGTGCATAAAATATGCCAATATGCAACTTATCTGGAGCTATGCACTCATTGTATCCACAGATCAGCCTGCTCCAGATCAGGGACTAGCCATTCATCATGCAGTCAATCAGTCGGTCTGATGGTGTTTTTGTCCATTAACCCTTTCACCCCTAAGTAACTGGAATGGATTTTGATATGTTAATTTTGCAATCAATCCAATCGTCATTAAATGATTTTCAGACTTGTCCATTTATTAAAAGGGGGTGTTTTTTGTTCTCAAAAATAGGAAAATTACTTTCAAAAAGTGAAGATCCTGATGAGACGGCTCGTCATGAGCCGGCTCATCAGGATCTACACGTTTTGCCTATACCACTATACATTTCTGTGGTGTTGAAAGGGTCAATAAGCCTACACTTTATGATGATAGATGATGAGGATATACGCTGGTCACACATGGTGTAAGGGCCTTGTTTGAGATGGTTGGCCCGGTAGTGTTTCAGTGAGTGATCAATGAACAGTGTTCAATTAGACAGATTGACTATACAAGTGGAGAAATGGGGCTTGTGTGAAGTGTGGCCAGTCTAACTCTTGATTTAGTTTGTTGCATACTGTCAATCTGTGGCGTTTAATTGTTAGATGTGTGACACCTGGGGGCCTTTTCACTAAACTTTGTACGACTAAAATGTTCGTAAGTTCAAACTTATGATAGTCTGTAAATGTCACATTAACAATATTTTCTTATAAACAATTATTGGATTTACATTTACTGAGCATAGGCTGCATATGTAAATCCATCAATTGAAATTTCCAGACGATCCTAAATTTGCACATACAAATATTTTAGTCGTACAAAGTTTAGTGAAACGGCCTCCAGCAGTCTATTTCACCAACATTGTAAATTATACTTATCTGGAAAAGTATACTTTGAGGGAGTAATCATTTATTTTTGCCAAAATGCATTATTTCATATAGAACTAATCACCACTGCATATATATTTGATGATTAAAAGTATGCAGAATTATTATACTGAATTTATTACATTATCACAGCTAAATAGCTGTGATAATGTAATAAATTCAGTATAATAAAAATTAACAAATTTATCCTTAAATTGAAAATTTCTCCCTCAAATTATAATTTGCTAGAAAAGTATAATTTGCAATGTTGGTGAAATAGGTTACAGGTCTTTAACTGACTGAATGATGAATGGTACCTGATCAGAATATGCCGGTGCACAGATTGGTCTAAATCTACACTGGAATACAATCAGACTATTAGTGTTTTCATCCAGTGTAGACTAGACCAATCTGATTGGCATTGTGAAATTCTAGACACCCTGAATCAGAATCACCAATACAACAAGATTCTGTTTGGCAGATTAGCTATGATTATATAACCAGTGTTATAGCCAGCAGCAATGTTTGTGGAATCCTGGCTAGGAAGTCTGGCTCACTCCTTACCATCTGGTCCTCTTACATCATGGACAAAACAGTTTCCATGGCAACTGTGTACATGCCAATTAATTGGGGATTATATACAGCATTCCAGGAAATTGAAGTTATTGGTTGAATGATCAAAATAATCACCTGCTACACTTATTAAACATCAACAAGATATGCGTCTGTCGAACGCGGATGCCACCTGCAGCATATTTGAGAAACTGTAACAAATTGGTTAACCGAAAAGTGTGACGGACGGACGGACGGACGGACGGACGGACGGACGTTCTTACAGTACTATACTTATGTGGCTTATCACAGGGTTATGGACTTGGTAAAGGATAGGGTTGGTTACAATTAGCCACCTAAAAAATCCTTTTATGTGGCTAAAAATCATTTTATGTGGCTAATATTTAACATGTGATAAGCCACATAAGTATAGTACTGTAAGAACGTCCGTCCGTCCGTCCGTCCGTCCGTCTGTCCGGGCACACATTAGGGTACTTATGGGGTAGGGGGCGTGGTCTAAGACAATGGGTTAGGGTTAGAACACAATGGAACTTAATCCGTACCCCGTAAGCCTATTGTGTCTTACGGGGTATTTCCTTTGATCTTTTATATAGCAAGTACCCCCTAAGGTCCGAAATGTAAGTTCATCCGTCTGTCTGTCCGGGCCAACGTCCGGGGGTTTGAGAGCTTAGGGTCGTGGTTAGGAACAAAAGATTCCTTTGTAATATTCCGTAAGCTCATAAACTCTATTGTTGTTTAGGGGCTTTTTCCAAAATGTTGGACCGTCCGTCCGTCCGTCCGTCTGTCCATCCGTCACACTTTTCGGTTAACCAATTTGTCACAGTTTCTCAAATATGCTGCAGGTGGCACCCGCGTTCGACAAACGCATTTCTTGTTTATTTTAAAATTGTCCTAATTCATTAATTTTATGTAGACATGTTTTGACAGCACAGGATAATTTCTCCACTGTTCTGCCAAGGCATGTTCTTTTTCTTTTAAATAAGTAAAACATGGAAAACACCAGATGACAATATTCGCTTCCCGCTTTTAACCCTTACAATGCTTAAGGTATTAGATCATAGATAGATACACTTGACTTCGGTGATAATTGCTTCATATTAGAGGGATGTGATATATGAATATAACATATGTGAATATTGTCTTGTTACTGTATACTATATGGGGCATTGAGTTGCCATCTCCGCCAGCTTTGTATGTACAAGCCATCATACAGTTTCACCACTTCGTGCGTTTGACACATACAGCAAATACTATGACAGTAAACCAAATAAAATTTGGTGCAATTATAATAGACAGATATGACAACGGCAAGCTATAAATATTATGCCAGCAAATATGGTATGTGTTGTGTGCCTTGCCAGGTAAAAGTGATAAACTGTGTGATTTTCTGTGTATGAGGCTATATACAATGGTGGCTCATGTTGTTAAAAACACAGGCACAAACCTGTCCAGAAAACTGACATATTTTACAGTTTGGCGTAATATAATTGATAGGAGTTCGTTCTCCTGGCTTTTCTACATGTGATTAGCTACATTATATCATAATAGCTGTACTTCACATTTTGAGGTCTTTGTCAAACAGCAGAACAGGTGAAACTGGCTGATGGTTGGAAACCACAAAGATGGCCGACTTGGCCACTTCATGTGCAATATAGGGTACAGTAATGAGGTAGTATGCACTTCTATCACATTTACGAAGCAATTATCTTTGAATCAAACGATGATCATGTATAGAACGGGTCCTTAATTAAATTTGATTGTCTGCCTTTTAGTGTCTATTTTCCAGTTTTGTCATCAAAACATGGCTTGACAGCACTTTAGAATTATTTTCAATGGAAATTATTCTAAAGTGTTGTTGAACCGTGTTTTTTCATCAACAATGAAGACAAAATACAGAGCAACAGCCGATGACAATTTTTGATTTCCGCATTGTAAGGGTTATAGGTTCACCAATAGTTCTTCCTATAACAATCAAACTTGGTGGGTTATGTTACAGGGGCAAGGTGCAGATCTGGCGGCCCAAGGTCACCCCAATGTCGGAGCTGCGACCACAGGAACTGCAGCCAATACAGACGGCCACAGGCGACGAGATCTATACCGCCCAGAAGACATCGCTAGCCCGCGATCATCAAGATGTGAGTTTCCTCTATGTTGGACTGTAATTCCTTAGTCCTACGTACAGATGGTTTGATGCCCTTATAAAGCTGAATTAAAATTTGTAGTCTGCTGTTTATTTTCCATTTTTCTCATCAAAAACATGGTTTGACAGCACTTTAGAATCATTTCCAATGGAAATGATTCTAAAATGCTGACAAACCATGTTTTTACTGAGAGAAGAGACAAAATATGACACAGCAGACGACTATTTTCGGTTCCCGCACTCTAATGGTTAATAACGTTTTTATGCACCCTGGTCTTGATGTTTGGACTGTGTGTTCGTCCGTTACTGTGTTTGTCACAATCGTGTGACTAAGAAGTTGGCAAGTACAAAACTAAAATTTACAGCAAAATTTGCATTACTGGTCGAGTGGATTTGTCTGGATTTATTGACCTCTACATGTAGGTGGAAAATGGTAGCATTAATTCTTTGCATGCTGGGAAACTTGTGGGCTATAAATAGTTCAAAACTAGCGGACAAAAATTCATCATATTTTCTTGTATTTCTCAACGTAAATATCATGAATATGTCTTGGAATTTCATTAGAATTGAGTCCTGAGGACTCAATTCTAATGAAATTTCAAGACATATTAACAGAGAGAAATAAAACATATACTCCTAATTCGTTTGGCGGATATTTTCACCTCTAGCATGCAAAGAGTTAATGAACAACATCTACATACATGTACACATCTTGTGTTGTACAAATTTAAGGGAAACAAGCCCCAGGATCATATTTTTGATATTGTTGACTGTGGATACAACAACTACACTATGCAACAGACTTGTTTGGTGTGAATTACCCCATATCCCCATTTATGTCACTAGGAACTGTGCTTATAAACATTGCATAGCATTTTCTCAAAATTCATACTCTTTCTGACCTGTGTGTCTCGGCCAATCAATCTGTTGGAGTTCAAGCACCAAACTGAGTATGTAAACAAAAAGTTTCGGGTTCAGACTGGTATCTTTGTGCAGATTACAAATTCTTCTATGTCGGTTTCAGTTTGAATTATAGTATTTTCCCACTTCTGAAGAAGTTTCCATTTCTGATCCTTCAGTACTACTCATGATAATATTGCATGTTAATAAAGAGAATTGGTTTGTGTTTCAGGAGTCGGGCAATATTGGCTGCGGCTACAACAGGTCTGCTCGCCCATTCCCTGGAGGCAGCGGATTCGCACCACCACAACAACAACAACAACAACAACAACAGCCTCAATACCAGCAACAACAACCACAATACCAGCCGCCACAACGACAACAACAACAGCAGCAGTATCAGCCGCCACAGTATCAGCAGCCCGAGGAACCAACGAGCCCGAAGCAGGCAGTGCCCAATGTGGTACACGCCCAGTTCAACACACCCATCGGCCTGTACTCGCCAGACAACATCGCCAAGTCATACTCGCAGCAGACAGCAGGCATCCAGAGACAGACCTCAGAGTAAATATGTCTGTGTGTGCATCCATCACACAATCTCTGTCCAGAGTATTAGAAATATGCCTCATCTGATAAATGAGCCAAAGAATTCCTACATAGTTCCTAGCCTCATCTGATAAATAAGCCAAGGCATTCCTACATAGTTCCTAGCCTCGTTTGATAAATGAGCCAAGGAATTCCTACATAGTTCCTAGCCTCGTCTGATAAATGAGCCAAGGAATTCCTACATAGTTCCTAGCCTCATCTGATAAATGAGCCAAGGAATTCCTACATAGTTCCTAGCCTCATCTGATAAATGAGCCAAGGCATTCCTACATAGTTCCTAGCCTCGTCTGATAAATGAGCCAAGGAATTCCTACATAGTTCCTAGCCTCGCCTGATCAATGAGCCAAGGAATTCCTACATAGTTCCTAGCCTCGTCTGATAAACTTGACATCAAACGTTAACAGCCTGACATTCTATATGTGTGGCTGTGACTGGAGAAATTGGGCTTGTGGGATTTGTGACCAGTGTAACTCGTGATCAAATGATCAAATAGCACATGCAGTCCTGATAACAATCTATATTACTTGTCAGAAACATGACTGGTGCATCATTGATGGAAT
This sequence comes from Conchocele bisecta, assembly GCA_029237695.1. Taxonomy (NCBI): domain Eukaryota; kingdom Metazoa; phylum Mollusca; class Bivalvia; order Lucinida; family Thyasiridae; genus Conchocele; species Conchocele bisecta. Next base: position 63,958,562 of record CM055267.1, read on the forward strand.
GGCAAACAATGCAGATCCAGATCAGACTGTGCGGTTGCACAGGCTGATCTGGTTCTACACTGGTCGCAAAACCATATCTCCAGCCACAACCAAATATCCCACCACCATTTCAGTGTGGATGTGAAGGACGCCCCAGTTGGTGCACGGATGACGGGAACCTATCAAATGTTGGATCAGGAAGGTCCCGGCCAGCCATACGGGGTCAACTACGGGTCACCCACGTCCCCACAAGGTGACGGTATCACCGTGGAAACCAATAACAATGACCCCAAACCCGAGTCGCCCAAATGCTTGCCGAATGATTCTGAAGTGTTCCCCACTAATGAGCATGCAACAACAACAACCACAACACAGAATAGCTGTTTAAATAGTAGGTGTGCCTTTTTATTTGGTATATTTAGTTGAATTGCAACCCTGTGACATTTGTGACTAGTATATCTCTAGACAAATGTGGCTGTGACGGGTGGAGAAATAAGGCTTTTGGGTTTTGCGACCAGTGTAGATCCAGATCAGCCTGTGCAACCGCACAGGCTGATATGGATCTGCACTGTTTGCCATTCCATCAATGAAACAGGTTGGTTCGCTACCCACCCAAAGTGTATGTTGTTACCACTCAGTTGAACCGTCTCGCCGAGACGGTTCAACTGATTGGTAACGACATACACTTTTGATGCGAAATGAGAAAAATGCAGAAAAATATTTTCATTTTTTTGTTTATACATTCTCATTCTTCTCACAAGTAATGTAAATCGTTAGCAGGCTACAGGAGTGTGCTATTTGATCTGAAGCTACACTGGTTACAAATACCATAGGCGCCATTTCTCCAGCAACATCTACAAATATGCAGATATGCCTGAGCATGGTTTATAGTTCGCCATTCAGTTGTTGAGCTATCATTACCTTTTATATATCAGATATCAATTACATGTTCTTGGTTCTATTGAATGCATATATAACCATTAATGTCCTTATTTTTTTATGAGAAAACCAAATGAGACATCACAGCATAAATCTGTGTGGAATAATAATTGGAAAGATAGGAAATAAGAAAGTTGAAGAAATTTGTGTCTGGAATTCAATTTGATTCAACTCCACATATGAGATACAGTGGGGTCAGCGTGTAAGTGCACACACGAACGAACACGACAGGTTGGAACCAACCTGTCATGTTCGTTTGTGTGTGCACTTACACGCTGACCCCACTGTATTTCATGTATAAAAAAAAAAAATGTAAATATTTTTCTACATTTTTCTCATTCCGCATCAAAAGTGTATGTTGTTACCACTCAGTTGAACCGTCTCGGCGAGACGGTTCAACTGAGTGGTAACAACATACACTTTGGGTGGGTAGCAAACCAACCTGTCGTGTTCGTTTGTGTGTGCATTTACACGCTGACCCCACTGTATATGCCAACACTGCAGATCCAGATGAGGCTGATCGCTACGAAAAATCTGCAATTGTTGAAAGTGTTTTTCATATGTTTTGAAGTATACACCCTTTTCTCGATTAACCCTTTCACCCCTAAGTAACTGTAGTGGATTTTGATCAGTTAATTTTGCAACCAATCCAATCGTCACAAAATGATTTTCAGACTAGTCCATTTGGGGAACGGTGGGTTTGTCCTATTTTCTATCTCCATGGAGTGAAGTGAGTATGCTTGGGGGGCCCGGGGCATGCCCCCCACACCAGGACAAATTTTGAAATCTCAATGTCCAGAAATGTACTTTCCTGTGTTTTATGGCATTTAAATTCGGACTCCAACTGGTGGTTGTGGGTTGCAACCCCGGAAACCCCCCTCCACCCCTGTCCATTTATGAAAAGCGGGTGTTGTTTTTGTACTCAAAAACATGAAAATTTCTTGCAAAAAGTGCAGATCCTCATGGATCTACACTGTTTGCCAACACCACTATACAGAATGGAATGGTCCAAATATTAGAATGGAAAAGTCTGTAACATATTTTGGAGGTGAATTGGCTAATGGGTGTGTCGTGCCACGAGCAAACAAATTATCGATGTACCTTGATCAAATGCATTATTGACGAGTAGGATGCACACTGGTCACAAATGTCATAGGATGCCTGTTGTCTTCCACCTACCCATTTAGTTTATTAACTCTTTGCATGCTGGGAAATTTGTGGGCTATAAATAGTTCAAAAATAGCAGATGACAATTCATTATAATTTCTTTTATTTCTCCTTATAAATGTCATGAATATGTCTTGGAATTTCATTAGAATTGTGTCCAGACAATTCTAATGAAATTTCAAGACATATTTACTGAGAGAAATAAAACATATACTCCTAATTCGTTTGGCGGATATTTTTGCCGCTAGCATGCAAAGAATTAATTTGTATAGCTGTTAGTAGTGATATAATCTGTTTGCCACGCCTGTGTGGCAACTACCATAATAACCCTAAATATTCAGACACAATTTGTTTTACGAATCCCAAAGAAATTGTATCCCAATACATTGCTATTTTTCTAAGTCGGTAAAGCTATACTAAGCCTATTTATTGTTTACCCTCGTTTCTCGACCAATGAAAAACAGCATTTTGTCTCAATTAATCACATATTGCGACTGGGCTGGGTAAACAATAAGTATGTATATAACTAATTTATTAAAAATTCAATACGTGAACTATAACTATTACATATTGGGACACTATCTGTTTCAGGAAGCCATATATTTATACAGGTTTCTCTGAATGAAGTGTGTCCAAATATTTATGGGTATTACAGGATATAGTTTATCATGCTTGTTATATTTGCAGACGCAAAATGTTCATGGACGAAGTATTTGGGGTTTGCCTCATTTGTGGCTGTGACTGGAGAAATGTGGCTTATGGCTTATCAGACAGTGTAGCCTCAGATCAGCTTGCGCATCTGCACAGTCTGATCAGGATCTACACTGTTTGTCATGGAGTCGGTAAATCACCTGTTAAACAATGTATATCCATACTGCAGGAACGTGCTAGAAGATCAGGGTTTATCCCGTCAACACAGTGCGCATGTGCCGTGAAACACGGTGCCGTAAAACATTTTTGATATCCTGTCAATATGACCTAATCACTGCGTATGAATATGTGCAGTTGTCATACTAGTCGATTCTCCGATTTTGATGATGCGGCTGGGGTTATTTTTTGCATTTTAAAGCTATTTGTAGGTGTTGACGGGATAAATAGAATAGTAGGTTAGTGCAGTGAATGGGAAAAATATCTGGCGCGGCACGGAAACGGGATGTGCTCGGCCTTGCCAGATATTTTTTCCCATTCATGGCACTAACCTACTATTCTCTATATAGACTGGCCATAAGCTGCGTTTCTCAGTCGGTGCCACATTTGTGTCCACATTCATACATTCCTTTCTAGAATTTCTGAAACTTAAGTGGCTGTGGCTGGAGAAATGTGATATATGGCCTTCGTCACCAGTGTAGACCCACTGTTGACACTGGTCACAAATTTGCAAGCCCCATTTCTTAGTCACAGTCACACATCTGCCACAATCTGAGATTATCACTTCATTACATCACGGTTTATTGCCAATATTGATTTTCAAAAAATGCGCTGAAAAATGCCTTCAAAAACAGATTTGAATTTGCTCGCAAATATTTAGTAACTATTGATATCATTAAGGTATTAGGTGATAGATACAGTGGGGTCAGCGTGTAAGTGCACACACAAACGAACACGACAGGTTGGAACCAACCTGTCGTGTTCGTTCGTGTGTGCACTTACACGCTGACCCCATTGTAGATACACTTGACTGCAATGATCATTGTTTCATAATAAGAGTGGTGTGATATATGAATATAACATATGTGAATATTGTCTCGTTACTGTATACTATATGGAGCATTGAGTTGCCATCTCCACCATCTTTGTATGTACAAGCCATCGTACAGTTTCACCACTTCATGCGTTTGACACATACAGCAAATAATATGACAGTAAACCAAATAAAAACGAGGGACAATACACTCCGGTAACTGCTTACATGTCACTGGATTTGATAGCTAATACCAGAGTACAATAGTGGGTATATATGGTATGTGTTGTGTGGTTGGCCAGGTAAAAGTGATACACTGTGCGATTTTCTGTGTTTGAAGCTATTTATAATGGTGGTTCATGTTGTTAAAAACACAGGCACAAACCTGTCCAGAAAACTGACATATTTTACAGTTTGGTGTAATATAATTGATACGAGACCGTTCTCCTGGCTTTTCTGCATGTGATTAGCTACAATATATCATATGTTCTACTTCACATTTTGAGTTCTTTGTCAAACAGCAGAACAGGTGAAACTGGCTGATGGCTGGAACACACAAAGATGGCTTACTTGGCCACCCCAGGTGTTGTATAGGATACAGTAAAGAGGCAGTGTTTACATGTATGTTGTACATATATTCCATCACATTTACGAAGCAATAATCTTTGAATCAAACGATGATCAGGTATATAATTGGTCCTTAACAGAAAATATATCCTTATTTTGATCAGTATTGGCAAAAAGCGAACGTGCAATAAGGGTGGAATATTAGAGCCTAGTCCATCTTCATTAGTCATATGTGGCTGTGACTGGAGAAATGGGGCTTATTATATCTAAGGATTTGTGACCAGTTAGCTCTTGATCAAATAGCACACATTGTAGCCTGATAATGATCTATATTGCTTGTTAGAAGCATGACCAGTCTTTCATTAATGCAATGGCAAACAGTGTAGATCCTGATCAAACTGTGCAGATGCACAGGCTGATCTGGATCTACGCTGGTCACACAACTCGTAAGCCCCATTTCTCCAGTCACAGCAATATATGTTGCTAAATATAAATGACAACTTGAAGATTATTTGTTTCGTTCACAGTTCAACTTGAAGGTGAGACATTTAATACACTTGATGTCTGGGACCGATCAATTAATTCTCTCGACTATAACATTCTTTGTTTAAGCTGCAATATGAAGAACTATGGTTTCAAAACCCAATAGTGTTGTATTATGAAATTACTTATTTGCAGAAAAGATTTTAGCAAATATTCTGTAAATAATTCAAAGATCTTCCAAAGTTGCATGACATCGAAACTCCTATGTCCATCAATGAGATAATATGCCAATAATCTTCCATACCCTTTCACCCCAAGTAACTGGAATGGATTTTCATATGTTAATTTTCTGACCAATCCATTTGTTACAAAATGATTTTCCGACTAATAGCTTTACGAAAAGGGGGTGTTTTTTGTTTGTTCTGAAAATTTCTTGCAAAAAGTTCAAATCCTGATGACATGGCACGTCATGAGCTGGCTCATCTGGATCAACACTTGTTGCAAACACCATTGAATATTAGAGGGCTGTAGTGTTGAAAGTGTTAATGTAGGTTACAAACGTATTAAATGATGACCAAATGTAAACAAACAAATATTGTTTATTCCAATCATATGCACAGAAATGATCTTTGTTTAATCAGTGTACCAGTATATGCGAAAGGACACTATTAACCCTTAGACCGCTACTCACAACAATTGTCGTCTGTTGTTGCTTTTATATCTTGCCTTATTTCTCAATAAAAACATGGTTTGACAGTACTTCAGAATCATTTCCAATGGAAATGATTTTGAAGTGCTGTCAAAGCATGTTGTAAATTATTCGAAAGTGCTGTCAAAACATGTTTTCGATGATAAAAATGGAAAATAGAAAATAAACAGCAGACAACAACAAAAATAAGATTTAAGGGTTAATTTAAGTAGATTTCTTTGTTTACACATACTACATGTTCTCTTGGTTTAAACAAATATAAAATTGTGAAGAAAAAAAAAGAAATTAATGAAAAATTACAAAATGCGAACCGTCTGTTTAATTGTTCAGTATTAGGAGAATCATTTGAAAACAATGTATAAACAATATGAAGTTGTTTATTTATGGAATGTGTATTAAATAATCTGAATTGTAATACGCATATTTGGAGTTGCATGCCTTCCCCATATAACAGCTGATATTCTCTGAAGCTTTCAGCATGTGTATGATATGGATATTATCGTTTCAAGGAGTTTCATGAACATACTCTGATGCATTTGATCTTCAGTAGCCTATTTCATCAACATTGCAAAGTATACTTTAGTAGCAAAGTATACTTTGAGGGAGAAATTTTCAATTTTATGATAAATTTATTAATTTGGCTGTGATAATGTAATAAATTCAGTATAATAATTCTGCATACTTTTAATCATCAAATATATGCAGTCGTTAGTTCTATATGAAATAATGCATTTCAGGAAAAATAAATGATTACTCCCTCAAAGTATACTAGTTGATGAAATAGGCTACAGGTCATTATAATAGATCCCTTCTATTATTACTGATATAAATGTGTATGTATGTCTGCACATATTTATTTTGAATGAAGATTAATGCTCTCCTGGAGTTACAGCCTCCTGTTTGTACTGATAACTTCAATTGTTACTGTGGCACTTTGTTCTCAGTCATCTTGTATACCAATTGCAGCTGTCTGTTTTATTAATATGTTGCAGTTAAGGACACAGTAGCCTTTTGTTGAAAAATATTTTGTTTTTTTCTTCATTTCAGCTGGGTGGGTGGTTGTTGGGAGCATGTGAAGGGTACATTTAACAATGGGTCTCATCCTTAACGGATCCCGATATCCCTGGTTTGACCCTCAGGTACATTTTTTACTTTCTGATACATGAGAGTTGAATCTGGTTATACCCATTATAAAAGTAATACGATTAGTACTAATCCTATTTCTTTTGGGGAGTGGGGCTAAGTGACTCTGGTGTGGTGAGGACCTGGCACCAGGTCAGGTTATTGTAAATATTCGGTTTTTATTTTTGGATTTACCAACAGGTAACATAATGAGACTTGACCCAATTAACCCGGGCTAAACTGATCGTAGCTGACAGGTCATTAAACACCATTAAATTAAATCAAATCATGTGAGCTTGTGTGAATGAGTGGTGATAACATGTACGTTCGAGAAGAAATAAAGAAAATAAAAATTCCGTACATTTTCTTTGTAAATTCAGATGGGTCTGTGCTTCACACCTGTAATGGGTTATGCAGCATTTGTCTGATATACCAGTATGTCTGGAAGAGCTGTCTATTTATATAATAGACGTTATATGAGACACGACATGTGATTTTGTACCTATGAACAAGTGCGATATCTCATGAAAACTGTTTACAGAATTTACGATATTTTCCGTAAATGACATCGAAATTTGATGAAATTTGATGAAATTTCCATAGCAAATGCGGAATTCCGCATTTGCTATGGAAATTTCGTCAACTTTCAACATCATTTACAGAAAATATCACAGTTTCTGTAAATAGTTTTCATGAAAAATCTCACATGTTCTTAGGTACAAAATCACATGCCGTGTCTCATGTGTTAGAGCTGTAGTATGCATGGAGGCTGTTTGCTGATAAATGATACACCTAAAGATGTTCATGACCAGTGTAGATCTAGATCAGGGGCGGATCTGGAGGGGGGGGTTCCGGGGTTGCAACCCACCCCATTCAGCCACGGAGCTTACATACATCACAGTTTACCACCAGTTGAAGTCTGAATTTAAATGCCGTAAAACACAGGGAAGTGCATTTCGAAGAGCTCGAAAATAGGACAACCCCCTAGTTGCAAACGGTACGGGAGTAGATTGCAAGTTACCTTTGCAACTAGATAACCCCTCCCCCCTCCATTCCCCAAATGCTGGATCCGCCCCTGTAGATCAGCCTGCACTATTGCTCTGTCGCATAATTTTATACAAAGCTTTACTGGGATTTGTTTCCGAAATTATGTAAAGATTGTATACACAGTGTGAATGAAGTATTTATGTAAAGATTGTATACACAGTGTGAATGAAGTATTTATGTAAAGATTGTATACACAGTGTGACTGAAGTATTTATGTAAAGATTGTATACACAGTGTGAATGAAGTATTTATGGCTGAATTTTCTCTGCATTGCTATTGAAGAATAATGTGTTTCAACTATATATCTCAGTTTTCTAAATATAAGACATTCTGGCCACTTTATTTTAGCCAATGGCAGACATAATGTCGCTAACAATAATTGCCATCTTCTTATTCATGTTATTCTATACAACTTTGATGTTCATGTTTGTTGAAGTTGATGAATACTAATCAACATATGCTACGGTACTTCAATACATTTCTTTGTATGAGAATTCATTGTTTAGTGCATGTATGTCGTGTGTTATGACGTGTGTTATTGCAAACTGTCTGCATGCTTGTTTCACTGCCAAACACTGCTGTTACTGTGTTGTTTCAAGATACTTGATATTGGCATATATGACTACGGTACTGTGTTGCTTCTCACAACAATTGTCGTCTGCTGTTGCTTTTATATCTTGCCTTATTTCTCAATAAAAACATGTTTTTACAGCACTTCAGAATCCATTTCCAATGGAAATGATTCTGAAGTGCTATCAAAGCATGTTGTAAATTATTCTAAAGTGCTCTCAAAGTATGTTTTTGATGATAAAAATGGAAAATAGAAAACAAACAGCAGACGACAAAATATTGAAGATAGCGGTCTAAGGGTTAAACAATGTTTTTATTGAGGGAAAAGGGCAAAATGTGAAAAAAGCAGCAGATTACACTTTTTGTTTCCCACATTCTAACCCTAATTACGTATTTGTAGTACGCTACGCGCTAACGTTATGCCATGAACAAAATGAAGACGTTCCAAATGACATCCCTAATGGCGAGACAAAGCAACGATGTTTTGATGTTGATGTTAACCCTTAGACCGCTATCTTATTTTGTTTGTTGTCTGCCATTTATTTTCTGTTTTCCATTTTTATCATCAAAAACATGCTTTGACAGCACTTTAGAATAATTTACAACATGCTTTGACAGCACTTCAGAATCATTTTCATTGGAAATGATTCTGAAATGCTGTCAAAGCATGTTTTTATTGAGAAATAAGGCAAGATATAAAAGCAACAACAGACGACAATTGTTGTGAGTAGCGGTCTAAGGGTTAAAAAAGCTTCAGTGACTCAGTACAAACCTTGCAATTGTTATAATGCGCTCCCGTTTGGTAATCTGAAATTTTTATAAATAAGGTGAACTCTAATATGACATATTTATAATAGTTTTATTTGTAGTACTAAAACTATTTTCTGTGTGGAGACTTTCAACTAGATGTGAAAATAGTCAATGTTGTCTTCTGACTTAAACGTACTGAATATCTCCCAAGTTTTCTGCGCTTTGGAGTGTGAAATCATGTGATAAATTCTCAAACTCATTTTATGAAACTCGTCAGCAATTTCATGCACCTTGCCTATAAATTGTGCATGACTCGTATCAAGTGGAAAGAGATCCTCTCTATATCAAAATCCTTTCCAGTTACTTGAAAGGGTTCTTGCAATGCTGAATTAAATTTTGCCTTCTTCGGTTTATTATCAATTTCCTTTTTTTTCTCATCAAAAACATGGTTTGAAAGCACTTTAGAAACATTTCCCATGGAAATGATTCTAAAGAGCTGTCAAACCTTTTTTATATTGAGAAAGAAGGCAAACTGTCAAACAGCAGCAGACAACAATTTTCGGTTCCCGCCTTCTAAGAGTTAAAGAAAGGGAGGTTTTCTGGATGCCGGAGAGCACTATATAATACAAGCTAATCTCCTTGCTATTAGTTATCTTTTCCTAAATTCGTGTTTGTATGTTAACACTTAGAATGCGGAAACGAACATTTTTGTCTGCTGTTGTTTTATATTTTGTCTTCTTTCTCAATAAATAAACAGCAGGCGACAAAATATAATTAAAAATATAAGCATCAGCATAGGACATCTGCATCATGCTGCTATTAGCATTTCACTGTGTTGTATTGCAATTGTGTTGCTATGGTTATTGTTTCTCAAATTAACTATTTTTGCTTTGTTGTTTCCTCATCATGTCTATAATAGTATATCTCGTAGTACTTGTCATAATCACATTCTCCCACCTGCCACCCACAAAAAAGTTCATCCTTACCGGAATTCCGACTGGAGACCTGTAGCCGATTTCATCAAAATTGCAAAGTATACTTTTCTAGCAAAGTATACTTTGAGGGAAAAATCATTTATTTTTCCCGAAAAGCATTATTTCATATAGAACTAACGACTGCATATGTTTGATGATTAAAAGTATGCAGAATTATTATACTGAATTTATTACATATCACAGCCATAATGGCTGTGATAACGTAATAAATTCAGTATAATAAAAATTAATAAATTTATCCTAAAATTGAAAATTTCTCCCTCAAAGTATACTTTGCTAGAAAAGTATACTTTGCAATGTTGGTGAAATAGGCTACTGGTTTGGCCCTCACAATCGCCTTTGGCAGTTAGTATGTGACAGCTGAATCTGGTTATACCCCTTATGTGAGTATTACGATTATTCGTAATCCTATTTTAGGGGAAAGGGCCAAGTGACTTTGGTGTGGTATGGACCTGGCACCAGGTCAGGCTATTCTAATCTCAGGGCTGAATATATTTTTTCTCGCTGTAAATATTCCATTCTGATTTGGGGATTTTCCCCCCAATGCAGCAGGTTAAAACGGGATCGAACCCATTTGCCAAGCCTTACATGACCTTAGCTGTTGATTGGCTGTTAAACACCAAAAAACAAAACAAACTTGTCATAATATATCACATACATTGTATATACATGGTGTATACTATTTGAAACGACCCACAAACGTATGTTCATTTAATTTACCGATTGCATGTCAAGAATTATTAGTCTTAGTGCTATATATACATATATGCACTTATAGGTATAAGTGTGGTATGCAAACGTTTTTCTTACTTTGACACTTGATAATTAGTGGAGCCAGGACATGACAGTTACTGTACCACAGTTACTGTGGTATTTCCCATGTCCTGGCTCCCCTAATTATCAAGTGCCGGGCACAGTATATCCTGCCCATTATTGTCAGCCGTGTAGCACCAGGCCAGTCTGTATGGAATGTCAAATCTACGGCACATAAACTCAAACCATTATTGCTAGCTCTTTATAATTAGAGCTAGCATTAACTATTTAGAGCTAGCCTTCAATATTTAGAGCTAACAATAATTATTTGAGTTTATGTAGATTTGGTGTTCCAAGAACGCCAAATATACATAAACTCAAATAATTATTGCTACCTCTAATAATTAGAGCTCTTCACATGATTTGGAGCTAGCTCTAAATATTTAATGCTAGCTCTAATTATTTAGAGCTAGCAGTACTTGTGTTTATGTTGATTTGGCGTTCCATAAGTCTGTGCATCTGTTTATGTGTACTGGTATCACTGTTGACAATGGTCACCGTGACATCCATCGTGGGATGTCAAATCCTCTTATTTCTCAACACATGCATAATTATATATATTGTGACCACTATTTGAACCGTATTGTTAACCATTTCAACACCACAGGCCTGTATAGTGGTATTGGCAAACAGTGTAGATCCAGATGAGACGGCTCGTGACGAGCCGTCTCATCAGGATCTGCACTTTTTGCAATTAATTTTACTAGTCTGAAAAGCATGTTGTGACGATTGGATTGGTTGCAAAATTAATGTATCAAAACCCATTCCAGTTACTTAGGGGTGAAAGGGTTAATATGGTTGAAATAGTCCTCATATACTCATTGAGGTATATAAAAACATATTTGGAATTATTGCAAGCCACATGGTCCTCAGAAAATGGGCAATAACATATTATTGAAAACCCTTTTTGAGTAAGACCATGTGATCGATAAATTCAATAAACAAGTGACTATTTAACCCTTACAATGCAGAATTAGATTTTGTTGTCTGCTGTTTGTTTTATTTCATATTTCTCACCAAAAACCAATGGAAATGGCCAAATCACGTTTTTATGGAAACAGAAAACAAAATATGGAAAGAACAGCAGACGACAATATTTGGTTCCCACCTTTTAATGGTTAAATATAATATATGTGCTACTCTTTGGAGGTTATTTATAATAATCCCCTCGCCAAAAGGCAAGAGGGGATACAGTGTTTGTACATGTTTGTATGTACGTGCATGTGTTCATTAGCAGCACTTTTCATTTTTCAATAACCTATGAACCACTTCATCAATTTTAATAATATTTGGCCACAGTGTGTGCTTTGTTATGCATACGACCCTCGTCTGACCGCCCAAGGTCAAGGTCACTGAGGACTTATATTCATTCACCTTCTTCACCTTATTTGTAAGGCAAAAAAGTTTTAAAAAAATGATTATCAAGGCTGTGAGGGGATTAGCTTAGTGATAACGATGTCCTTGTTGGTTATGGTAATAACAGAGAGTAATTATTATCATAATATCATAATAAAAAGAGTGACTATTAAAATAATATGTTTTATAGGTGCTTGCCTTCGGAGGCTATTGGAAATTACGATAATAATGTGGATTGTCATTACAGTAACCTTGTAGCTCCCAGGGGTTCGTCTAATCAAATCAAATCAACCCCTAACTCAAGTTGGGCACTTAATTCCTATGGGACGTCTTTTTACCGTATACCCTAAAACATGGGCAATCAGACTATTTTAACCATTACTATGCTGAATTAAATTTTGTCGTCTGCTACAAATGTTTTATTTTAATTATTTCTTGATAAAAATCTGTTTTGGCAGCGCATGAGAATCGTCTCCACTGGAGGTTTTTTGTTAAGAATTAAAGCAAAAATGAAAAACAGCAGACGACAATTTTCGTCTCCCGCGTAGTGAGGGTTAAGGGTTAAATACAATGTATTACAGGGGCTTCCCTTGGAAGGTTATTATAGGAATGAATGGCCTTTTTGTGGAATTTATCGGGGTATAAATTTGGAAAAGTCGCTGGAATATATTCCCGCGACTTTTCCAAGTTTATACCCCGATAAATTCCACAAAAATACCATTCATTCCTTATAATTCCAGCATTTTAAATAAATTCATCAAGAAAATGTGTTTATTTTCCATTTTCTTAAGAATTATTTTAACTGCGTCTCACGGTTACGGAAAGTAGTTCGGCGTGGGAGTTTACTGGGATATAAATTTTGGACAGAGACTTGCTACGGGCCAATCAAATGTTAGGGAATTGTGTAAATATTTTTGTGCTGGAATTATTGGAAATTATGATAATAATATAAATCGTTGTACCTTGTAGGTACCGGGGGTTCCGGATTCCGATCTGTCTCCGCCCCGATTGCCAAGCCACCGGGTCAGGCCGCACCTAAACAGGAGTCGATGCACTGTAATGGCTGCGGAAACATGGTCTCGTATGTACACCTTATTATTTTTTAATTTACACTTTTTTATTATTTTCTAATCTAATCGTATTAATGTTAGGGAGTGGGGCTAAGTGCCTGGTGTGGTGAGGACCTGGCACCAGATCAGGATATTCTAATTTCAGGGCTGAATATATCTTGTTTCTGTAAATGTTCAGTTCTGATTTTTGCAATTTCCCTCCATCACAGTCGAAATATGCAATTTGACCCCGTTAGCCAGGTCTAAAATTACTTTAGCTGTTGACGGGTCATTAAACACCATTAAATAACATTATTTTTAATTTACAGATAAAATGTTTTTCATCCGACATACATTTTAACATTTTCAAATTAAAATGTATTTCATTGAAATATTAAATAGTTTAATGTAATCTGTAGAAGCCAGCAGAATGTATGGTCGATATTCGGTGTCTGCAAATGCTTTACTCAATAGGATCAATTTGCATTAATGTTATTTGTTATGCAATCATGGATCAGATTGACAAGTTTCATTCTATCACCATATTTTCATTCCAAAGCTCATCCATTCACATACAAGGCACTGTTATTGTAATGACAATTTAGTAACCATGTTGAATGCAGGGTTAACACTTACAATGTTGAATTAAATTTTATCGGCTGCTGTTTATTTTTAATTTTCCATGTTTTCCCTCATGAAAAACATGGTTTGACAGCAATTTAGAATCATTTCCAATGGAAATGATTCTAAAGTGCTGTCAAAACCATGTTTTTCTTGAGAAAGACGACAAAATACAAAACAGCAGACGGTAATTTTTCGCCTGCCACGTTCTAACAGTTAATGCCTCCATACCGGTGTTTCAGGGGTGTGTTTGTGAGGATAAAGGGAATGCCGTACCACGAAAAGTGCTTCACCTGTACCAACTGTGGTGTCCACTTGAAGCAGAAAGGTGAGTGTAGTAATGCACGTTTGAAATCATATCCACAATGTAATTATTTGGAAATGTTGCCATCAATGGCATGGATCAGATCAATTATCTGCAGGGATCATTAACTCTGTGCATGCTAGCGGCGAAAATATCCGCCAAACGAATTAGGAGTACATGTTTTATTTCTCTCTGTAAATATGTCTTGGAATTTCATTAGAATTAAGTCCTCAGGACTCAATTCTAATGAAATTGCAAGACATATTCATAATATTTACAAGGAGAAATAAAAGAAAATATGATGGATTTTTGACCACTAGTTTTGAACTATTTATAGCCCACAAGTTTCCCAGCATGCAAAGAGTTAAAGCCGCATATGCTATTGTTTCACCTTCCTTGTTAACTCTATTTAACAGTTTGTTTTAGTAATGCTGAGTATCCAAAAATCTGGGAATTAGGATATATTATTCCCGTATTTAAAGGTGGCGACCCAAGTAAAAATTTATTGTTGAATAACTTTAACCCTTACAATGCTGAATTAAAATTTGGCGTCTGCTGTACATGTATATTTTTTATTTTCCTTTTTTGTTATCAAAACCATGTTTTGACAACACTTTGGAAGAGCTTCCAATGGAAATGATTCTAAAGTGTTTTCAAACCATATTATTATTGACAAAAAAGACAAAACATAAAACGACAGCAGACGACAATTTATGTTTCCTGCATTCTAAGGGAGAGGTTGCAATGTATCTACATGTCCAGTGATTGTGCGGGTGTTGCCATAATTTCAGGCTACTTTATGATAGAGGGGAAGCTGTATTGTGAGGTCCATGCGAGACGCGTGGCCGAGGCCCCGGGAGACAACATGAAGTATGCCGGCGCCGTCTATAGATAAGATCGCGTACGTACAGTAGGACACATCGAAACTGTAAATGTATCTTAAAGTGATTATATACCTGGAGACGATTTCATCAAAATTGCAAAGTATACTTTCCTAGCAAAGTATACTTTGAGGGAGCAATCATTGATTTTTCCGAAATGCATTATTTCATGCAGAACTAACGATTGCATATATTTGATGATTGAAACTATGCAGAATTACTATACTGAATTTATTACATTATCACAGCCAAAATTGGCTGTGATAATGTAATAAATTCAGTATAATAAAAATTAATAAATTTATTCTAAAATTGAAAATTTCTCCCTCAAAGTATACTTTGCTAGTAAAATATACTTTGCAATGTTGATGAAATAGGCTACAGAAGTACAGTAGAACATCTCTAAACCAGACATCCTTGGAGATCCCCAGGATGTCTGGTTTAGAGATGTTCCTCTGTAATTGGAATGTCAGTGGTTTTAAATTAGGTGCTACTTTATGCAATGTGCAAATCAATGTTATGCTACAAATGTGTCCTTAAAGTGATTATATAGCTGAATTGCAATGGAACATCTCTAAACAGGACACCCTGGGAGGTTCCCAGGATGTCCGGTTTAGAGATTTTCTACTGTAATTGATGCTCCTGTGATAATTTGGTGTGGGTCTCAGGGGCGGATCTGGAGGGGGAGGGGGGCAACCCATCCGTTCATCCACGGAGTTACCATAGATCACAGTTTACCACCAGTTGGAGTCTGAATTTAAATGCCGTAAAACACAGGAAAGTGCATTTCGAAGAGCTCGAAAATAGGACATCCCCCAAGTTGCGAACGGTAACTCTTGCAATTACTCCCATGATTGCAAGAATTACCTTCGCAACTAGACAACCCCCATCTTCTCTGTAGGAAAATGCTTAAAACACTCTTGGGAATTAAACACAGATTTAATAAAAAGCACAGCAAATTTCAAAATGTCTAATGAGTGCTTTGATAGCTAGACTGCTCTCAGTATGATATATTATATTACACTTTATTTTGGTTATATAATTGCAGGTCGCAATATAACTAGACATGGCTATTAGGACAATTAGGAAATAAATTGGATGAGTGAGGCGTGTGATTTTTGCCACTGGAGAACATAGAGAGACAGCTGACTAGTGTGACCCCACCCACGCATTGTTGGATCTGCTGTACAGAAGTACTCCACTGCATTGAAGCAAGGAGGGTGCTGAGGGACATCAACTACCGTAGTAACCCTGAATATGTGGACACAATTTATTTTAGGGTTTCTCAAAATGAATCATAATTCATATGCAAATACATTGTTATCGTGATTAGACCACTACTGCCATACTAACCCTAAATATATGGCATGCTCACTATCGTGGGGAAACCATATATTTTTATATGTTTTCCCAAATAAATGGTGTCTGAATATTTAGGGTTATTACGGTGTTAGTGACTGAATACTGTTATAGAGCATACAAATAGCAATATATACATCTATAAGCATTGGTCTGAGGCATTTGCTTTGTAGTTAACCCTTAAAAGGTGGGATCCGAAAATGTTGTCTGATGTTGTTTCATATTTTGTATTCTTTCTCCATAAAAAATGGTTTGACGGCACTTTAGAATCATTTCCATGGGAAATGATTCTAAAGTACTGACAAAGCATGTTTTTCATGAGTATAATGCAAATAAAACATAAACAACAGACGACAAAATCTAGTCGTAATGGTTAATCCAGACCTATACCAGCCTGTTCGTATGCAGGGTCTACACAGGATGTAGTCAAGTTGTTAGATTTGCTGGCTAAGAAAAGGGACTTTGCGTTATTTTCAGCAAATGTTGAAATTCTGTAGCCTATTTCAGCAACATTGCAAAGTATACTTTAGTAGCAAAGTATACTTTGAGGGAGAAATTTTCAATTTTATGATAAATTTAAAATTTATTAATTTTTATTATACTGAATTTATCACAGCCATTATGGTTGTGATAATGTAATAAATTCAGTATAATAATTCTGCATACTTTTAGGATTAGGATTTAATTGTTTTATTGATGACAGTAAGACGTCTTCAGTGACCGAATGACTAACAGTGTGTCCTCTGATCAGACTGCACGGACGTGAGACGTCTGGGGCTACGTTGGTCACGAATCTTGTCCCTTTTCTCAGCCGGCGATTTAGAGGCACATATTATGAGATCTCAAAGTCTTATTATTTATGAAGCGCTTTTTCTTTCCTGCACTGGTGATTGTTTGTATGTTTGGACATGCAGGGTACATGCATGTATTGGGGGAAAAAAAAGCTACCTTTATATGAGGCGTGCCATGTGATTTTGTACCTTTGGACATCTGCGAAATTTCATGAAATACTATTACAAAATTTACAACATTTTCCGTAAATAGTGTCAAAAGTTGACAAAATTATCAGAGTACATGCGGAATTATATTCCGCATGTACTCTGAAAATTTTGTTAACTTTTGACTTTATTTATAAAAGAAATTGTAAACATTATAAATGAATTTAATGAAATTACGCAGATGTCCGAATGTACTAAATCACATGGCGCGTCTCATGACATTTGTGGTAAGCCTACATCCCGATCATTTCACACACTTCCACAGTTGCATCATGGTGTAACAGTTTACCTGACGGCAGTACACGTGTCTCAGTGACTGAATGGTGAACAACGTAGGCCCTGATCAGACTGTGTGAAAAGGCTCCCATATTTCGCAAGGTACATCTTCACAGTCGGGGGGCTGATGTACCAGACAAGTATTTTGCCACGTCACTTGCGTAATATAGTTGGACCATAATCTTACAAACCTGGGAGCCGTTTCACTAAACTTCGTACGACTAAAATGTTCGTAAGTGCAAACTTATGATAGTCTGTAAATTTCACATTAACAATGTTTTCTTGTAAACGATTATTGGATTTACATGTATTGAGCATAGGCTGCATATATGTATTGAGCATAGGCTGCATATACAGCCTATACTCAATAAATGTAAATCCATCAGTTTAAATTTCCAGACATTCCTAAATTTGCACTTACGAACGGTCGTACACTGTTTTGTTGAAACGGCCCCTTGGGCTTACTTAGCTTCTGACCAGTGTAGATCCTGATCAGCCTGACCAGTGTAGATCCCGATCAGCCAGCACTCATCCAGACGAGTGTAATTCACACTGTAAGCTGGATGTATAATAGATGGTTCTCTGGCTAAATGACAGACAATGAAGACCCTGCTCATACTGATGCACAGGTTGATATGGGTGTACATTTGTTGTAAACTCAATAAGCCCAGTTTTGTGAGATGGGTGTTCATGTTCTTGTTTGTTATTTATTATTTGCCATGTATATTTTGGTCAGTCGTATACCATGATATTATCTATTTATAGCCTACAGTGCATAAATTTATGTATGTATGATTATGATATTATTGGTGCTAATGTTTTACTGATCTGAGTAGGCGTATAAATGTTAACCCATTAGGTTTCGAAGGAATATTGACAAAACGTCTGCATGCTATATGCTTCAGTATGTCGCTGTCCATAGAGAATTTTGCAGAAAAATTACTTTCTGAAATCGATATGAGCAAAATTCAGAGGCGCATGTGGGTGTGTTGCTGTGTTGTTTGTAAGTAGTTATCAGGTTTCGTTCAATTCTAAAATAAAAAAATCATTCTGTCTTTGTTTGATTGTCTTATAGAGATGTCTGGAAGAAAATTAGAATTGTAGTTACCAGTATTAATTTTCATGATATGTTTTGTCTTTAAGTTTGTATTTTTTTCTCCTATTTAATTTGTTAAGAATTGATTTGAAATCATATTATAATCTTCTAGTTCACAAACAGACTTGAAATGATTGTAGTCTGAAAATGATGACCATATTATAACTGGTTTCATGATAAATGGGTATATAGAGAATAGTAGGTTAGTGCCGTGAATTGGAAAAAAATATCTGGCAAGGCTTAGGAAACGGGATGGGCGAGGCTCTGCCGAGCACATCCTGTTTCCGTGCTAGGCCAGATATTTTTCCCAATTCATGGCACTAACCTACTATTCTATTTATCCCGTCAACACCTACAACTTTATAATGCAAACAAATAACCTCAGTCACCGCACATATTCATACGCAGTGATTAGGTCGTATTGACAGGATATCGAAAATGTTTCACGGCACCGTGTTTCACGGCACATACGCACTGTGTTGACGGGATAAAGTCTCCTATTTGTGCAGATTATTCGCTGAATAATACGGATATTTGCTCACCTACATTTGTGGTTTACTGTAATTAGAATGATTTAAGTGCCTTTAAAATTAAATGTGAAGCTTCATGAATATTCATGCTTGCACATTCACTAGGTGATGCCGTATATTTTATATGCAAATATAAAGAGATACGTTCAAGCAGAGAACAAAACTGAATGTAACATTTTGTTGAAATGTTGATCTTTTGCTGATGAAAAGCTGGCATAGGATATTTTGCGATGGTCTAGCATTATAAAGTTATAAGTACCATTTAAAAAGGTGTCTATGCACCCTTCTACTAATACTAGACGATACAATTAATTGGTGATATAGGATGTAATGTTCATGATGAAACACCAACAATAACTCTTTGTAGAGGCGAATGAAGTAGAAGATCTTGAATTGATCATGTCTTCCATTTGTTGGTGCTCAGTGTCTATTCAGGTCTGCTTTGTTGCTCAATTTGTATTTTTTCACGCCATATTTACCATGTTTTCTCTATCAAAGCATAATAAAGCCATGGGTAGACCTGACATTCTCATGATTGAAATAAGGAAATTTGATTACTCAAGACTGAGCTGTGCTCAGTCTTGAGTAATCAAATTTTCTTATTTAAAATTCAAATAATCTGACCGGTTTGCACGGTAAATTTACATAATCAGGGTATGTCTTACTTAGTTGGTTATAAGGTTGGTTTAAACAATATTTGCAGGGTAAATGTTCGGTGCGTCTGCTGGGTAAATGTAGGCTTATTAAGTTTGCATATCATATACACCAATCCATGCTACATATCCTTTGCTATATATATAATGGTCCTCGATTTGTAACGGTAGTCGTGTACATAGTTCTGTGTACAGGAAGACGAAACTACATGTACGTCAAAGAGCGTTTGAGCTGGTTTCAATATTCAAATATGTTGTCTAAACCAAAGACAAAATTCTTGTTTCGATCAACAGAAGTGAGTACATGTACCACGAAACCAGAATGAAATTGAGCATTTTCGTTGTCATAGTTTTTTAGTGTAAAATTAGTTTTTTTGCATACCGTAAAGATTCTAATAGACGCCCGGTCTGTTAGAATCACCACTGGCTCCGAAGTCCTGTGTGGGCATTTTATTGAGGCAAGTGTTATTCAGCGAAGGGAAAATGATAAAAAGAAACGAGACAACATTCTTGTTCAGATCAACAGAAGTCAGTACATGTACCACTAAAACAGAATGAAATTGAGTATGTTCATTGTTGTATTTCTTGACTTGAGTGTAAAAGTTTTTTAGCATACATGTAATTCAAAGATTACAGGTAATAAGTAAAACTCATATTTTGGCTTGAAGTGAAAATATTTGTTATCGCAATCTCAATTGGTCTATTCTACTGAGTCTGGTATGCTTGTGTGTAATTTGTGGGTGTGACTGAAACAAATGGGGCTTATGGATTTTGCGACCAGTGTAGATCCAGATCAATCAGCCTGTGCATCCGCACAGTCTGAGCAGGATCTGCACTGTTTGCCATTCCATTGATGGAATGGCAGTTATGTTTCTAACAAGCAATATATTGTTATCAGGCTACATGAGTGTGATATCTGATCAGGAGCTTCACTGGTCACCATAAATCACATATGCCCAATTTATCCAGTCACAGCCACAGTTTGGGGGCCCGTTTCACTAAATTTCGAGATATTCGTAAGTGCAAATTTAGGATCGTCTTGAAATTTCAATTGATGGATTTACATTTATTGAGCATAGGCTGCATATGCAGCCTATGCTCAATAAATGTAAATCCAATAATTGTTTACGAGAAAACATTGCTAATGTGAAATTTACATAATTTTGCACTTACAAACATTTTAGTCGTACGAAGTTTAGTGAAACGGCCCCGAGTTCCAGAGAGCTGTAAAGACACTGTATAGAGTATGTACGTTTTATTTATGTACACGTATCTGTATATGATTGGATTATCATTACAACAGGAGTGTTTCCATTTGAAAATTTGTGTAGATTTTACAGTGCCAATGCTTTTTTTTGTCGGTGTATTCTTTTTAATTTTATATTTGTAGAAAATGTTTGTAAATGAAGTTAAAAAATTGTTCAACCGTTCAGAGCAACTGCAGAATTAATGTCCGTTTTCACTTTAACTAATTTTAACCCATTTCATAACATATACTTTTATTGAGAAATAAAAAATTCATACCCGTAATGGTGTATTCTGCATATAATGGGTTAACGACACTGGGTGTTAGATTTGGTCCAGAAACTGAAAAAAAAAGATTAGTAAAAAGTAGTTTTCATTGTATCATATTTCTGAACGCAGTTTTTAAGTGGCGTACGTGGAACAATATTGGAGATTGGTAAACAAAATATAATACTGAAAACTATTTAAACTTTTGAATGCTTTTTTTAAATTTGAATATCGGTGAAATACGGCAATTCGGCAAGGGAGTTAACTCCGCAGCCGGAGTTCATTTGGTACCAACAAAGTTGTAAAAATTTAAAATATGTTGTTATTTCTTGTCAGACATAGGTCTTGTAACTGCTTTGTGTCTTCTATGAGATGATTCAAATGAACTGAAATAGCACACTAATGTCGATAAAGACAAAGTAACTTGTTTCAGCTTTTAGTAAAATGCAGTGGAATCTCTCCAATTTGGTTACCCTATAGGTAGTCCCCAGGGTGTTCATTTTAGAAACCTCGTCTAATTATGACATTGCTGTTGAATTGATATACAGGGGCACCGGAAACATCATAAGATTGGTCCGGCGGCAAATCTACTGGGTGCCCCACCCCCTACCCACCCAAAGTGTATGTTGTTACCACTCAGTTGAACCGTCTCGCCGAGACGGTTCAACTGATTGTTAACAACATACACTTTTGATGCGAAATGAGAAAAAATGCAGAAACATTTTTTTTTATACATGAATTACAAACATGTTAAAATTATTGATCCAGCAGTGGCCGGACCTGCCAGACCTGTTTGGCGCCCCTGATATATAACCCAAATAAATCAGTCGGTCATTTGGGAAAGATTCAGCATGTAAGTTAAGCATATGGGAAGACTGCATGACATTGTTGTGTTTTGCTTTATAAGAGGGTACGTTGAAATGAGGGATTTTAGTTTACAACCAGTGAATCCCTATATATTAACCTCTGAGTACCTCTGATACGAGGCTACACTTTAACCTGGAACAATGCTGAAGTAAACTTTGTTGTCTGCTGAATACTATATGCAATGGAAATGATTCTAAAGTGCTGCCAAACATATTTTAAAAATAATGGGGATAAACGACAAAATATGAAATAACAGCAGACGACGATTTTCGTGTACCACATTCTAAGGGATAACTATTTAATCATTTGGGAAACATTCCTGGTGCCTCTTTGGAGAACTTTTAAAATTAATATTTATAGGCGGATAGAGTTTACTTATGGAAAGAATGACATCAATTTTACTTTGGGAGTCACAGTATCTTTAGTCTAATTACTGTGAAACAGATACAACATGTTCCCCATGGTGTCTGGGCTGGAGAGGTTCCACTGTATAAGATTCCTGTAGTCTCCATAGTTACGGCAGCAGTTGTTTTTAATGTGCTTGTAACCTTTCAAAAAAGGCGGGAAACAAATATTGTCGTCTGCTGATTATTTTCCATTTTTCTTGAGTGGAACATGTTTTGACAGCTCATGAGAATTGTCTCCATTGGAGACAATTCTTATGAGCTGCCAATACAGGTTTTTAATTTGTTAAGAGACTAGTTCAAAATTAAAAACAATGGACAAAAATTATAAACAGCAGACGACAATATTTGCTTCCAGTCTTTTGAGGGTTACTCTGCTTTTAATAGCTGTAATTTGCAATATATTTGTACACAACTCAAGGCATTTTGTATTTTGTTTATTTTGCTTCTGTCTCTGTTTTTTATTTACATTGCGTTATATGTAATAAAGCAATATTGACTACATGGGAGAAGCTTTGTAAAATTTCACCCATTCTCTGCAAAAGAAAGGCTTTGTGGCACAATCAACATTTGCTGTACAAAGGACTAGCTACCACTCATATGATCAGTGTCTATACAGTGGGTGGTTGGTCGGGCAAAAGCGATGGTGTAAATTAACGGTGGGGTTCCTCCTTATATAGGAATCACGATTTGCCTGGTTTGGCCCTCGGGAACGTTTTCATCTTTGGCTCTTTTTGTTACCTGGGAGTTGAATTGGGTTATTGCCCATTATAAAAGTAGTAAGATTATTACTGATCCTACTGCTTTTGGGAGGGGCCAAGTGATTCTGGTGTGGCGAGGACCTGGCATCAGATCAGGATCATTCTGATTTCAGGGTTGAATATATAGTTCTTTTATTGTAAATATTCAGTTCTGATTTTGGGATTTTCCTCCCTTTTGTACATGTACTTGAACATGTACTTGTACAGGTGATATATGGGATTTAGTACTGAACCCATTGACCCCCAAATGGGGAGAAAATCCCAAAATCAGAACTGAATATTTACAATAACAAAACTATATATTCAGCCCTGAAATCAGCATATAATCCTGATATGATGCCAGGTCCTCGCCACACCAGAATCACTTGACCCCCTCCCAAAAGTAGTAGGATGAGTAATAATCTTACTACTTTTGTAACGGGCAATAACCCAATTCAACTCCCAGGTAACAAGAGCCAAGATCATTGATGGGAACAATCTGAGTTGCATTACAAAATTTCAAAATAATCCACATCTGCATATCTGAGACCCAGTGCTGTTAAGGATGTGATTATCGGTATTCAGTGCCTTTTATTATAGGATTCATTCATATCTTAATAGTGAATCTTACTGGTATTCACACATGTGGCCAAGTTGTAACCGTGCCCGAAACTAGGAGGCCGTTTCACTAAACTTTGTACGAATAAAATATTTTTTTAAGTGCAAATTTAGGATCGTCTGGAAATTTCAATTGATGGATTTACATTTATTGAACATAGGCTGCATATATGCAGCCTATGCTCAATAAATGTAAATCAAACTATTGTTTACAAGAAAACATTGTTAATGTGAAATTTACAGAGGCTGCATATATGCAGCCTATGCTCAATAAATGTAAATCAAACTATTGTTTACAAGAAAACATTGTTAATGTGAAATTTACAGACTATCATAATTTTGCACTTACGAATATTTTAGTTGTACAAAGTTTAGTGAAACGGCCTCCAGATCCTACACTGCCTTTCAGTGATGAAGGCTTTTATTGTAATTTTAGTGCTGAATTTTCCGGTGCATTACGGTCTACATATGAACAGACATAAGGCCCCAACCAATCAGTCGAGCAATCTACAGTTTTCACCCACCTTGTAAACATTTTCAGCCAATCCATAATACACAGATCAAGGACAACTGAAGGTCATTAACTCTTTGCATGCTAGTGGTGAAAATATCTGCCAAACAAATGATGAGTATATTTTTTTACTTCTCTCTTAAATATGTCTTGGAATTTCATTAGAATCGAGTCCTCAGGACTCGATTCTAATGAAATTCCAAGACATATTCATGATATTTACAAGGAGAAATAAAAGAAAATCTGGTGGTTTTTGTCCGTTATTTTGGAACAACATGTATTTATAGCCCACAAGTTTCCCAGCATGCAAAGAGTTAAATATAGCTGTGCAAATACTCTGGCTGTAGATCCTGCAAGTATTGAGACATGGGCAGACTCACAAGATTTATATGGGCCACCGGTTGATAATGGTCCTTTGGACAATTCCACTCATACATTCAATTATCTTTTGGAGTCAATCTTACAGTGAATTGCTTGATCAAATGTTGATTTGATTTATTGGTGTTTAACAGCCTATGATTCCGGTAAGGGTGAATCCGGATATTTAAATTAGATGCAACGTAACACAATGTAGTTGTGATCACTATCTAGAGTTGTACCTTCTGTGGACCCTTTCTAAGACGAACAGTGGAGTACCGTAGTTCTGCAATCATACTTTTATTAACCCTTAGACCGCTATCTTAATTTTTTTTTGTCTGCTGTTTATTTTCTATTTTCCATTTTTATCATCAAAAACATGCTTTAGCATCACTTTAGAATAATTTACAACATGTTTTGACGGCACTTCAGAATCATTTCCATTGGAAATGATTCTGAAGTGCTGTCAAACCATGTTTTTATTGAGAAATAAGGCAAGATATAAAAGCAACAGCAGATGACAATTGTTGCGAGTAGCGGTGTAAGGGTTAACACGCAATCGATCGTATAGTGGATTTATTAGAAATTAATCTAGATCTCGGAGTCCTGGGTTACCACCCATGCGTAGACTATCAAGCGGCGCCCCAAGGCGACCCGGCGTGGATCCGACCTAACCAACCCCAACCGAGTGTATAGCAGTGGTGAGCATGTTGTACACTGCCTAGACATCCACGACAGACAGCCTTATATATTCTATGGCTGATATTTAACCCTTACTACGCTGTAGACGGAAAATGTTGTCAGCTGTTTTTCATGTTTGCCTTAATTCTTAACAAAAAACCTGTTTTGACAGTGCATGAGAATCGTCTCGTGGACAGGTTTATGTCGAGAAATATTGAAATAAAACATTTTCGGCAGACAAAACAAAAACATTCAGCGTAGTAAGGGTTAATGTTGTGGCATCAGAGTTATCTGGTTTCAACCAGCTACAACGAGTATTATTTACCAACATGTCTGTCACACTGATGTGAACCTTGAGCAAAAGAACATATCGTTACACATACCGGGTACACATTTATCAAAATAGTGTGAAACTGTATTGGCAGTCCTATGTGACGTCACATAGGACTGCCAATACAGTTTCACAGAGTGGCTTTAAACAATGCAATTTTTTATTTAGGCACGTAACGTCTTCTTGACTGCATGACGATAGTTTTGTAATCCACTATGCTGGCTGTACATGTGTAAGGTTCCTTTCTCAGCTGGGCGTCAATACATTGTTTACAGATGCAGACTGTGTCTGTGACAGATGCTCCTAATCTGATAGCAAACCCCACCAAGTTAATAAGAATATTCTCAGTTTGTTAGATTAGAAGCATGCAGATCCACTGAACAAATGGCAAACAGTGTAGACATTGATCCGACGATGTGGAAGCACATGATTATCTGGAGAATCTCCACTGATCGTAAAACACAGGGGGCCGTTTCATTAAACTTTGTTTGTTTATTAGTGTTTAACGGCTAAGGTCATGTAAGGCTGGGCAAACGGGTCCAATCCCATTTTAACCTGCTGCATTGGGGGGAAAATCCCAACTTTGTATGATTAAAATTTATGTAAGTGCAAATTTAGGTTGATCCGGAAATTTCAATTGTTGGATTTACATTTATTGAACATTTAAGTTGTACGAAGTTTAGCGAAACGGCCCCCTGATCTCTAGTCCCGGCCATAAATTATCAACAGGGCAGTTCACAAGCAACTGACCGACATATCTCAAAGATGATATTCACAGCCAATGCAGAGCTATATAAAAATGTTGACGTCATTTACGAACAATATCGTAAATTTTGTAAATATTTTTTACGAGATATCACACACGTTCTTAGGTACAAAATCACATGACGTATCTCATAATTATATGGATTGGAATGTAAAACCCGACATGTAAGCAGGAACCGCCCAGAATTTTTAGATGTAAGAAACAAAACGAGGCTCAATGTCATATCAATAGTTTATTATATATAGTATCAGTCCACTGGGTGTCTAAAATGAGCCAACCTGAAAAAGCCCACAACTTGGTACTATACACCGGCACATCACAAGATCAGCTTGACTTGGCATACAATGACGCTGATCTACACAGTTTGCCATAGTGTACAGGTTGACTATGTTTCCGCAAACCATGTCGACCCTGTGAAGTCTGATCTGGGAATATTGGTTAACCTGTTCACCCCTAAATATATTTCATGAATTATGGACTAGACCATTAATCAAACAAGGGGTGCTGGTTCAAAATCTTGTAAATAATCGCGAACACTGCAGATCCTGATGAGACGGCTCGTTATGAGCTGGCTCATCTGGATCTACAGTGTTTGCGTATGCTATTTTTACTTGTAGGGGTGAAAGGGTTATCACTTAGATTCGGGAAACAAAAAGTGTCGTCTGCTGCTGTTTTCTATTTCGACGTCTTTCCCCCCCCAAAAAAACAACATAGTTTACAGCACTTCAGAATCACTTTCATTGGAAATTATTCTAAAGAGCTGTCAAACCATGATTTTGACATGAAAAAAAGGGAAAATAAACACAAACAGCAGATGACGACACAATTTAATTTAGCAATGTAAGAGTTAATTCCAAGTTGCAGGTTATCCAGCATTGCGGCCATATATGGTAAATATACACAAGTTTACAAACACAGATCAGCGGTTAGATATACGGTCATGTATAACATTTATAAGCAGACGACTTCCACCTAAAACTGAACTCTCAGACTCCTAATTGCTAACATGTATAACTTGGATAGAATGCATCTATATAAATGACTAAACTAGAGATGTGGAATTTACCTGTTCCAAAATATTAAATTTTAATGCGTAATGTCTGGGTTAATGGAAGGAAAATACCAAATTCAGAACAGAATATTTACATGAAAAGCTTTATATTCAGTCCTGAAATTAGATTATCCTGATCTGGTGCCCGGCACTCACCACACCAGCCCATAGGTATAAGCTGAATATCATGAGCAAATATTTAAAAAAAACATTTTTCAAAAGAAAATAATGGATATTTTACAATATTTTTCAAATTTGTATTATAAATATCTTTGTATAGATCTTCAAACTTATGTAAAAGTAAAAAGCTAACAGGCAGCAAATTGAATTCGATGTCTTGACTTATATAATCCAGCATTTTCAACGACAGTAAATCTAGGCAATGAAGTGCCTAGATTTACTGTAGTTGCAAATGCAGTAATGTTATTTTCAGCCAATGCCCATTTACAAGCCCCCTTACAAGTAAAATGGACATTACACGGTGTCAAAAACACTAAATTTACAAGGTTGATAACGAAATAGCAGAGTTCAAAAATCGATCAAGAATCGACAAACTGAAAATTTTAGAAGCCCTGGGAAGTACCTACGCTGCTTATCGTTTACTCAGTTTAGCAGCGGGGACTGATAAATATGCATACCGGTAAATGACGAGAATAGTTTGGTTGCAAACACTGTAAAATTCTTTCCATCCAATTATGTTAGTAATTAAAATTACAATATGCATAGGAACAGGAGATTAGAATCGTGTACACACAATTATATGCATCATGCAATGAACAATATTCCTGATATACTAATGGAAGGAGTCTATTTAACCTTACGATGATGAATTACATTTTGTCGTCTGCTGATTGTTTTTGGTTTTGACATTTTTATCAACAAAAAAATAGTCTGACAACACTTTAGAATTGCTGCCATACCATGTTTGTTTAATAAGAAAGAAGACAAAATATGAAACAAGAGCAGACAACAATTTTTGTTTTCTGCATTTTTATCAACAAAAACATAGTCTGGCAGCAGTTTAGAATTGCTGCCAAACCATGTGTGTTTAATGAGAAAGAAGTCAAAATATAAAACAACAGCAGACACCTTTTTGTTTCCCGCATTGCAAGGGTCAAGACGTGGGCTATTTCTGTCTTGGAGCCCACTCCTGCATCGACACCCTCAGCTGTATGCGAGCACAGTTTTGACTAGCAAACTCGGTATGATGTGGATGGGACCACAGGTGACAAGATAAGATTTCCATCAAGATCAGTTAAAAAAAAATAATTCCCATCCCATTTATCTTTATATAAAGATAAATGGGATGGGAATTTTTGTTTTGAACTGATCTTTATGGAAATCTTATCCCGATAATGTCACCTGTGGATGGGACACAGCAATGGCACCTTTGTGGCTGTCACTGGAGGAATGGGGTGTATGGTATTTGAGGCCAGTGTACAGCCTGATTTTCTAGCACAGTAATGCTGTCTACTAAGGAACAATCCTGTTTCTTAGAAGAAACAAAACAGGCATTTCATTGACTGAATTACAAACAGTGCTAACACTATTTAGACTGGGCAGATACATATGCTGATCTGGGTATACAGTTTTCTCAAAAACTATAAGACGCATTTCTCCAATAACATCCACATATTTGCAAATGTAACAAGCATAGAAAATTATTAACAAGTACGTTAATTAAATTCAGCCTGAGTATTGTCTAATATGACATGCATATTTGGCAAACAGTACAGACTCTGATTTATAAATTAACCCTTAGATCGCTATCTTATTTTTTTGGTCGTCTGCTGTTTATTTTTTATCAAAAAATTGCTTCGACAGCACTTTAGAATTTGAATGTGAACGGGTTTAACGTCCCACCAACATCTAGGGTCATATAGAGACGGGACCACAGTTTAAAGTCTCATCCGACAGACCAGTGAGATGGAAATACTATGACAGTATTTTTGATGCCTAAGGCGAGGTTTGAACTCACAACCTCCGGATTGGAAGTCAGGTGTTCTAACCTCTAGACCACAATCCATCCCTGACAGCACTTTAGAATAATTTACAACATGCTTTGACAGCACTTCAGAATCATTTCCATTGGAAATGATTCTGAAGTGCTATCAAACCATGTTTTATTGAGAAATAAGGCAAAATATAAAAGCAACAGCAGACGACAATTGTTGTGAGTAGCGGTCTAAGGGTTAACATGTAAATTTACCTTAGTCTATGTTGGAAGCAATTTTGCATATATGCCTGACCATGTAAAGTAGCTGATGGTATATACATGTATATATAAAATTTGTATGACTAAAATGTTCGTAAGTGCAAATTTAGGATCGTCTGGAAATTTCATGCTCAATAAATGTAAATCCAATAATTGTTTACCAGAAAACATTGGTATTGTGAAATTCACAGACTATCATAATTTTGCGCTTACGAACAATTTAGTCGTACAAAGTTTAGTGAAACGACCCCAGATATATATGTTCCTTAGAAAAGAGTGTTTGGAAGTAATATTGGTGAAGATTCAATGTGAAACTACCACAGGAGACGGAGAGATTCAATGAATTAAACATACAGTATAGAATATAGCACAGCCATGATACGCCTGCTGATGCGCAACTAAATGATGACGATTCCATGAAGTTGTATCAGGGTAGATCAGTAGCCTATTTCACCAACATGGCAAAGTATACTTATCTAGCAAAGAAAACTTTGAGGGAGAAATTTTCAATTTAAAGATAAATTTATTAATTTTTATTATACTGATTTTATTACATTATCACAGCCATTTTGGCTGTGATAATGTAATAAATTTAGTATAATAAGTCTGCATACCTTTAATCATCAAATATATGCAGTTGTTAGTTCTATATGAAATAATGCATTTCAGGAAAAATAAATGATTACTCCCTCAAAGTATACTTTGCTAGAAAAGTATGTTTTGCAATGTTGGTGAAATCGGCTACTGTACAAGTACCCAAATGGTAAACAAACAAAATACAGGTCTACAATACATTTGATTTGATATATTGGTTTTTAACCAAGGTCATTTAAGGCCGGGCCAAAGGGTTGTCCGCAATAGAATCAGTATCATGTTTCTATATGTTTTGTCATACAGATTTAACCTGTTCAACAGTCTGTGCTATCATATATTCCACAGAACATGCAGTGTGGGATTTTGTTAGCATTTTTACCTCTATAGAAGTGTTTGCAAACAGTATAGATCCAGATGAGCCAGCTCGTAATGAGCCGTCTCATCAGGATCTACACTTTTTGCAAGTAATTTTCATACTTTTTTGAGAGAAAAAACATTTTTTTACAAATTAGTCTAAAAATCATTTTGCGACAATTGGATTGGTCTAAACATTGACATATCACAGTCCAGTCCAGTTATTCAGGTTTGAAATGGTTAAATGGTAATTACAAAATATTCCATTTCAGGTTTGGTAAATGCCATAAATACTTTAATACAATACAATTTCCTCACTCCAATGGGAATATGTAAATATAAAAGCACTGTATGTATAGATGTATCACACACTGCTCAATACAGCAGGCAAGGCACAGTAAATGCGATCCATATCAAAGGCAGAGTAAGGTGGCAGGAAAATAACGTGTATGTACGACATAGTACATGTAATTCCAAATTGCATATCGGTCAACAGCTTAACCCTTTCAACACTACAGGCCTGTATAGT
Organism: Conchocele bisecta; assembly: GCA_029237695.1. Lineage (NCBI taxonomy): Eukaryota > Metazoa > Mollusca > Bivalvia > Lucinida > Thyasiridae > Conchocele > Conchocele bisecta. The sequence continues at coordinate 63,990,037 of CM055267.1, forward strand.
GGTATTGGAAAATAGTGTAGATCCAGATGAGCCGGCTCGCAACAAGCCGTCTCATCAGAATCTGGACTTTTTTCAAGTAAATTTCATATTTTTGAGAACAAAAACACCCCATTTTCACAAATGGACTACCTACCGGTAGTCTGAAAATCAGTTTGTGATGATTGGATTGGTTGCAAAATTAACATATGAAAATCCATTCCAGTTACTTAGGGGTGAAAGGGTTAAATTACATACAGTGGTGTATATGTACATGTATTTATTATAGATCGTAAGGCGATACTTGATGATAAATACATGATGAACAACGTAAAAAAACAACAAAAACAATTGGGCAATGGCAATGGTGGCTTCGTCTATAAAACACTCCTAGAAAAACAACGGTGAGCCTGTTGTCACAAGGCCAGGGATGAAAACACATCTTGGTATTTCATTAGAATTGTCTCCGAGGAGACAATTCTAATGAAATACCAAGATGTGTTTTCATTCGCTGCATCTCTGACCAGTGTGGTTCTGGATCAGCTACACATGTAGTCTGATAACACTGTAATTGGTTACTGCAATAACCCCAAATATTCAATCACAATTTATTCTAATGGAAACACATACGAGAGGATATCCAGAAGTTCGTGGACACATACTGTCATTTCAACACGAGTCAAAGGATGTTTATCCAATTAAGTGAATGAGCTTATTGACATGTTTTTAATACCTTCCTAAACTTTTATAAAGATCAGTTGACTAAATATTTGATTATCAGCAATTCTAAATACGTAGTAACGTCCAGGGGCCCGTTTCACTAAACTTCGTACGACTAAAATGTTTGTAAGTTCAAAATTATCATAGTCTGTAAATGTCACATTAACAATGTTTTCTTGTAAATAATTATTGGATTTACATTTATTGAGCATAGGCTGCATATGCAGCCTATGCTCAATAAATGTAAATCCATGAATTGAAATTTCCAGACGATCCTAAATTTGCACATTTTAATTGTAAGAAGTTTAGTGAAACGGGCCCCAGATATTTAGTTACCCACGACGACGAGTATCCCATGTTCAGGGTTAGTATGGTTGTACTGGTTTTATCACAATAACAACGTACAATAAGATCGTGATCGGCTAGCACACTCCTGTAGCTTGATAAATATCTATAGTTTGTTAGAAGCATGGATAGTGCTTCACTGACTGAGTGAGTGAGTGAGTGAATAGGGTTTAACGTCCGCTTTTCTGACATAGAGGTACAAGCCTCAGGGAGTCTACACGCAGACGGGTCAACGGGGTCGTGTCCCGTATCCACCTGTCCGAGGGGGGTAAATCCCAACTTCAGAACTCAATATTTACAATCAAAATATATATTCAGTCCTGAAATTAGAACAACCTGATCTGGTGCCAGGCCCTCGCCACACCAGCATCATTTATCCCATCCCCTAAAAGTAATAGGATTAGTGCTAATCTTACTTTTATATACGGGGCATAGCCTGACTCAACTCTCACATACAAGAAAGCCAAAAATGTACATGAGGGCCAAATCCGGTATAGTGGGTTCCGGAAAGTATGAACCCAATCGTTAAGCCAGTTTAGTCGCCTTTTACGACAAGCAATGGCTACTGCAGCACTATTCTCAGGATCAGTTGATCCCGCCCCGGTGCCTGCATGGGGCTTCACTGACTGAATGGCAAACAGTGTAGAATTTGATTAGACTGTACAGATGTGCAGGCTGATCTGGGACTACACAGGTCACAAATGCCACATGCCCAATTTCTGCATCCGCATGTATATGTGTTATTAACCCTTAGAACGCGAGAAACGTAACTAGTCGTCTGCTGTCGATTTATATTTCGTCTTCTTTCTCGATAAAAACATAGTTCGGCAACACTTTTGGAAATGATTCTAAAGTGTTGTCAAAACATGGTTGTCATGAGAAAAATGGAAAATAAAACATAAACAGCAGACGACAAATTTTAATTCAGCATTGTAAGGGTTAAGAATTTTTTTTCAAGTTCATTGCAAACAGTGTAAACAGTAATCAAATTGCACACATTCGAAGGCTGATTGGCATCTACACTTGCCTCAGATACACACACAAATATGTGATCAGAATAAGGCTCATATATATCCATTTACACATTCATCACATCACATGTAACAAGCCATGAGAAAGTGAGGCTTATTGGCGTCCTCAACAGCGTAACTCCCAGTCAGTTACAAGTATGCTTTAACACATGTGTTCATTAGAAGCACCAGAACTGTCAACACTGACAACATGGTAAAAAGTGCAACTGTAGATGGTGCGGATGTGCAAGTTTATCTGCGGCTACACTGTTCGCAAACGTTGGTTTCTTTTTCCCACGGTGTGCCGCACATCATATTTTCATAGCAGACAAGTCAATTCATTAGAACACATTTTGCTACACACATTCAAACCCATCATTGCAGACTTTTCCATGTTCTGTTTTGACCCTTAGAATGCGTGAAACGAAAATATTCGTCTGCCGTGGTGTTATATTTGGTCTTCTTTCTCAATAAAAGCATGGCTTGACAGCACTTTAGAATCATTTCCATTGGAAATGATTCTAAAGTGTTGTCAAAACATGTTTTTGATAAGAAAAATGGAAATTAAAAAATAATCAGCAGACAACAAAAATAAGGGTTAAAGGAAGGTAAAGGTTTATTGGAGACTAAAACATACACTTTTACACAGATAAGCATGGTATATATGAATCTATATTTAGCTGTATATATGCCTGTTGTTAGTTCGATAGTTCGAAAGGCACCAAGACGATGATCATCACTTACATGAAAGACTACAGTGTGTGATATGTAAGCAAAGGCACTACAATTTGGTATGGATATGCTTGATTATAAAACTCCATTCTCTTGTCATGAAATAGTTGGGATTAACTCTTTCAACACCACGGGCCTGTATAGTGGTATTGGCAAACAGTGTAGATCCAGATGAGCCGGCTCGAGCGTCTCATCAGGATTTGCACTTTTTGCCAGTAATTTTCATATTAATACACACCATTTTCATAATGTACTAGTCTGAAAATAATTTTGTTATGGTTGGATTGGTTGCAAAATGAACATATCAAAATCCATCCCAGTTACTGAGGGTTGAAAGGGTTAAGACAAGAAAGGATGTCACATCATCTCGGAATAAGACGCGCACCTCAGACATCTTTAATTACAGACCAGTTACAGCATGGAACCAATATCTGAACCAGACAGTCTAACACGGTCATAACAAAATGTAACCCATTGATCTTCACATAAAAGGAAAGGACCTGGGGCCCGTTTCACTAAACTTCGAACGACTAAGATGTTCATAAGTGCAAATTTAGGACCGTCTGGAAATTGATGGATTTACATTTATTGAGCATAGGCTGCGCTCAATAAATGTAAATTCAATAATTAAATTACAAGAAAACGTTGCTAATGTGAAATTTACAGACCATCATAATTTTGCACTTAACCCCCAGATATTTACACACAACAAGTGTCGTCTGCTGTTGCTTTTATATATTGCCTTATTTCTCAATAAAAACATGGTTTGACAGCACTTCAGAATCATTTCCAAAAAAATTAAGATAGCGGTGTAAGGGTTAAGAACATTTTAGTCATACAAAGTTTAGTGAAATGGCCTCCAGAATATTACTCGAGTCATTGTGTTGAGCAGGCATCAATCGATGGGCAAATGGACGGATATTACAACAGCTTCCTTCCTCAAGTAATTTTGTTCCGAGTGGAGGAGCCAAGTACATCCACAAACTAACGAGCTATGGTCACCAAAGGCATCTCAGGCACACACTTGTCATATACCAATTATACTTGGCTAATAAATTACACCAAACCTAGCAGACAAGTATTACTACATGTGGCTGTGACTGGAGAAATGGGGCTTATGGCATTTGGGATCAGTGTAGACCCTGATCAGCATGCATCCATGCCGTCTGATTAGGATCTGTACTGTTTGCCATTCAGTCAGTGAAACACCTATCGTGCTTCTAACAAATAATATAGAACCATATTAACCCTTTCAACACCACGGGCCTGTATAGTGGTATTGGCAAACAGTGTAGATCCAGATGAGATGGCTCGTGACGAGCAGTCTCATCATGATCTGCACTTTTTGCAAGTAATTTTTATATTTTTGAGAACAAAAACACCTCCTTTTCATAAATGGACTAGTCGGAAAATCATTTTGTGACGATTGGATTGATTGCAAAATTAACATATCAAATTCCATTCCAGTCACTTAGGGGTGAAAGGGCTAAGGATGAACGAGTGTCCTAGCTCACCAGGAAACAAAAGGCATAAGCTCCTGTTACAGCCACATATATACAGTCTAACCACCTAGAATACAACTATACACAGAGGCGTTACACATTTATACCATTATAACATTGGAATACACGTCATTACGATGGTCTAGTAACATAAGGTCGTAACTGCTATGCTAAAGCATAGCACTTACGACCTTATGTTACTAGACCATCGAATTTAAGCATCCATACGTATCTAACAAGATAACTCTGATCCAGCATCTCGAAACGGAACATTATGCATTGACGAGTTGATCATAAACGAGACATCAGCTGACAGAAAGGAGCTTACAATGTTTTCGACCAACGTAGCATGAACAGAAATGCCGTTGATTCCTATCTTTATCCATCACCATATCATGTAGCACATTGGTTCCAGATTATTTTTGTCAAAAATAGTACGGAACAAAAACAACGCAAAACTGTCAAATTATAACAGGCTGCCATGTAAAACGAGGTTGGAGAAAAAAAGCCTAAAATAAAACACAATGTAGACGAAAATAGCCGAAAAACGGACAAATACCAGTGGTCGAAAGTATCGAAATAAGTCACTGGTATTTGATTGTACGTGGAATATGTGCTTTTGTAAACTCACACAATGATGGTAAGTTTATTACAGTAACAATACTTATGTCTGCAAGCAGGTAAGACGATTGTCCCAGACAAATGTACTATATCGAAAAGTTGAGGTAGGAATTCCATAGAACTTCTGAATTAGGTGTACAAACCATGTACATGTCCATATTTGCATAATTCTACTTCTTAAATACGAACTGTGTAAATTATCCATCAAATGTATCATTATAGTCCGAGCTTCATCAGTGTTGTGAATCTAGTTAAGCAAATGTACTATGGGAGCAAACCGTTATATCACAATCAATTTTAGAATAACAAATATCTATTCTACAACAGGCACTATCATTTCATGAGCAAGTTCTGAGTCAATCCTATAGCCAGCTAAATATTAAGTTGTACTTGTAAACCAGTACTGCCGATTTCACCAACATTGCAAAGTATACTTATCTAGCAAAGTATACTTTGAGGGAGAAATTTTCAATTTAAGGATACATTTATTAATTTTTATTACACTGAATTTATTACATTATCACAGCCATTATAAATTCAGTATAATAATTCTGCATACTTTGAATCATCAAATATATGCAGTGGTTGGTTCTATATGACATAATGCATTTTGGGGAAAATAAATGATTACTCCCTCAAAGTATACTTTGCTAGATAAGTATATTTTGTAAGTTTGATGAAATCGGCTACAGAACCATGACAAAATTATAATAAAATGAATTTTTCATTAAATAACAAAAGTTGACCAAAAAAAATAATAGCAAATTCTGAACCTATTCAATAATTACAACATTGTCAGAATCAAGTTAGAGAGATGGTTGTTGTAGAAAGATTTAGTATATAGTAATGTATTGAATTAGGATATTGGCAAAAAGTGTAGATCCAGATGAGCTGGCTCGTGACGAGCCGTCTCATCAAGATCTGCACTTTCTGCAAGTAATTTTCATATTTTTGAGAATAAAAACACCCTCTTTTCATAAATGGACACGTCTAAAAATCATTTAGTGAAGATTGGATTGGTCCGGATATTAACATATACAAATCCATTCCAGTTACTTAGGGGTGAAAGGGTTAAATATTGGCTGTTACAGAGGGGGTTGTTGAGGAGAGTTGACAGAACATGGAGGTTCGACAGTACAACAAATTATCTGATTATCAGATTGACCCAGGAGAATGCTCAATACGTGAGAAACTGGGCACACATACAAACTACCCTAGCGTGGACTGGAATCGGCACTACAAACTTAACAAGTTGGGAGTATGTACAAAACAACTCATTCCCCCTTAACATACTACCAGGCACAAGTCGAGGAAAACAAACATCTCCGCAGTTGGATGATAATAACTCAGCAGTCTCATTTTCAGATGAAAGTACATTTGTCAATGTTCAACATCATTCAAAACCAGTATCAGTAAAACATGATTAATGCATATTAGAATCGTAGCTGACATAAGAAAATCCTCATTCTCTCACACCTATCTTCTCTCATTGAACTATTAAGTTGTAACTGTTGTTTTTTTTAACGAAAATTAAAAAAGATGCGTTACGATTCTAGAATATAAATGCCCTCATCCTATGAGAATGTCCCATTTTAGAAGTGATAATAAAGTTGCATAGATATAACGCGACCTAAATGTGGATGATTACTATAGGGTTAACTGTATTGTAATTTTCAAATTTGCGGCGTATATCAGAAAATGATAGGTCGGAAAATCTGTTTAATGGCGACATTAAACATGTTTTGCGACCTATCATTTTCTGATATACGCCGCAAATTTCAAAATTACAATGCAGTTAACCTATTTCTAATGCACTCCTTTACTACTGTCGTAGGAATACATATTGAAATAATTTGCGACTGTTCATCAACAATGATATACCTGTAATGTATGACCGTTAGCCAATCAGATTGCGAGATATGTATAGAGTACATTAGAAAATATTGTGATCAAGTAAAAAGATGTATTAAACTCAGATGGCACTTCTTCGGCACAGCTTTCAAAATGCACAGTCGGAATATTTTGCATCCAATGTATAGAGGCCTACATACACAATTATCCACTAATACACAGGTTAGTAAACCATCAACAATGAACAACAATAAAAACATCCATGAATTTTAACTGAACTAGAAGTTGGCATGAACAATTAAACTAAATAAGCTTCGTCACTCAAAACGTCTGCATTTTCCTTCTTATTTCATACACCGATGATCTATAAATATACACCATGTCGAAGATGAATGATAGTATTGTCAAATGAGTATTGTTACATGGTTTCCGTTGTTTACACATATGTGCAAACAAATAGCGCGTGCTGTTTGCACATGGCTTTAGGCAATGCTCATTCCGGGGCCGCGCATAATGGAAGTGCCTTCATGACGTCACTACGCGGAAATACCTTCATGACATCACTACTTCATGACGTTCATGACGCGGCCCCGGAATATGCATACCGAAAATTATCTACGTGAATGGGACGATTTTATAAAAGTACTGAAAATACTGAATATAATGCTCAAATTACATCAGTTTTTTGTTGGAAATGTAACAATAACGTTTGATCATGTCCAGCCGTGTGCAAACGTTTGCTGTGGCCCTCGGGAACTGTTTGAACCTGCGGCCTGCGGCCTTGGGGTTCAAACAGTTCCCTCGGGCCACAGCAAACGTTTGCACACGGCTGGACATGATCAAACCTTATATTGTCTGTTCATGATTGTAACTCAGAGAAGCATGTCTTTAAGTGATCATAAACTTGACTGCCAGTAGAACCCCTCTAAACCGGACACCCTGGGGATCCCCCAGGGTGTCCGGTTTAGAGAGGTTTCACTGCATAATCATACTTCTAGTCATGTCTAAGATTTCAGGCTCTGGTATACCAAAGTACCATTTTTGTTTATATGCTGAAGTGGAAAAGAAACGTCCCACTTTTCCCATATTAAGAAAGCTAATATTCATATACTTGCAAATTCAAAATGAGATTTGTTGTGCTATATTTGTATTGACCTATTTTATCTATAAATCGGATTTCTATATGAGCCCAATTCATGTTTTGTATGACAAGAGCAACATACTGGATGATTGTGTATGGAATTCTCAAATCACAATAACATCATTCATTTCTCACTGTAACTATATACGACACACCATGTGAAAATGGGACTTCTTACCAGTGTACCAGTGTAACTCCTGATCAGATCGTAAACAGTATGAATTAAATACCACTGTAAAATGTTGGTTACAGTGTGATAGGAGAATTAACTAACTAGGTTCAATTAACCATCTCATACCTCCTTAATTTAAAACACACATTTTGACTGCATTGCAACCAATACTAAATTCGGAAAAAAACCGGGCCACTGGCCATTGGCTCGACACATTTTCTGGGCTCATATGACCGGGTTTGGAAGGTCTGTCAGCCAATTCCGACCCTTAAATATCAGATAACTAACTAACATGTTGGTTGAAGATATGACTATTATTATTGTTCTACCCGGCAAACGGGCTCCGCACTGAACACACTGGCTGTGTATGATGGTCTGGGCTGCACTGGCATTAAGCAATTTAGATCAGTTTCCCCATGGCATGTCACATATTGGCCTGGCTCTGTAATTATCTCCCTGGTCATATCGTCATATTTCGCCTACCGGTATATTGATTTCGAAAATCTAGTCATATTTTCTGTTTCTGTAAATAACATTTAAAATTGACACAAAATTCAGAGCTCATGCGGAATTGAATTCCGCACAAGCTCTGAAGTTTATGTCATTTTACGAAAGTTACTGCATTTTTTCGAAATCAGTATTGGCAAAAAAACGGTCAGACAATAAGGGAGGTAATCCCATTCATATAACTAGTTGCTGTACTAAACTGAACAATTGCACAAGCAAACTGGGTATTGACTCGATGATCAGACATAACATCACGTCTTCTACCAAATTTATTATCAATCCTCTATAGTGTCACACATCCATTCATATCAGGAGCGATCGTGCCATCGTATCGTGCTGACATGGTATATATGACACCCGTCGCCGTATAATGGTGATCTATCGAGCATGCTTCTTGCAGTAAGGTTTTCCGGATTTGGCGTAGAATGCCTGTCCTTCTAGGTTCACTTGACAAGTCTGAAATACAGAAATCAGACACAGGTAAACGACACGGACTTGTGAACATTTGCAATCATGTTATTATCTCATCTACCTGTTGTCGTACTATAGGAATGAATGGCCTTTTTGTGGAATTTATCGGGGTATAAACTTGGAAAAGTCGCAGGAATACTGGACGAAGGCCGGAAGGCCTCGTCCAGTATTCCCGCGACTTTTCCAAGTTTATATCCCCGATAAATTCAACAAAAAGGCCATTCATTCCTTATAATTCCAGCATTTGAAATAAATTCATCAAGAAAATGTGTTTATTTTCCGTTTTCTTAAGAATTATTTTAACTGCACCTCACGGTTACGGAAAGTAGTTCGGCGTGGGAGTTTACTGGGATATAAATTTTGGACAGAGACTTGCTACGGGCCAATCAAATGTTAGGGAATTGTGTAAATATTTTTGTGCTGGAATTAAAGTACGATACGGTCATATGGGATTTCTTTAACACTTTCAACACTACAGGCCTGTATAGTGGTATTGGCAAACAGTGTAGATCCAGATGAGCCGGCTCGTGACGAGCCGTCTCATCAGGATCTGCACTTTTGCAGGTAATTTTCATGTTTTTAACAGCAAAAACACCCCCTTTTCATACATGGACTAGTCTGAAAATCATTTTGTGACGATTGGATTGGTTGCGAAATTAACATATCAAAATCCATTCCCGTTATTTAGGGGTGAAAGGGTTAATAGGCATCTGGTTTACAAACAAGAGGGCCATGATGGCCCTAATTCGCTCACCTGACTCCATGAACACCAGACGAGAATGTGACATTGAGTTCATATGTTTTAAAAAAATTGTGCTATTTTTAGATGGCGATCATCTTGGATTAAGCGATGACTCTCATTTTACCAAATCTGAAAATGCTTCACCCAAAGATCTGAATTTCCTATGAAGTTTGGCCAGCATCAGCCATGTGGTTCCTGAGAAAAAGACGTTCAAAATCTCGAATAAATGGACCTTTTGGTGGCCATCATGGATGACATAATCATCCGATTCCGACAAATATTGCACCAGAGCAATCGCCTCATCTATACCTTCAATTTGATATATGACATGAGCATATCCGGTCAAAAATAAAATTTGATCCCAATTTGACCCCACCGGCCACGCCCATTTTTGACCCCGGGGTCACCATTTTCACAACTTTGAAAGAGCATTGAAAATCGATCATTCCTACGAAGTTTAGTAAAAATCCGGCTAGCGGTTCATGAGAAGAAGATTTGTTAAGAATTTATGCTATTTTTAAACGGCGGCCATCTTGTATTAGCGATGACCTCCATTTTAACAAATCTGAAAAGGCTTCACACATGGACCATAACTTTTAAGTTTGGCTACCATGGGCCAAGCAGTTCATGTGAAGAAGAATTTTGAAATCTCTAATAAAAGAACGACCTTTTGACATTTTGGCAGCCATCTTGGACAACAAATGTACCAGAGTGATCGCCTCATTGATACCTTCAATTTGATATATAACATGACCATATTTGGTCAAAAATAAAATTTGACCCCACGGGCCACGCCCATTTTTGACCCCGGGGTCACCATTTTAACAACTTTGAAAGAGCATTGTACGTTGATCATTCCTACCAAGTTTCGTCGAAATCCGGCCAGCGGTTCAAGAGAAGATTTTTAAGAATTTATGCTATTTTTAGACGGTGGCCATCTTGGATTAGCGATGACCTCCATTTTAACAAATCTGAAAAGGCTTCAGCCATGGACCATAACTTTTAAGTTTGGCTACCATGGGCCAAGCGGTTCATGTGAAGAAGAATTTTGAAATCTCTAATAAAAGAACGACCTTTTGACCTTTCGGCGGTTATCTTGGATGACATAACCATCCGATTTCGACAAACAATGCACCAGAGTGATCGCCTCATTGATACCTTCAATTTGATATATGACATGACCATATTCGGTCAAAAATAAATTTGACCCCAATTTGACCCCAAGGGCCACGCCCATTTTTGACCCCGGGGTCACCATTTTAACAACTTTGAAAGAGCATTGTACATCGATCATTCCTACCAAGTTTTGTCGAAATCCGGTTGGCGGTTCTTGAGAAGAAGATTTTTGAAGAATTTGTGCTATTTTTAGACGGCGGCCATCTTGAATTACGTAACGATGTCATTTTAACAATTTTGTAATCCCCCTACCTAAGGACCATGACCATGAAGTTTGGTGACTATAGGCCCAATGGTTACCGAGGAGAAGACGTTTGAAAATGTTCACGGACGACGGACGACGACGACGGACGACGGACACATTGCGGTAACAATAGCTCACATGAGTAATGACGCACAGAGCAATTGCAGCACTCAGATTGGCAGTTGGTATTGATACAGTGGTACCTCTCTAAATCGGATACCCTGCGAGGTCCCCATTATAGGGCTGGATATGCTTACAGTACAATGAAACTTTGGAGATTTTTTCCCCCGCTATTTTCTCTATTTCTATTCGAAAGTATATGTTGTTACCACTCATTTGAACCGTCTGGATGAGACGGTTCAAATGAGTGGTAACAACATATACTTTTATGGAGAAATCAAGAAAATAAACAGACATTTTCAATAAAAAAGTGTTGTATCTAGACTTCAATGGGTTACAGAATTCAGAATGGAGGTCCTCAGGGTGTCGGGTTTAGATCGGTTCAACTGAAATATTGATATGAATAAGTATCGAGATATATTGAAAGTGGGTATTGACTATATTTGAACGAGCAAAGGCACATACCAAAGGACTGAGAATGGAAGTTGGTATTACAGTGGAATAGCTATACTCTAAATTGGACACCTCGGGCCCTCCCATATTGTAAAGACACATACCGAGCAGTTGAAGCACTCCGAATGGAAGTTGGTATTGAGGGCCTCGACCCACTTGTCGCCGGGTTCTATGGGGAAATTGCAGGCACTACACATGGTCTGGAACATCTGACGCCAGTCTGTAACACAAACAACATATCCCTGGTTATTAATCGATTCAGAAAACCTGCACTTTTGTTGTGTGATCCAGCAGTAGTAGTCGTAGTATAAAAACACAGTGTATAAATATGGCAATGAGACCACTACACTTATAAAACTAGAAAATGTGTTCATAGAACGCGGATGCACCACATATCGCTTTCATAGTAAACAAGGCAATATTCCAAGTCAAAAAGAGATAATCCATGGCTCAGTGTCAAAGCAAAAATAGAAATGCACTGTGTGCATCTACACACCATAAACCAAGCATCAAGCCTCCAGCTATTATATTCTAAGTCGAAAAAAGGGAAGATAATCAATGACCCGGGCGTCAAATAAAAAATCGAAATAAACTTTGTGCATCTACTCATCATACGAAAGATACGTACCAAGTTTCAGGTATGTAGCTAGTACGGTTTAAAAGATTTACAAGTTACAAGCCAAGATTCGAAAAGGAGGAGATAATCCAAAATCAAAATAAACGTTGCGCATCTACTCACCATAAGGAAGCTACATACCAAGTTTCAGGTCTGTAGTTAATACGGTTTAAATGTTTTACGAGTTACAAGGAAAAATTGGGAAATTCTAAGTAAAAAAAGGGGAGATAATCCATGACCCGTGGGGTGAATCAAACATCAAAATAAACATTGCGCAGCTACTCATCATAAGGAAGCTACATACCAAGTTTCAGTACTGTAGCTAATACGGTTTAAACGTTTTACGAGTTACAAGGTTGGTGACGGATGAACGGTCGGGATGGACGGATAAGGGTACAACTAAATACCCCCTCCACTATCGTGGTAGGACATCCAAATTGAACAAAGAACTCACCGTTTTCGCAGTAGGCGTGTCCATCCTCAAGGTGGAACTGGTTGCCGCCTATCGGAGTGTTGCAGTGGAAGCAGAGGAAACACGCTGGGTGGTACTGCTTACTCAGGGCATTCACACACTCCTGGACACAACAGGAAATCATGTAATACAATTAAATCACTTAGGCCAACCAAGTCACCTTTTATAACAAGCATGTGATACTGTGTTCTAAACTTAGAATCAGAAGCAGCTCTGCATGTGGTTAATTACGCCCTGGATACTTTAGATGGCTGATCTTCAATTATATACACGGAAGAAATATATTTTTTAACATAGCTTCCAACAACACCATTTTAAACAGCTTAAATTGTTTTGATGTCCATCAAACCAGCGAGCATTTATACTATGGCTTGAAGTAATGCATCAGAATGGCAGTGCCACACTTGTAAGTGTGGAGGGAAGTATGGCTTAACATTCCTCGCAGTTAATTGTTTTGGTGTTCGAAGAAGCTACATAACATGTAAAAAATATACAAGAACACATCAGAAGGACATAAATATTTTTTTCCTATAGAATCAACATGATCTTTTTAACCTATTATTTTCTGAAGATACACACTTTTACTGACTGACATCTTTTAATAATTTCTCATTAGAAGTATATGTGGTGACCACCATTTAAACCATCTAGTCAAGACTGTTCAAATAAGTGGTCACAACATATACTTTCATTGAGAAATAAGAAAAATAGATGATTTTTTTGTGCACGTACCCCAATGATGGCGGAGTCACACTTGGCACAGTGCGGGGCGAAATAGAGCTCGTAGTCCTTCTCGCAGTACAGGAAGCCTCCCTCCTCGATGAAGCCAATGTCCACCAGCTTCACCCCACACCGTGGGTTGGCACAGATGAAGTGATCCGGGCACCAGCTCTTGCCCATCGCCAGCACAAACGGACCCCTGTAACATAGAGAGGATGATCAACTTCAGCCCACACAGTGGGTTGGCGCAGATGAAGTGATCCGGGCACCAGCTCTTGCCCATCGCCAGCACAAACGGACCCCTGTAACATAGAGAGGATGATCAACTTCGCCCCACAATGCGGGTTGGCGAAGATGAAGTGATACGGGCACCAGCTCTTGCCCATCGCCAGCACAAATGAACAACTAAAAGGTGCATTGAAGCTGAGAATTTTTCTTCATCACTAGAATAGACGGACCCCTGTAAACTCAATGGTTTGGTGCAGAAATGGGATGAATCACAAGGAACAAATAATCAACTTGAAGGTACATGAAGTAGACGACTCCAGAATCATAAAACCTCTGTGAACACATAGATAACTCAATTTAAAGGTTCATTAACAAGATGATTCTTCTCTATCACTAGAACAAACAGACCCCTGTAAACAGGCACAATAACTATTCTAACAAACTCATGCTAATTAACATTTCTGTATAGTTTCAAGTACCTTTGGAGATATATGCGATGCACGGATGCACAGACGGTCGGATGGACAAAGGCAAATCTATATGCCCCCCCCCAAATGGGGTAATAAACAAGAGGGCCATGATGGCCCTAATTCATGAACATGAACACCATAGGAGAATGTGACATTGAGTTCATGTGTTTTAAAAAATTGTGCTATTTTTAGATGGCGGTCATCTTGGATTAAGTGATGACTCTCATTTTACCAAATCTGAAAATGCTTCACCCAAGGATCTTAACTTACTATGAAGCTTGGCCAGCATCGGCCATGTGGTTCCTGAGAAAAATACGTTCAAAATCTCGAACAAATGGACCTTTCGGCGGCCATCATGGACGACATAATCATCCGATTCCGACAAGTTTTGCACCAGAGCAATCGCCTTATCGATACCTTCAATTTGATATATGACATGAGTATATTCGGTCAAAAATAAAATTTGACCCCACGGGCCACGCCCTTTTGACCCCGGGGTCACCATTTTAACACTTTTGATAGAGCATTCTACATCGATAATTCCTACCAAGTTTCGTCGAAATCCGGCTGGCGGTTCATGAGAAGAAGATTTGTTAATAATTTCTGCTATTTTTAGATGGACGGACACATTGCGGTAACAATAGCTCACATGCGCTTCGCTCAGGTGAGCTAAAAAATATAGATCCTTAATAGGCTGCAGGGGGCCGTTTCACTAAACTTTGTACGACTAAAATGTTTGTCAGTGCAAAATTATGAGTCTGTAAATTTCACATTAACAATGTATTCTTGTAGACGATTGTTGGATTTACATTTATTGATGCAGCCTATTTATTGATGTACATTTTGTAAATTCATCAATTGAAATTTACAGACGATCCTAAATTTGCACTTACGAACATTTTAGTGGTACGAAGTTTAGTGAAACGGGCCCCAGGAGCGTACCAACAGATCAGGAGCTGTGCTCAGTAGCGAGAGTGGTCCCTTTTCTCCAGTCACAGCCACAAATGTAGATATTCACATACAATGTATTGAATCTTTAATAAAATAATTTCTGTGGTTGTTAATGCATCCGTGAAATTAATTTCTTAAAAATTTTGAAAAAATAATTGATATGAAAATCAGGGTAATCAGGGTCTGTGATTGTAAAACTTTCAGAGTTTGTTCTCTAACCTCATACTCAAAATCTGCCAGTTTGATTGGCTGAAGCTGACCAATCAAAATTATATATTTTATATTCCTGGTTCTCGGTCTTTAGGAACATTACCTGATGGGGCTTCCGCAGGAGTGACAGACCGGGACCCGTTCAGTGGGCCCAGCTGGACCGGCACTCTTGATGACGGCGTCCCCGATCTTCCCTCGCACGGCCCCGACACCCGTGGGCTTGGCGGGGGGTTTCGCGGGCGCCTGAACACTTGGCACGAAAGGCTTGGAGGGAGCGGCTTGATCTGTCGGCTTCTGGCCTGGCGTCCATACCCCAGGCTTGGGAGCTGGAATAGTCGGTGGTGTGTGGTACTATATTGTGGGCCAGTCCAGATGTTCTGCTTCACCACAAATGTCATGATACAAGTTATTGCCGAAATTGTTTTTGAAGATCGAAGATATATTCTATAAATGAAATCTAAAGTCAGCAATTACTATCACAGCATCTGCAGAATTTAATTTTACTCGTGCTCTGAAAATATTGCCAAACTTTGATGCAATAAGTATCGGTTGAATATGGAACAAGAGTGCCGAAGGTCACAATATACGCCTGTCGAGGCAAGGCCAGTCAACAAGGCGAGATAACTCACTGAAAACTAATAGGGTTCTTCATCTTGACTTACAAAGTCCAAAAATAAAAAATGGCCATCGAGAGGAGATAAGTTATCGCAGAATTTTCAAAATCAATGGACTTCATCTTGCCGTGATAAACATGTATACCGAATTTGGTTACAATCGGTTAAATAAACTTGAGTTATTGTGTGGACAAGGATACAGTGCGAAAATTAAAAATGGTCGCCAAGGGGAGACAAGTCTTAGGAAATTTTTCAAAATAAATAGGCTTCTTCGTCTTGCCGTGATAAACATGTCATCGGAAATTTTTGAAAATCAATAGGCTTCTTCGTCTTGCCGTGATAAACATGTACACCGAATTTGGTTACGAGCGGTGAAGTAGAACTTGAGTTATTGCCTGGACAAGGATACAGAGTGCGAAAAATAAAAATGGCCACCAAGGGAGATGTCATTGGAAATTTTTGAATTTCAATAGGCTTCTTCGTCTTGCCGTGATAGACATGTATACCGAATTTGGCTACAATCCGTCAAGTAGCACTCTAGTTATTGCATGGACAAGCTGTTCCCGCCCACCGCCTGCTCGTACAAGGTGAATACATAATTGAATGATTAAATGAAGCTTACCTTAGGGAAGTTTGATCCTGATTTTATCAACTGCCGCAGGACCAAATCAGTCTTTAGAGCATCAGCAGATAGCTGGACACACGTCTGTGCATCCAGGATCTGCTGCACGGTGAATGAAGAATCAAACCCGCTCCCTAGGGAGGGTAGGACGGGTGTGTGACCCCCAAAGTGGTTTGCAGTTGATAAAATCAGGATCAAACTTCAACTTGCCTAAGGTCAGCTTTGTTTAATCATTCAATTTTATCAACTGCATAACCCCTTTTGGGGCCCTACAGAGACTTTAGAGTTGATTCTTCAGACACATGAGAATGTAATTAATACCGTGAAATTAACAATTAATACATTACATGAACATAATAAATGTTAAGCATTCAGTTACCAGTCATATAAAACTGAACAAACACAAACAACTACATGTATATGCATGTACTCATATTTTACATGCCCAATATAACCCTCTGAACTGAATAAGTTTTGACAATTTCCTTATTGTAAAATTGCTGAAAAGCGCCGACATTTTTCCATCCTGCAGTCTTAATGATCGTTTAAATAGAGACCCCTCTCTGCTGAGCCGCCGACACTGAGGCTGCCCTTGTACTGTGTGCACTATAATGCATGGCAATACCAGCCTTAAGGAGAACTGATTTCACCCACCGAGACACGGTCTGGTTGCTCACGGCTTTGTGTGGCATTTGCGTGCTCAACAAAAACTTGTTTTCTCCATTCCGAAAAGGCCGAGTACGCGCTAAATATTCCTGCATTGTATTTACAATGCATAGAGATTTGTTCTGATCATACTTTTGCAGCCGGATATCTTCTAAATGGTGACCCGGTTTTGTCTGTTTCAGTAAATGAGAGGTTTTAATAACACACCCTGAATTTGAAAAAACAATATCTGACAGCTCGATTAAATGCAACGTTTGACAACGCTGAGCTGTCACTAACAGAAACAAAGTACATGTACACAATTTACCCGACAACTGCTATAAAGTCAACTCAGTTTGACAAGCTAAACATTGTAACACCACGTCTACGTCCCATATGGAATTGTATCTTGGTAGACAGGGATGTCACAGATATATACCTTTCATGAATCGTTTTATCAAAAAATTACTGCTGTAATCAATATTTCCGCAAATCAGCACAAAATTGTTAATAGCAGATCTGGCTGTTTGAAATGGGCTGTATTTCAGTCCTTTGTGCAATATGACAGTAAAAAAGCCCAATATCATATTACAGTGGGCTGAATGGGATTATAGTGTTCCCCACAGAATGCAAACCATCTCCGGATATAACTGTCATATTATCGTTTGGTGGACTTTCGCCATGAGTCCACGATGCTTTGGTCCTGCAGCAGCTATGCAATCTCTGTGGGCCCCCAAAAGGGGTTATGCAGTTGATAAAATACGTCCCGTTTTTTCAAACAGTCGTATAAGAATATGACAAGCCATATGTGTAATAGACGGTAGGGTATACAACAACTGTATACGTACCAGCCGGTGCCTTGGGTGCAGGTGGCGCCGGATCACTGAAAACACAATTCACATAAATATAATGACTATAACCAACGTGTGTGTAACTCTACTGTACACATTGTGGACATATGCGACATATTGATGGCAATGCTTATTTACCTTTTCTCAAGTTTTGTTTAAATCAACTGTCATAAATTGAATTATTTTTTTGTCTGCCTGATCAGCCATGGTTAAAACTACAAAATGTGTTCATAGAACATGGATGCCCCACATGCTTTGATAGTAAACAAGTCGAACAGAGGATCGAATCAAAAATTTAAATAAACTTTGCGCATATACATGTACTCATTATAAGAAAGCTATATACCAGGTTTCATGCGTGTAGCTATTAGGGTCTAAACGTTTTATGAGTTACAAGGCAAAATCAAAGTCGAAAAGGGAGAGATAATTCATGACCCGGGGGTCGAATCAAAAATTGAAATAAACTTTGTGCATCTACTCATCATAAGAAAGCTACATACCAAGTTTCAAGTCTGTAGCTATTAGGGTTTAAAAGTTTTACGAGTTACAGGCCAAAATTGGAAAAATCTAAGTCGAAAGCGGAGAGATAATCCATGACCCCGGGGTTCGAATAAAAAATCAAAATAAACTTTGAGCATCTAATATCTACCCTGTTAGGTTAGCTATTAGGGTTTGAAATATGTACGTGTTACAAGCCAAAATTTTAAAATTCTACTAGGTCGAAAAGAGGGAGATAATCCATGACCCGGGGGTCGAGTGAGCGAGTGAATAGGGTTTAACGTCCGCTTTTCTGACATAGAGGTACAAGCCTCAGGGAGTCTACACGCAGACGGGTCAACGGGGTCGTGTCCCGTATCCACCTGTCCGAGGGGGGTAAATCCCAAATTCAGAACTCAATATTTACAATCAAAATATATATTCAGTCCTGAAATTAGAACAACCTGATCTGGTGCCAGGCCCTCGCCACACCAGCATCATTTATCCCATCCCCTAAAAGTAATAGGATTAGCGCTAATCTTACTTTTATATATGGGGCATAGCCCGACTCAACTCTCATGTACAAGAAAGCCAAAAATGTACATGAGGGCCAAATCCGGTATAGTGGGTTCCGGAAAGTATGAACCCAATCGTTAAGCCAGTTTAGTCGCCTTTTACGACAAGCAATGGCTACTGCAGCACTATTCTCAGGATCAGTTGATCCCGCCCCGGTGCCTGCACGGTGCCCCGGGGGTCGAATCAAAATCAAAATAAACTTGGCGCATCTATTCATCATAAGGAAGCTACATACCAAATTTTAATTTAAAAGATGCCTAAATAATATTTCTGAACATAAAACTACTGTTGCTTACTGAGTGGGCGAACAGTGTAGATCCTGATCAGACTGCGGATGCACAGGCTGATCTGGATCTACACTGGTCGCAAAAGGGCATGTACCTTTAATACATTATCTGCATACATGTAAACCTACATAATATTATGGAATTTGAAATGTTAAAGGTGTTCAACAGAATATTAACACATTAACCTTAAAATGTATTAATTGGAGTGGGGAGAATCCAGACCAGTTGGAATCATCATGTATGAGAACCTATAATGTTTGTAAATCTGTCAGTGTCGTAAAACACTGTTGTCTATATCACTATATGTACGAGGTACATACAGTTGGGTGGATCAATGGATGAGATAAACTGCATCATTTACCACATTATGTAAACATGCCAGCAATTTTTATCATCAATTCCAGCAATTTTTATCACAAAAGACATGTATATAAATCTGTTGATAAAAAATCTAATCTAATATAAATGTTTAAGTTGAAGTACAAGGAAATGAAAATAATTATTGACAAAAATCTGACTGCAATAAAGCAGCAATAAAACTTCCAACAAGTACAGTGGGGTCAGCGTGTATGTGCACACACGAACGAACACGACAGGTTGGTTCGCTACCCACCCAAAGTGTATGTTGTTACCACTCAGTTGAGCCGTCTCTCGGCGGTTTAACTGAGTGGTAACAACATACACTTTTGATGTGAAATGAGAAAAAATGCAGAAAAATATTTACATTTTTCTTTTATACATGAAATACAGTGGGGTCAGCGTGTAAGTGCACACACAAACGAACACGCCAGGTTGGTTCCAACCTGTCGTGTTCGTAAGTGTGTGCACTTACACGCTGACCCCACTGTATGCTTGTTTGTTTATTTGTTTGTTGGGGTTTAACGGCCTATCAACAGCTAAGGTCATTTAAGGCCGGGTCAATGGGTTTAGTACTAAATTCCATATACATGTATTACCTGTACAAGTACATGTACATGTTCAAGTACATGACAAATATGTAATACATGTAATAATAATAATTATTATTAATAATAATAATTATTATTCTTATAATAAAAATATGCAGAAGCAGGCAAATTTTACCTTTTCTAAATATTATTTGTATTTTATTACTAACTTTTGCACTACAAAGCATCTTAAATGGAGCGACTCTATACTAGTTTCTATATATAGACAAAAATGGTCAGGGTTTTACTAATTCAAAGAAAAGCATTTTGAAAGGCTAAGCTAAATATATCCACAGACACTACATGTATACAGTAGCTACTGTGGCTAATTCAGAGCCCATGATTATAAACACTATGTCAAAGCATGTCCACTATCAGAATCAAAATCAGGTAATTTGATTGACAGCTCGGCCTCGAACAATAAAGCTTCCTGATTTTGAATGTACATACTCAGAATGTTTTATAAGTATGCGCCCAGGCTAGACAACTAGAGACCCAGTTTATCACATGCTCATCTGCTAGATGTGACCGATACATCTCCACACATTACGGCTGTACAATCCAATCAGAGTCGACACGAGTTTCATACAAATGCCAAAAGGGCGTCTACCTGTACTTGTAGACTTGGATCAGACTGTGTAGATTAGTGGGTTGGTTCAAATTAACCCTTTCACCCCTAAGTAACTGGAACGAATTTTGACACGTTAATTTTGCAACCAATCTAACCATCACAAAATGATTTTCAGACTAGTCCATTCATGGAAAGGGGGTGTTTTTGTTCTCAAAACAATGAAAATTACTTGCAAAAAGTGCAGATCCTGACGAGACGGCTAGAAACAAGCCGGCTCATCTGGATCTACACTATTTTCCAACACCACTCTACAGGCATGTGGTGTTGAAAGGGTTAATAGTGGTCATTACCAAATAGTTATTTCATCAAAGTATACCCAAGTATAAGTAACAAAAATAGAATCATTGAATAAGCGACCAGCAAATCTCTGATTGCCCGTCTATCTGTGCCACCTGATCAGGGCCTACATTAAGTCGATATGCTCTAGAGTTGTCAAAACTTTCTAGATGACTCAAACAAAAAGAGCTATGCCATGATGGAGAAGTGTGCTACATTATCAAATGTAGCTCCTGATCAACTAGCATACTCCCTGATCAAGATATGGATCTGAAATTTTAGTCAGCAACCCAATATGTGCCTTTTTGTCATGATGGGGCACATTGTATAATACAAAGATGTATATGTTTTGGTCTCATGTTACTGGGTGTCATGTGATAAAAGTAGGTTCCTTAGTCAAACACTGTCTGCAAGCTAATCTGGGAATGAGCGAAAAAACAAGCAATGATGAAATAACTCCACATACATGTATGAGTTTCATTGGCGCTGTTAAAATATAGATTGTATACCGTACTTTAGTAACGATTTATGACAAAGAACTGGAGTACAATATCAATAGAAACATCCAAGTAAACATTTAGCTTTCTAACCACTTACGTGCAACATTCAAAACTGCGAACATGGAGAAAATATGTTGATATGTATCCACCATTGATATTATAGAGGCGACTGTGAACAAGCACATTTTGTGGATAAAGCTTAGGTATATATATATATTTATATATGCATTGTATGTACAAGGAACAATCTGAATTTGTACTAATTTAATGTTCAGAATAATTTTATAGTACAATTAAATGTAGGTGGTTTCTCTGGATTTACAATTTGACAGTCAAATTGGAAGCATCTATTTTAAGATGTCCACCACAGTAAGAAACACAATCTTCTGCAAAATATGCAACATTTATATTGTCTCTGGAATAAAATAAGAATTACGATAAAAGAATTAAATGAAACGAACACCAAAATTTGAAATTCAGCTAATCATGAACCCAGCACATCACACAAATATTCAAAACTTCAGGCACACTGCAGAACCAACGGTGATGAAAACAAAATGAAATGAAAACACATGTTCCACCTATCGCAAGTATCTATGTATATATTAATATATATACTGATGTGCCGTATTATGTTTAACCCATTACATGCGGAATACACCTTTATGGGTATGATTTTTTTTTTATTTATTTTTTTTTTTTTTTATTTCTCAATGAAAGTATATGTTGTGACCACTCATTTGAACAGTCTCCATGAGATGGTTCAAATGGTGGTCGCAACATATACTTCTAAGCACATTTAAAAAAAATATTTATGATTTTCTCCAATCAAACTGGCATATCCTCAGCATGAAATGGGTTAACAAAAACAGTACTGCATTCGATTAGCCCGACATCAGCACAGTCGGATCAGATCCAAAAACACTGAACAGCAATTTGGCTACTGAAGTTGACATAACCAATATTCAAACATACTAATATGTTCTGATCCAATTCTCAAGGATTGACAGCAATATAGCAATATAATAAAGATACTTTAGAAGCAGCCCCTATGAGCCGACTATCCAGCCTATGAGACAGCACAGTGATGCTACAAGTGAATGAAGTGTATTGAAACAGACAAATGCCAGGAAAGCAACGATCATGAAGAGATGCATATGAACCAATGACGGCTTGTTGTACGTGGGTATATGTTTAACCCTTAGACCGCTATCTTATTTTTGTTGTTGTCTGCTGTTTATTTTCTATTGTCCATTTTTATCATCCATTTCTATCATCAAAAACATGCTTTGACAGCACTTTAGAATAATTTACAACATGCTTTGACAGCACTTCAGAATCATTTCCATTGGAAATGATTCTGAAGTGCTGTCAAAACGTGTTTTTATTAAGAAATAAGGCAAAATATAAAAGCAACAGCAGACGACAATTGGTGTGAGTAGCAGTCTAAGACTTAACCCTTAGAATGTGGGAAATGTAAACTGTCATCTGCTGCTGTTTTATAGTTTGTCTTCTTTCTCAACAATGCGATCGGAACAACTAGCCACCAATCTCAGAAAGCAATTGGTGAAGTTTGGTAAAGATTCAATCAACATAGCTGGAGATATGCAACATTTTGATGTACATTGTACGTACAAAATTGCCGACACCACCGACGACAACTAAACCGGAATTGTGACCAGTATCCTTTGTTTACAAAACAATCAGTTATAAATAAGAAAAGGAATTCGGTCAGGATACCAATGTCTGTTCACGACTCATGACTAATAGTATATTTAATATCAATACAAGTTGTCAGATCTTTCCGTAGAGCAATTGGTAAGGACTTGAATACCTTCAGTCACTGAATGTGTCTCTTTTCAGGTTTGAATCCCACAGCAGGCGTATATATATTTATATACAGACTTTTTGAAAAAAGAAATGGTATACGATTATTGTTTTTGTCACAGGTGTCCGTTCGTCTGCTAGCTCCTCTGTCTGTTTGTCCATCCGTACGTGTCACGGTTCTTGTATAACAAATTTTGATCAATAATAATAGTCATTGCTTGCAATTATGTTTAAAATAACAACATGTCAGCACAAAACGGTGGACCTATCGTAAAGTGCTGCCAAACCATGTTTTTTAAGAGAAAACTAGAAAAATAGAAAAGAAACAGCCGATGACAAAATTTAATTCAGCATTGTAAGGGTTAAAGCACAGCAGATGCGACAGTTAACTCTTACACCGCTATCTGAATTTTTTGTTGTCTGCTGTTTATTTTCTATTTTGAATTTTTATCATCAAAAACATGCTTTGACAGCACTTTAGAATAATTTACCACATGCTTCGACAGCACTTCAGAATCATTTTCATTGGAAATGATTCTGAAGTGCTAACAAACCATGTTTTTATTGAGAAATAAGGCAAAATATAAAATCAACAGCAGACGACAATTGTTGTGTGTAGCGGTCTAAGGGTTAAGAAGATGAATTGAAATGAGACAAATGCAATGATCAAGATGGGATGCATATGAAACAAATGACTTCATGTTGTACACGAGTATGTGTATAAAGCGCGGCAGACGTGAGAGTTAACACGTAGAAGATGGAAGCACTACACGGAACAAGCTGCCTCAGGCTGAAGCTCACACTGGGCCTACCCCAACTGCCGCTCAAGTTGCCTGAAACTGTACGACTGTTCAGGCACGTGCGACTCCGCCTTGTGCGACTCATGCTCATGTTGGTGAACAAGTTGGTATGTTTCCGACGGCATTATCACCACTTTTTCCGCTTTCACATGCACGAAAGCTGATTCTTTTTCATCTACATCTTTGTTGTTGTTGTTATTGTTACTGCAATCATGTAAAGTTCACGTAAAATGCTATTTGGGAAGTCACAACGTATCTAGTAGTATATTGTGTTAATATATATATATTATTAACTTATTATTAACATATCTAAAGTGATTATCAATCAATGAAAATAATCATTGAAAGTATCTGGTATTTTCTTACGGAAACTACAAATTACTATACTAATTCAGGGGCCCGTTTCACTAAACTTTGTAAGACTAAAATGTTTGTAAGTGCAAATTTAGGATCGTCTGGAACTTTCCATTGATGGAGTTACATTTATTGAGCATAGGCTGCATATGCAGCCTATGCTCAATAAATGTAAATCCAATAATTGTTTACAAGAAAACGTTAATGTGGAATTTACAGACCATCATGTTACACTTACGAACATTTTAGTCGTACGAAGTTTAGTGAAACGGCCCCCAGTTGTGTAATATTTATTTAACCGAGTCCTTGCCATTTCATGACAACATAACCTGCGTCATTCAGTGCAATTACTTATAGGGGTCATAAGTGAAGTTAATACAGTTAATGCTACTTCAAGAATAGTGGAACCAAGTACACTGTATACTATAAATCGTATCTGTATAGGTGGAGAAGAATTA
The DNA here is from genome assembly GCA_029237695.1 of Conchocele bisecta. Taxonomy (NCBI): domain Eukaryota; kingdom Metazoa; phylum Mollusca; class Bivalvia; order Lucinida; family Thyasiridae; genus Conchocele; species Conchocele bisecta. The sequence goes on from CM055267.1 coordinate 64,015,352, forward strand.
ATATAAGTTTTCATCAGCTGGTTTTCTAGTCCATACAGTGGCTATGTCGTTTATGTCACAGAATACACTGTTACTATACAACATGACTAGTACTCAAATAAAGTATTGCTTAAACTAATGAATCTGGGCATATACTAAAATGACAAAGAGTAGAAAAAAAACTTTATTTCAAGTTCAGGAAGAAAAAGATTAATCAATCCCTATGTACATTATTTATCATAATAAAAACATATTTTATATAAATATGCATACCCTAAAGATTTCTCAAGCACTTTAAATGTTCGAGAATGCTCAGGTACTTTTGTTCCCTGTGGTTTGTCCTTTTCATTTTCGTGCTCCTGTATAAGTTTGAATGTTTCTGACGGACGGTATAGACGCTTTCCCTGATCATCGTACAGAGGTCGGTCGTCGTCGCCCTGTGTTGCATTGTTCCTACAACGAAACACATGCAACATGCGGGTGAGTAGGTGGGTGGGGACTACACAATGGGCTGCCGGCAAACATGCGACATCTTGGATGTGTGATTAACACTTCAAAAAGGCGGAAACCGAATATTGTAGCTGATTTTCCATATTTGTCTTATTTCTTAATAAAACATGTTTAGCAGCACATGAGAATCGTCTCCGTTGGAGACGATTCTCAAGTGCTACCAAAGCATGTTTTTTTTGTCAAGAATGATAATAAAAAATAACCAGCAGAAGACAAAATATAATTCACCATTCAAAATGTTAAATCATTTCTGAATAGGTACTCAAATCTTATGCTAAACCAGGAACAGCGAATCAAACTATAATTCCAAGTACATGCTCAGAATGTTTACATATCATTCTGTGAACACCTTTCGATCTGCAGGCATGATTATATATTCCAGAATACTGTTTACCAGTAGCCTATTTCACCAACATTGCAAAGTATACTTATCAAGCAAAGTATACTTTGAGGGAGAAATTTTCAATTTAAAAATAAAATTATAATTTTTATTATACTGAATTTATTACATTATCACAGCCAATTTGACTGTGATAATGTAATAAATTCAGTATAATAATTATGCATACTTTTAATCATCAAATATATGCAGTCGTTAGTTCTATATGACATAATGCATTTCGAGGAAAATAAATGATTACTCCCTCAAAGTATACTTTGCTACAAAAGTATACTTTGCAATGTTGGTGAAATCGGCTACTGAAATCAAGCAATTTTATTGATCAATTCAATGGTCATTTCATTGACCAATCAAACTTCCAGATTTTGAGCATAGAATCATGCTCCAACAGATATATAGTCATGGGTAGATGCGAGTGAATATCACTGTGAAATCAGATTTACTGGCAGTCACACTATGCCTGTGTGGAAGTATAGGCAAATATCTCAAAGTATCGCATATTAGCCGGTAGCCTCAATACATTAGAAATGCATATTAATGTTAGTAGTGTAACAGCATTATTCTATGTAAAAATTGCCATTTATTACCTTAACTCTTTCACCCCTAAGTAACTGGAATGGATTTTGATATGTTAATTTTGCAACCAATCCAACCATCACAAAATGATTTTCAGACTAGTCCATTTATGAAAAAGGGGTGTTTTTGTTCTGAAAAATATGAAAATTACTTGCAAAAAGTGCAGATCCTAATGAGACATCGTCAGTATGTGACTGTGCCATGGGGCTTATGGGTTTTGCGACCAATGTAGATCCAGATTAGCCAGGTGCATCAATAGGCTGATCAGAACATGCACTGGCTGTCATTCCACAAATGAAACACCAATCAGGCTTCTAACAAGCAATATAGATCGTTATCAGGCTACAGGAGTGTGCTATTTGGTTACAAATCCCTTAAGCCTCATTTCTCCAGTCATATTTCACCATTTGCATGGAGTGTCAACTGTTTAAAATGGCAATTATAGTAAACATAGGTAGAAATGTATTACATGCTACATGCAATAAGTCTAACAACAAGTGTTTGTAATTTAACTGACCAGTAGCCGATTTCATCAAAATTGCAAAGTATACTTATCTAGCAAAGTATACTTTGAAGGAGTAATCATTTATTTTCCACGATATGCATTATTTCATATAGAACTAATGATTGCATATATTTAATGATTAAAAGTATGCAGAGTTATTATACTGAATTTATTACATTATCACAGCCAAAATGGCTGTGATAATGTAATAAATTCAGTATAATAAAAATTAATAAATTTATCCTAAAATTGAAAATTTCTCCCTCAAAGTATACTTTGCTAGAAAAGTATACTTTGCAATGTTGGTGAAATAGGCTACAGATAGAGGAAGAACTGATTGATTGTTCAATCATATCACATTTCCCACAGTTTAAACAGGCTGTCGTTTCTTTTGTCATACTTAGTTTTAGAATGGTTGAACATTGATGTGTCAGGTGACCAGTGATTATGTCGGCCATAAACATGGTACCTGCTGATATATGTATATATGGGTCATAGAGAATATTCTATCGTACATTTTGAATAGCGGGAAATAATACACGAGTGTGTGTCGGCTTCCGCGTAAGCAAAGAGTGAGCATAGCGAACAAGTTGCTTGCACAGAAGCCGACGGACACGAGTGTATTATTTCCGCTATTCAAACATGTACGATGGAATATCCTATTTATTACACTTCACGGCCGATATACATGTATATGCATATCTTGTGAGATTGTAAGTAAAAGAATTGTGCTGTCCGTATGAATAGTTACATACTGACGTTGTTTCTCGCGTTTTGACGTCACGTTGTGTGACGTCAAACGTGACGTCATGTAAACTTTTTGAAATCCAAATTACGCAGCTGTTTCTATGAAATAGATATATTTGAGTGCACGTTTGGAATGTGTTCAATCACATTAACATTGTACATTAGTCGAGACTCTCCAAATTTTCAAATAACTTCATTTTTACTGTAATAAAAAAGGGTGCAATTACAGGTGTTCTCTTCATGGTGTATTATTTGTAAGAAGTTGATTACGGGTTTTCTCTCACAGTGAAACCCATGCAAATAACTCGCAAGAGTGTAATAAATGTAAATAATCACGAGTTGATTTGCATGAATACTGGTAAGTGTTCATAGATGTAAAGAATGGTTTCCTTGGCCTGTGATTAGAATATGATAATAACCCTTTCACCTCTAGGTAACTGGAATGGAATTTGATATGTTAATTTTGCAACTAATACAATGGTCACAAAATGATTTTCAGACTGATAACACTATACAGGCCTGTGGTGTTGAAAGGGTTAAAATCTGTTTTCGCAAAGCAACAAGAAAAATATTGTCTAGGTTAAGTGGTTAATACAATGGTTTATCTGTAGGCATTAACTTATGACACTGTTGGTTGATGTTACATACCGGTACACATACGAGATGAGCCATGTGATTTGGTACCAAGAGGATACACGATTTTTCATATTTACAGTAACTGTTATATTTTCTGTAAATGACATCGATATTCTATTCCACATTTCCTCTGAACATTTCGTCAAATTTTCACGTCATTTACAGAAATGATCGTATTTTTTGTAAATATTTTTCATGAATTATCTAAGGTACAAAATCACATGGCTCGTCTCATACAGTTTATAAATATTAATGTACATGGTATCAGTAACTAGCTTCTACATAATACATATAGTACATTACTGGCACTGTATAGCAAGGCAGGGCATTATAAGCAATACATTGACTGGCGTTCTTGTAATCGTTAACATATAGTTTATTGCACTACCATTTTGAAATACCAGATTTATTTCCGCCGAGACATCTGGAAATCCGATAAAGAAACGATTGTGGAGCACGAGTTTCTTTGTCGAATTTACAGATGTCAAGGGAAATAAATCTGGTATTTCAAAATGGTAGTAGAATAAATTGTATATTACATGCCCCTCGCAAAATGTGTAATTTGCTCTTAGACCAGCTCATAACATCAAAATTGACAATTTTGACGTTAGCGTATGAATTGTTTCTTCGCCGGAAATGACGTCAAAACGTGATGTCAAGTACGTCTTGCGAACGTATAGGAGGAAATACATCCCTCCAGAATCACAGTAATTCACTGGGTAGCATGTAATATGTTCTTGTAATTGTTAACCCTTTCACCTCTAAGTAACTGACCTTTGACACTGTTTCAACATGCGAAGAAGGGGGGAGTTTTGTAAAAATTAAAAAATATCCACAAATGGTGCAGATCCTGATAAGCCGGCTCGTGACGAGCCGGCTCATCAGGATCTACACCATTTGCAAGTATTAGGAAAGAGTGTTGAAAGGGTTAAACTCACTGGAACATGACTAGAAAGACAACATAAACTAGCATTACTGTTAAAAGCACAGTGTCTCTGATAGTAAGAAATTCAATCTTAATCTTTTTAAATTTTATTTCGCTTTATGAACTGCAAATGAACTATATCTTCCAAAATGCACCATTTTATATGATCAAAGCCCACTGAGTTTGAGTTTCATTCTATTTTATACCATCATAGACCAATAACCAGGGGAGATAATTGGTTACGTAGGTCCATTATTACTATACAAGGCGGCAACATTTGTCAAACAAAACATGTTTTAGCTGTGAAATGATCATACTATATCACCTGTAGAAATAGGTTTACCTTCTAGACACTAGTTATATTCATGTAAATAAAATTAAATTAATAACCACTGAACGCAGAAAACTAGTGTTTGTAGCACTAGTTATTTTTCGGTAGTATAAACATTTTTTTTTACCCAACCACCATTCCAGGAAATTCAAGGGCAAAACTGAGTTCAGAAATGTGATAAATAAATAGAGGATATTCCATCTTGTGTCCGTAGGCGTCCATGCAAGCAACTCGTTTGCTACGCTCACTCGTTGCTTAAGAGGAAGCCGACGCACTCGTGTATTATTTCCCGCTATTCTCACATGAACGATGGAATATCCTATTTATTACACTTCCACGGCGGATACATTTGCACATTTAGTCTATTTATGAGATTATAATCAATGAATTGTGATGTGCGCATGAATAGTTATACAATGACGTGTTTTCCCGCGTTTTGACCTTACGTTGTGTGACGTCAAATGTGACGTCATGTTAACTTTTTGAAATCCAAATTACGCAACTGTTTCTATGAACCAGATATATTTGAGTGCATGTTTGGAATGTGTTCAATCACATTAACATTCTAGATTAGTCGAGACCCTTTCCAAATTTTCAAATAACTTTATTTTAACTGTAATAAAAATTAAACATTTTGCATGGTAGCTCGTGGTTTCCAAGAAAACAGGCGCGCAATTACGGCAGTTCTCTTCACGGTGAATTATTTGTAAGGATTTGATTACGAGTTTTCTCTCACAGCGAAACCCATGCAAATAATTTGCAAGAGTGTAATAAACTAAAATTTTAAACACAATTTATTAATCCGTGTCATCACTGTTGTCAGTATGCACTGAAGGATAATTAGAACCAATCTTACTGGGGGCCGTTTCATTAAACTTTGTACGACTAAGATGTTCGTAAGTGCAAATTTAAAATCCTCTGGAAATTTCAATTGATGGATTTACATTTATTGAGCATAGGCTGCATATGCAGCCCATGCTCAATAAATGTAAATCCAATACTCGTTTACAAGAAAACATTGCTAAAATGAAATTTACAGACTATCATTATTTTGCACTTACAAACATTTTAGTTGTGTACAAAGTTTAGTTAAACGGCCCCCAGGAAACTAACCCATCAAACCATTCCACGCAGATGTAGTGCAACATTCCATATTTATGTGGGTCACCAAGTAAAGAAGTATCCCCATACCAAACCAGGGAATTTGATTTTAAACATTTTGGAGCATATACATCATTCTCTTGCCAAAATCAGGAAGTCGGATTGGTCGAGGTCGAGCTGTGCTCGGCCTCGACCAATCCAACTGCCTGATTTCAACTACAAACACAACATGCTCAGAAAGGTTTGTAAATACAGGCTCTGGTCTTATCAATCTTGTAATCAGATCAGGCCAAGTAGTTTTGAAAAGTTTCAAGCACATGGACAGAATGCTTTATAATCAACGCGTCGAAACTCCACCCCATATGCATACTAATTTGCATATGAATGAAATTACAATTTCATTATATTCGATATCACTGATCATCGTGATCATCAGTAGTATACAGTGGGCTCAGCGTGTAAGTGCACACACGAACGAACACGACAGGTTGGAACCATCTTGAATTCAACACAATGTAAGGAGATGCAGATGGACCGACCGGTGCGTACCCAGACAGTGCATTCAACAGCAATCCAAACAACACAAAGGCCATGCCAATCTGAACAACAACAAATGTGGCCCCTCTGCACACAAATGCCCCCGCTGGCAGATTGGATAAACTCCGGCAAACTGCTTAACTGGACCCACAGATAGACACACAGTCCAAACACTATATGACTCCCAGGCTCTACCGAGACCGGGGGCATAACAATCATAATATTAAAAAAGTTCAAGGTCATGCTATTTTGAAAGGCTAAGGTCAAGCCATTGAAAGATTTCAGTGTCATCCCATTCTGAAACGTCAAGGTTATGCCATTAAAAGGATTTCAAGGCCGAACCAGTCTGAAAAAGCAAGGTCAAGCCATTCAAAGAATTTAAGGTCATGCCAATCTGAAAGGTCAATCAAGGTCAAGCCATTCAGAAAAGTTCAAGGTCATGCTATACCAATATATCACGGTCATGCTACTGTCACACTGAAAGAAGAATTGAATATCGCAAAAACTCATAATCATGAACAATTCACAACAACTCATTCGAAACCAACCAAGGAAAATATCAGACTATAAGAAAGCACATGGTCTGTACCTAAAGATCTTCATCAAGCTCTACATGAATAGCTTGTGTTTTCAACATTATCAACGACATGGATCACTCAAACAGTGTAGACCCAGATTAGACTGCACGATTCTCGTGCAGTCTGATCTGGGTCTACACTGTTCGATAACCCAAACATGAACATCCACGGAAGCCACGCGAACAGTTCAGACCACACAACGAGAGGTAATGTCTACACTGTTTTCTAAGACAAAGACATGTGCTTTCTCGTAAGCCACACAAACAGTTCAGACCACACAACTAGAGGGATAGTCTGAACTGTTTGCAAACACAAAGACACGTGCTTTCTCGTAAGCCACACAAACAGATCAGGCCATCGAACTAGAGGGAAGGAAGCATAGCAATCACGCCACGCCATGTAGCATATACGAGTACCTCCTCCACGGTTTACTGGCGGGCTGGGGGGCCGGTGGGGCTGCGGGCGGGGCAGCTGGAGGGGCAGGGGGCTCTGAAACAATATCAGCTGTACATGTACTGTGGGCAGATACATGGAATTATTAACCACTGTTGTTGTGATGCATTCACATGCATGGGTGTACCGAGGCTGAAGTCCCAAACAAGCTTGTGGTATAATATGGAGGCCATGATTAACAATTACAATTCTGAATTAAATTTTGTCGTCTGCTAGTATTACTTATTTTCCATTTTTTCTCAACAAAACCTTGGTTTGGCAGCAGCTTAGAATCAGCATTTCTCCAATCTGCCACCTGAGCTAATTTTGTGCCAAACATTTGTTGTGTTTAATTGCTTTGAATGTGGTTCAAAAACAGATTAACATAGTCTGATATAGACTGGTTACAGTTAGAACCAGTCCAGGGGGCATATGCAGCCTATGTTAAATAAATGCAAATCCATCAATTGAAATTTCCGGACTGTCCTAAACTTGCATTTACGAACATTTTTGTTGTACGAAGTTTAGTGAAATGGACCCCATATCTTACAAAGCATGCTATTCATGGCACGGTTGAGACTTCAGCTGCAATAACTAGGTGGTGTGAATGCCCACATACAGTGGGATACAACAGTGGGAGACTGGCTCCATGTTTACCCGTCACTGTCCGGCGGCGGTGGTGGCGGTGGTAACGGTGGTGACGGTGGTGGTATGGCCGGTACCATGGGCGTGGTTTGTACAGTGGAGCTGGAGTAGAGGCCCGCGGGTGAGTTGTACTTGTTTGTGGTATTGACATTGGCCGGGGCCGGGGGGGGCGGCGGGGCCGGGGCCGGGGCAGGCTGGGGGGACGGGCTCCGTCGTAAATCCACCGTGGGGCGCAATGCCGCGGGTGGCTCTGAAACACACTGCTGGCTAACACACGAACATGTGCATGCTGAAGTATAGATACTATCTCAATTGGGGAAACCCGCAAAAATTAAATGTATACAGGGTTTAGTTTGGCTGTTTTTTATAGCAGTTATTTCACTATATTAGATTTTTCAAGATATAATTTATGTTGCTGCTAATTGTGGCAGGATTCATTTTTCAATACGAAATTTAAAGCTGGTGTTTCTAAAAGATGACATTTTCCCAATGTTGTTGATTGATTGATTGTGTTTTACATCTGTCCAACAGCAAGGCCCTATACAGACAGGACTGCACCTGCATGGGAGCAACATCCATTCAGCACCGAAATTACGACAACTAGAAAATATAACACGGATGCCCCACATATCGCTTTGATAATAAATGAGGCAAAATCCAAAAGGGAAGATAATCCATGACCTGGGGGTCAAATTAAAATAAAATCGATATAAACTTTGCACATCATAAGGAAGCTACATACCAGTTTTCAAGTGTGTAGCTATTAGGGTTTAAAAGTTTTATGACTTACAAGCCAAAATTGCCAAACTCTAAGTCGAAAACGGGGAGATAATCTATGACCCGGGGTCGAATAAAAAATTGAAATAAAGTTTGCGAATCTACTCGTCATAAGGAAGCTACATACCAAGTTTTAGGTCTGTAGCTATTACGGTTTAAAAGTTTTACGACTTACAAGGTTCGTGACGGACGGACAGATGGGCGGAAAGGCGGAAAGGCGGACGGGATGGACAGACAACGGGAACACTAAATGCCCCCTCCACTAACATTCAGCAATGAAAGACAGTGTCCAAATCTGGGGCCAGGCACCCTTTGATTCTACAAGATCACTTAGTACCAGCCAATCACTTTCATATGTCAGTCATGTGCGACAGATCGGTTGTTGTAACAAATTTAAATTTGTACATGTACCAAATTTGGCACGTGAAGTCTTCAGACTAACCAACTGTAACTGTTTGTTTGTTTGTTTGTTGGGCTTTAACGGCCTATCAACAGCTGAGGTCATTTAAGGCTGGGTCAATGGGTTTAGTACTAAATTCTACATATTACCTGTACAAGTACATGTACAAGTGCGGGGAAAATTCCAAAATCAGAACTCAATATTTACAATAAAAAAAATATTAATCAGCCCTGAAATCAGAATAATCCTGATCTGATGTCAGGTCTTCGCCACACCAGAATCACTTGGCCCCTCCCAAAAGCAGTAGGATCAGTAATCATCTTAATACTTTTATAATGGGCAATAACCCAATTCAACTCCCAAGTAACAATAGAGCCAAAGATAACTAGAACTATCACAGGAGTGATCATAATACCCCCACAAAGATTTGGACTTACAAATAGCTTAACATTAGAAGAGTTTTATAGGTTTGAATAAAAATTTCATGATCATTATTTAATGCTGGCCTTAGAGATGTGTGACAGGGACCTTTTACCTGCGTACGTAGTCAATGAAAATGAGATAATCTGAAAACATTTGAAAATTCATTCATCAGATATAGAAGATCTTACACGAGTAATGGATTAATATGATTTTGATTAAAAACTCTGTGCCGTGTTTGTCAAGAACACAATGAATCAATTTAATAAAAATAGAAAAAATGGCTAAGTTAAAAGGATGATATTTTTGTAAAAAAAATATTTGTTTGGCATAAAAAGTGTGTATAGTTTCAGATCAATCCACTGAACGGTTTCAGAGGAGTTGTGTACACAAACTATGCAGTTTATCTGTCTGCCGCCTGCAATAGGTTTGACCTTTGACCTTCAACTGTGATCTCGACCTTGGACGTAGGTGCGTGGTTATTGATGGCGACACACCTTCTCATCCTGAGAAACATTTGTGCCAAGGCATTTGATAATCCATGCATCGGTGTAGAAGATATAGAGCGGAAGGGAATTTCAATAGGTTTGACCTTTGACCTTCAACTGTGTTTGTTTGTTTATTAGTGTTTAACGGCCTATCAACAGCTAAGGTCATGTAAGGCCGGGCAAACGGGTTCGGACCTTCAACTGTGACCTTGACCTTGGATGTAGGTGCGTGGTTATTGATCGCAACACACCTTCTCATCATGAGAAACATTTGTGCCAAGCCATTTGATAATCCATGCATCGGTGTAGAAGATATAGAGCGGAAGGGAATTTCAATAGGTTTGACCTTTAACCTTCAACTGTGACCTTGACCTTGGACGTAGGTGCATGGTTATTGATCGAGACACACCTTCTCATCATGAGAAACATTTGTGCCAAGCCATTTGATAATCCATGCATCGGTGTAGAAGATATAGAGCGGAAGGGAATTTCGATAGGTTTGACCTTTAACTGTGACCTTGACCTTGGACGTAGGTGTGTGGTTATTGATCGCGACACACCTTCCCATCATGAGAAACATTTGTGCCAAGCCATTTGATAATCCATGCATGGGAGTAGAAGATATAGAGCGGAAGGGAATTTCCAACAGACCGACTGACAGACCGATAGACCGACCGACCGACCGACCGACAAGCTGACTCGTGTTACCCTCTCAAACTTTGTTTGTGGGGGTATAAATACGTATGTGAGGGCAAAATCGTGACTCCTAACAGGCTGATCTGGGCATGTGCTTATAAACCTTCAGAGAATGTTCACCAAGTAAATACTTAAAACCATGCAGCTTGATTGGCCGAGGCTGAGCACAGCTTGTTAGAAGCACGACGGGTGTTTCATGAATGGAATGGCGAACAGTGCAGATCCTGATCAGACAGTGTGTATGCACAGGCTCATCTGGCTCTACACCGCTGGTGACAAATTTCTCCAGTTACAGCCACATATGGAAAGTAATTTGTCCACATACTGGCCTTAGGGGCCTTACCTTTTCCGCTGTCTAAGGTGTCCCGTAGAAATTTGAATGACCGTGACTGATGGGAAGCAGGACCTGCTTTGTCATCAAACTCCTGATACTTGGAATAATCCGGCCTGCAGCAATAGTAAAAATTTACTATTAAAACATATTTATTATATACCTACCCATGAAATACATAGTTATACGATGTAAATAAAAGTCATATGTTCTCATCGATGAAATAAACATCTTCTGGTGAAAATACGACTACTTCTGCTATCTATATTCATAACGCGCACCTGCAGTGCCGGACTGCAAATAGGCTGCAAATACACATTCATTACCGTATACAGTCTAAAAAAACTGCTAATTTCCATGAAGCGGTATAGAATAAATAGAATATTCATATTTTTGCAACGAATATGACATATATGTTCATCTCGTGGTGTGAAATGTCCATATTTCACGAGTGCACTCGTGAACTATGGACATTCCACACCACTCGATGAACATATATATCATATTCGTTGCAAAAATATGAATATCCTCTATTTATTGCATACAATGGATGTTTGTAGTGTAATAACAATGGTTTAACAAGTGCGCCGAAGGTAAAACATATATGTAAGTCGAGTAAAGTGAAAGTGAATTGGGTTAACGTCCCAGCAACAGCTACGGTCAGAGACGGGACCACACTTTAAAGTCTCACCCGACAAACGAGTGGGATGGAAACACTATGAAAGTATATAATGCCTAAAGCGAGGTTTGAACCCACAACCTCAGAAGTCGGGTATCTTACCCCTAGGCCACAACCCATCCCTAGGCACGGTGAGTAAACAAGGGGAGATAACTCATCAATTAAAGAATCAATAAGGTTCTTCCTCTTGCCACAATAAACATGTACGAATTTGGTTAAGATCAAACAATGGTTACAGAACAACACCCATTGATAATTGGCCACACCTGCGCCAATAGGCTGATAAGCATTGCTTGTCAGGGACTCATTGCAGACACTGCACTGACTGATTGGCGAACAATGCAGACAGTGATCAGATTTCACTGATATGCAACCTAATCTTGGTCCACATTGTTTGCAAATAGCATAATATGCCCCAATTATCCAGTCATAGGTACAGCTATCTTAATTTTTTGTCGCCTGTTGTTTATTTTCGACTTTCCATTTTTATCATCAAAAACATGCTTTGACACCACTTTAGAATAATTTACAACATGCTTTGACAGCACTTTAGAATCATTTCCATTGGAAACTAGATTGGTCAGTAAGCGAGGCTTACGGAATATACCCCCCGCGTGGGCCCAGGTACCCCTAAAATATGTACAAATTTCCAAGTGTGTGGGCTTGTGACCTTGACTCTGGGATTAGCGCGAGCGGCATGAACGTGAATTTGTCACAGGGTGGTAGAGGTCCATTGGAGCAATGAGTGTGTGAAATGTGAAGCAGATCCGAGCAAGGAAATAGAAGTTATAACCGATTTCTCTGATGTTAAGTTTTGTAAAGAGACTACCGTATAACCTCGAATTAACGCCCCCGGAGGCGTTACATTTTACAAAAGGGGGGGGGGGGGGGCGTTTATTAGCCAGTAAAAAAAAAAAAAAAAGAAAAAAAAAAGAAAAAATTACCAAAGACCGCCAATTTCAAACACAAATAAGGATTTAAGGATTAAATGTGTTTGAAATTGGCGGTCATTGGTAAAATTATTATAATTTTTTATTTTTTATTGGGGGGGGGGGGGGGGGGGGGGGGGGGGGGGGGGGGGGGGGGGGGGGGGGGGGGGGGGGGGGGGGGGGGGGCGTTTATTAGCCAGTAAAAAAAAAAAAAAAAAAAAAAAAAAAAAAAATTACCAAAGACCGCCAATTTCAAAAACAAATAAGGATTTAAGGATTATTTGTGTTTGAAATTGGCGGTCATTGGTAAAATTATTATTATTTTTATTTTTTATTGGGGGGTGGGGGGGGGGGGGGCGTTTATTAGCCAGTAAAAAGAAAAAAAGTAAAAAAAAAGAAAAAGAAAAAGAAAATTACCAAGGACCGTCAATTTCAAACACAAATAAGGATTTAAGGATTATTTGTGTTTGAAATTGGCGGTCATTGGTAAAAAAAATTATTATTTTGTTTTTTTTATTTGGGGGGGGGGGTGGGGGGGGGGGGGGGGGTTTATTAGCCATAAAAAAAAAAAAAAAAAAAAGTAAAAAAAAAAAAAATAAAAAAAAAAAGATTACCAAGGACCACGAATTTCAAACACAAATAAAGATTTAAAGACTATTTGTGTTTGAAATTGGCGTCATTGGTTATTAAAAATTATTTGGGGGGGGGGGGGGGGGGGGGGGCGTTTATTAGCCATTAAAAAAAAAAAATAAATAAAAAAAAAAAATTGTTTTTTACCAAGGACCGCCAATTTCAAAAACACAAATAAGGATTTTTTTATTTTTTTATTTGGGGGGGGGGGGGGGGGGGGGCGGGTTTATTCGATGGGGGGCGTTAAGCCAAGGTTATACGGTATGTATGTGACGTTGACCTCGAGATCAGCGGGGATTTGTCACAGCATATGAAATATTAAGTATTTTCCATGAAAGAAATAGAAGTTATAAACATATTTCTCTGATGTTAAGTTTTGTAAAGAGACTAAGTATGTGACCTTGACCTTGGGAGCAGCGGGGGTTGGACACTCGTAGATTTGTGACAGCATGATAGTACAACCTTAGAGGAATGCACAAGTGAAATAATAAGAATTTTCAATGAAGGAAATAGAAGTTATAACTTATTTCTCTGATGTTAAGTTTTGTAAAGAGTATTGACCTTGACATTGGGATCAGCGGGGTTGGACGGTCATGGATTTTGCACAGCATGGTAGTAGAGCCTTACAGGAATGCATGTGTGAAATATTAATCATTTTAGATGAAGGAAATAGAAGTTATAACAATATTTCTGATGTTATGTTTTGTAAAGAGACTAAGTATTTGATTTCCTTGACCTTGGATCTGCGGGGGTTGGACGGTCGTGGATTTGGCACAGCATGGTAGTAGAGCCTTACAGGAATGCATGTGTGAAATATTAAGCATTTTAGATGAAGGAAATAGAAGTTATAACAATATTTCTCTGATGTTAAGTTTTGTAAAGTGTATTTGACCTTGACATTGGGATCAGCGGGGGTTGGACGGTCATGGATTTTGCACAGCATGGTAGTAGAGCCTTACAGGAATGCATGTGTGAAATATTAAGCATTTTAGATGAAGGAAATAGAAGTTATAACAATATTTGTCTGATGTTAAGTTTTGTAAAGAGACTAAGTATTTGACCTTGACCTTGGGATCTGCGGGGGTTGGACGGTCGTGGATTTGGCACAGCATGGTAGTAGAGCCTTACAGGAAGGCATGTGTGAAATATTAAGCATTTTAGATGAAGGAAATAGAAGTTATAACAATATTTCTTTGATGTTAAGTTTTGTAAAGAGTATTTGACCTTGACATTGGGATCAGCGGGGGTTGGACGGTCATGGATTTTGCACAGCATGGTAGTAGAGCCTTACAGGAATGCATGTGTGAAATATTAAGCATTTTAGATGAAGGAAATAGAAGTTATAACAATATTTCTCTGATGTTAAGTTTTGTAAAGAGACTAAGTATTTGACCTTGACCTTGGGATCTGCGGAGGGTTGGACGGTCGTGGATTTGGCACAGCATGGTAGTAGAGCCTTACAGGAAGGCATGTGTGAAATATTAAGCATTTTAGATGAATGGAAATAGAAGTTATAACAATATTTCTCTGATGTTAAGTTTTTGTAAAGAGACTAAGTATTTGACCTCCTTGACCTTGGGATCTGCGGGGGTTGGTTTACGGTCGTGGATTTGGCACAGCATGGTAGTAGAGCCTTACAGGAATGCATGTGTGAAATATTAAGCATTTTAGATGAAGGAAATAGAAGTTATAAGAATATTTCTCTGATGTTAAGTTTACGGACTAAGTAATTGACCTTGACCTTGGGATCTGCGGAGGTTGGACGGTCGTGGATTTGGCACAGCATGGTAGTAGAGCCTTACAGGAATGCATGTGTGAAATATCAAGCATTTTAGATGAAGGAAATAGAAGTTATAACAATATTTCTCTGATGTTAAGTTTATCCGGACGGACGGACGCACGGACGGACGCACGGACGGACGGACAACCTGACTCCAGTATACCCCCCCTCAACTCGTTGCGGGGGGTATAATGATTCTGAAATGCTGCCAAATATTGTTTTTAGTGAGAAACAAGGCAAGATATAAAAGCAACAGCAGATAACAATTGTTGTATGTAGCAGTCTAAGGGTTAATTTTGCAAAGTGATTTTCAATGATAGTCCATTTATGAAAAGGGGGTGTTTTGCTCTCAAAAATATGAAAATTACTTGCAAAAAGTGCAGATCCTGATGAGACGGCTCGTCAAGAGCCGGCTCATCTGGATCTACACGGTTTGCCAATACCACTGTGGTGTTGAAAGGGTTAACGGCCACTTACTTGATGTTAAGGTTCTGTGTTTGTTGAGTGACGTTGTCCACGGCAGGGGTATACGGGGCTGGAGCTTTAGGGGGGGCTGGAGCTTGGGCTGGAGCTTTAGGGGGGGCTGGAGCTTTAGGGGGGGCAGAACCAAATGGCTTGGGGGCTGCGTTGTAGTTCTGCAATGAGGA
The DNA here is from genome assembly GCA_029237695.1 of Conchocele bisecta. Lineage (NCBI taxonomy): Eukaryota > Metazoa > Mollusca > Bivalvia > Lucinida > Thyasiridae > Conchocele > Conchocele bisecta. Next base: position 64,031,031 of record CM055267.1, read on the forward strand.
AAATATGAGACACACCATGTCATTTTGTACCTTCGGACATCTGCGTAATTCAAAAAGAGTACATGCGGAATATAAAAAAAATTCAGAGTACATGCGGAATATAATTCCGCATGTACTCTGAAAATTTTGTCAACTTTTGACGCCATATATATTGTAAATTTTGTAAACGTATTCCATGAAATTACGCAGATGTCCGAAGGTACAAAATCACATGGCATGTCTCGTATATGGTCTAAGATTATCACGAGATAGAATTTAATATTCTAAGTGTTTACAGTATTTTACTTCTCCATTTGTAATGGAGTTTATTGCCTATAGTAATCGCAAATAACACAATCTGACTCGCCACAACGAAGCATGTGCACAGTCTGATCAGGGTCGGCACTGTTTGTTAATTAACATGTTTCATGTGGAGGACATGTACTCCATGATATAACATTATAGACAATTGTTTATTTCTCACCACAAGTATGTATACCTTGTTACAACTTTCATCGAAACGGTCCATCTGAGTGCAGTGATCCAGGTAAGCTGCATATTTGCTTAAATAATCAATCAAAATTGCCAAAAACCCAATTTAAATCAGAAGTAGCGAGTATGAAAAAGCAATAACAATGTTGATGTACCTTTATCATGCTGTAGAAAACAATAGACACCAAATATAGCATATTTTTCTTATGTTCCATAAAAACAAATCTTGGTATTTCATTAGAATTGTCTCCAAGGACATGTTTTCATTTCGAAGAAAAATATTCAATAATTGCTGTCTGTTGATGTGTAAACAGCAGTGTGATTTTATTTTACCCAATTAAAATTTTGAAATACCCAATTGCTTCAGAAATGATGGAGTGACAATATTCAATTATTAATTAATTCCTTATCTGGAGCCCTGTGAGTGGTAAAAACATATACTTTCATTGAGACCTGCGAATGAGTACTAGTATTTGGCACAAAATGATTGAATTAAATGGCAAACATTGTTGATTTACCCTTTCCCTGATAGAAACGACTTTTCACGCCTCTGCAGAAGATGTCTTTAGAAAACATTGTGGGAAAAGGAGAAATTGCTTGTAACAAGCAATTTCTCCTTTTCCCACAATGTTTTCTACTCTATCAGATAATTTAACCATCATTTGACCCAGCATTTGATTCTTTTATTATGCCACCGGGTTTCGAAGAAACGGGTGGCATATAGTGTTTGGACCGTCGGAAGAGTCGAAATATCGAAAACAGGGAAAGGGTTAAACCTTACAACACCACAGGCCCATATACTGGTATTGGCAAATAGTGTAGATCCAGATGAGCGGGCTCATGACAAGCCGTCTCATCAGCATCTGCCTTTTTTGCAAGTGATTTCCACATTTTTGAGAACATACCCCTCCCACCTTATTCATACATGGACTAGTCAGAAAAACCTTTTGTGACAATTGGAAATTAACATATAACAAGAAATGCGTCTGTCGAACGCGGATGCCACCTGCAGCATATTTGAGAAACTGTGACAAAGTGGTTAACCGAAAAGTGTGACGGACAGACAGACGGACGTACCAACATTTTGGGTTTATGGGCTATTTGCTATATAAAAGATCAAAGGACTAGCCCCTAAACTTCAAAAGGTTTTATGGGCTAACGGAATAAGTTCAAAGGATTCTGAATAAGTTCAAAGGATTAGGCTCCTCCCCCTAGCCCCTAAACCCCCTAATGTTCGCCCGGACAGACGGACGGACGGACGGACGTGCGGACAATATTGAGGAAGGGGCCATTTCCATTGTTCTAGAACAATGGAAATGGCCCTTTGTTATGAATAGAATAAGGGGCCAGACGGATATTTCAAAGGAACCTTTTGTGCTAAACTCCGCCCCGTGGCCCCTTACTCTCGAATACCTGCCCGGACGGATGGACGGACAGACGGACGCTCTTACATTTGGCAGTTATGGGCTTTTTGATCTTTAAAAGATCAAAGGATAAGCTCATAAAGATCAAAGATATTAGGAGCTTACGGAAAAGAACAAAGGAATCCTTTGTTACTAACCCTTACCCTAAGCTCCTAAACCCCGTTTGCTGGCTCGGACAGACGGACAGATGGACGGTCCAAACACTATATGCCACCCGTTTCTTCGAAACCCCGGTGGCATAAAAATCCATTCCAGTTGCTAAGGGGTGAATGGGTTAAATAAATGAACGATCGACATCTGCATGTAACAGCTGTACAAGACTTAAAGTGTCCTAGCTGACAAGGTGATAAACTGATTAGAAACTCAATCGACACCATTTTTAATGTAGCAAATCACATAATATATACAACAGCAGCTATTTTAGAAATTATTACGGATTGAAGTTCCATCTAATCACTGGAATGTGGATTTCAGAATGACGGTTTCCTGCAGACTGATGATAGACAACAATGTTATCTTGAAATGGTTCAGGTTTGTGCAGAATAGTGGGTGTGCAGAATTAGCAATCTTTATCGACACCTAGTGGGTGAGCAGAATCTGAAAACTTTATAGACACCAGGCAAAGCAATGAGAGAAAATAACACATAGCAGATATTGAACACCTGAAGAACCTACGTCGTACCACAAATATGTGTAGGTATTTTGTGTAGAAAATATGTTGTTTTATGTTCCCAGTAGGCTTTAACCCTTTCAACACCACAGACCTGTATAGTGGTATTGGCAAAAAGTGTAGATCCAGATGAGCCGGCTCGTGACGAACCGTCTCATCAGGATCTACACTTTTTGCAAGTAATTTTCATATTTTTGAGAACAAAAAACACCCCCATATCATAAATGGTCTGAACATTATTTTATGATGATTGGATTGGTCGGAAAATTAATATACTTTGGGGTGAAAGGGTTAACCTGTGAGTGTCTGTTAACGACGGCGATGATCACTGTCAATTAAGCCGCCGGTTGCAGTAATGAAAACAGTGGAAAACACTTTGAATCTGAAGTGAGGTTGTTATACACTGTATTGAATGATTTGGTTTTACGTCCATTCAAAAGCAATGTAGATGGGGTTACCCAGTGGAACCTCACTAAACAGGACACCCTGGGAGGTTTAGAGAGGTTCCACTGTAAATCAGATTTATGAGCACTCCAATACACGTTCCTTGTAGTCATACATACATTATTATTACGGATAAATTGCAGTGAAACAAATGCAACACTACGATGTCCTCTGGGTGCGCTGTTTAAGAGAGGTTCTACTATACATACCACGTTTCCTGGAGCAGCAGGGCCGGCAGGGTTTTGATAGGAACTGATGTTGGGTGTGGAAAACGTCTCGTAAGATGGCGCTCCACCTCTGGAAAACACAACAGCAGAGATTGATTGATTGATTGGATTTTATTGTCTGTTCAACAACGATATAAGCTATAAGCTAATTTAGGCTACAAAATAGTTTCTTGTGAACGATATGACATGATATTGTGTAGAAATACAGCAACTTATGACATGGCATGATAGTTCAGCATGGACAGAAATTATGTATCTGCGTCCTGTGTAGCTTAGTTCGTGGAGCAAATTCCTTGATAATCAGAGTCTCTGACCAGGCTGCACATTTTTTCACTCTATGACATCTAGGCAAGTGACTTCTCCCTCCAGGAAAAATAGGGAGAAATGAGGGGAAATTAGGGAGAAGTGATAAAAATCATATTTTCCCGTGATATTTACAGACTTATTCATGTTTTGTGACAATAGAGTTACGGTAGCCATATTTGGTTGAAATAAATAGTTAGTAATGTAATATACAGTATTTGTTTTCGGCATCAAAGGATTTCATTAGAATATATCGATTTCGTATTTAATTCTTTCACATTTTTCGGCGAAAAAGAAAGTTGCAATCAGGGCCTTCCGCATCCGCTGTGTGGGCCACGACTCTGTTAATATACACACGGGTTTCACATGCATTGCCTAACCATGTTGAACAGTATTTAAATATTCCCAGCACATTTAAAGACAGTCCCTGTAACATAGTTATGGGAACAAAATAAAGGCATGCATTGTATTAACCCTCATTATGCGGGAAGGAAGTTCTGGCAAAGAATAATTAATTGTATTTGGTACAAAAGAGTGTTAATAATGTCTGGTTTTCTCGACAAACAGTTTGTCAACAAACCAAGAAATCACATAATGATGTGTGCAGAGACTACACGGTGTAATGAACTATGTATCAATTAGTGCTGCCAACACAATACTGGGGCACCTAGAGCAGTCTAGTGTCAGTCAGTGCACTGCAAGTACAGTGTAACCTCTCTAAACCGGACACCCTAGGAGCTCCCAGGGTGTCAAGTTTATTGAGGTTACGCTATACTTGGAAGCTCCCAGGGTGTCCGGTTTAGAGAGGTTACAGTGTAATTAAGCACTCCATGAACAGACGTGACAATGAAGTAAACTAGAAAATGTGGTCTGTCGACACACTTAGGGCCCCTATTTGAGAAAAGCTTAAAAAAAAATAAAAAGACAGACAAACGGACGGATGTACAATCAGTAGCGAGAGTAATTGTATTAATGTGGAAGGACTTATCGCTACTAAGTAACGGGCGGGCAGGTTCGCGGGTGTACAGACGGACAGACGTATGGACGGACAGACGGATTGTCGGTGCGGCCCTAAATAAAGTGAAATCCATGTAGATTTTACACAATGGGGACCCCAGCAAGTCCGGTTTAGATAGATGTCACTGTAAATGCAGAATATGAGCACTCTCAAGACATATCAGTGGGTTGTGCAAGCATGAAAAGGCAGTATTATCAGAGATAAATTACAGATTCTATTGCACAAATAGTGACATAATCGACACGAGTGGGATGGAAATACTATGAAAATATGTTTCATGCCTTGAACCCAGGACCAGAGCTCCAGTTAAGGTGCGTAATTTTACCAACTTGGAGTGAAATTGTTGTTATTTCTTCATCAAAAATGGCAAGTTGGGAGTCCTTTAGAATCGTCTCATTGAGACGATTCTAAAGCACTCCCAACTTGCCGTTTTTGATGGAAAAATAAGAAATTTACCTCCAAATTACGCACCTTAACTGGAGCTCTGCAGGACCACTGGCACTGAAGTCCAATGCTCATCCATTAAACTATCAACCCATCCCTACCCATCAGCATAGACAACAACAAGATCTTGTTCACAATTAACTGTTGTTGTTGTAGGTGCACAGAACCTCTAAAGCAATTAAGCAGCCAGATGGATGTACAGGTACAGATACGGAAACAAACTCCTCGCGGCAGTGTACGCAGGGTTTATACCGCTACCTGGGCTCGTGTTATGTTGTGTTTTGTACGTACGCCAACAAACATACCTCGCAAATTAACAGCATCCGTTCCTACGCAATGTACATGTCTACCTGCCAGGAATGTGGCAGGGGGAAACACACAACACTGCCCTAAACAACAGTATATAGTACACACGCATCCCGTGGCCAGTTCAGTTGACAAATCAGGGTGTACATTATTTCATAGATGCATGTGTATTTGGGGTGAGGCAAACTGTGTAGGCCCTGATCAGACTGCACTGATGTGCAGTCTGATCTGGGTCTACTCAGTTTGCAGATTATTACGAAGTTGCGACATCTCGTATATTCGGACTCGATTTTGTTGTGTAAAGTGTAAAGATCCCACTACACATGATAATGCCATCCGACGTGGGTCTACTAAATTTGCAGGTTACCAAGTTGCGACAACTCATATGTGGATGTGATTGGAGAAATTGAGCTTACGATATTTGTGACAAGTGTAGTCCCAGATAAGCCTCCACATCCATGAATCTGATCAGGGACTGCACTATTTGTTATTCAGTCAGTGAGCAACCTATTATACAACTAGCAAACAGTATACGGCTGTGGGATTGTCATTGCATATCACAAGCTAGACTGATCGCAAATCTTAAGCCATATTTTTACAGTCACAAATATGCAGACTTGCTTATGCTGTGTATGCTCAGGTGTAAAAGATCCTCGAAAGACGCCATGAATGGATGCGCTGCGCTGTCTGATATGGGTCTACTTAGTTTGCAGATGACCAAGTTGCGACAACTCATATTTGGATGTGATTGGAATAATTGGGCTTATGGTATTTGTGACCAGTGTAGTCCCAGATCAGCCTGCACATCTGATCAGGGACCGCACTATTCTCTATTCAGTCGGTGAACTACCCATCATGCTTCTGGTAGTAGTACTTGCCTATACGGCCGGTTGTCGGAGCGAGTTTACAGATGAGAAGCTAACACGATCACATATCCCATAAGCCATATTTCTCTCGTCACAGTCTCATATGCAGACTTGGTTATGCTGTGTATGTTCAGGTGTAAAGAGCCCGACAACACAGGCTGATGGCATGGAATGGAACTTGGCATACAGGTCTCGCTATCCTGCCATACTGGCACCATGGGGAAACCTGAACACCCAAACAATAGACCCCGCTGAGAGATAGGGAGCTCAATATTCAATAGCTACAAGTACTGTAGTTTTCATACCACAATACAAGTGTTAATTCTACCATGTTCAAGGACAGTCTAATGCTGAGTCAGGGCTTGAAATTCTTAACCATTAGACCGCTACACACAACAATTGTCATCTGCTGTTGCTTTTATATCTTGCCTTATTTCTCATTAAAAACATGGTTTGATAGCACTTCAGAATCATTTCCAATGGAAATGATTCTGAAGTGCTGTCAAAGCATGTTGTAAATTATTCTAAAGTGCTGTCAAAACATGTTTTGATGATAAAAATGGAAATAGAAAATAAACAGTAGACGACAACAAAATTAAGATAGCGGTGTAAGGGTTAAAATTAATTTCTCACTTGTCCAGATTGGATTTCAACTCCTGCATTCCTATATGTTTAAATGTTTATGCCACACTGTCTCCTTCAATTAACACTCGTCCAGATCGAAAATTCACTCGCCAATATGAGTGGATGAGTGGATGAGTGTATTTGTCAAGGACTGTGAGTCATCATATGTTATAAAACCTTTTTACAGTTTCAATACAGACGTGTAAACAGCGATTAATTCCAAGGTCGTGCTTTACATATTTTTTTGGTTATTATGCATATTTATTTTTTACTACACCGATACTAATTGAAGGGGCCAGTGGAAAAAGGGGGATGGAGTTAGCCCCCTTATTCCACTGACCCCTTCAAATTATTGTCACTATTCTTAACTATAATTACCAAACTGTGTACAAATAAAATGCAAAATAATGCATGTCTATATGAAGAATTTGCTATTACATGGCATACAACAGTAACAACTTGGTTACCCATACACATACAGTTACATTTTTTGCCGCATACACATCTTAACCCTTACACCGCTATCTTAATTTGTTGACGTCTGCTGTTGATTTTCTATTTTCCATTTGTATCATCAAAAACATGCTTTGACAGCACATTAGAATAATTTACAACATGCTTTGACAGCACTTCAGACATGGTTTGTCAGCACTTCATAATCATTTCCAATGGAAATGATTATGAAGTGCTGACAAACCATGTTTTAGAAATAAGGCAAGATATAACAGCAACAGCAGATGGCAATTGTTGTGTGTAGCAGTCTAAGGGTTAAAAATATGCAAATTCAGTGTCACATTTCAGTTGGGAATGTACTCCAGTGACAAAGGAGCAATTGCTGCCAGTCAACGATCTGGGCTGCACGCGTAAGGTGGTATTATTGGCGGTGACAGGTGTGACATCTATGTCACGTCAAGCAGAAAATAGGTGGCTTGATTTTAATGATAGCTCATCGGGAAACATCTACCATGATGCTGTTATCTCTTAAAAGGCGTGAAAATAAATAATGATACTTATGTGCTGACAGACATGTTTTTATTGAGATATATATAAAGAATAAACAAAAAAACAGAAGACGATAAAATTTAATTCAGAATTGTAAGGGTTGTTGATGCATGAAGTAAACTTAATAAATTCTGCTAAGCAACCATATTTGGCATATGCGTCATTAGAAATAGATTAACCCTTTCACATGAACAGACAATATTGTCAATGTCCGCAAACATTGTCATTCCCTTCATCAGTAATAGAATCATCTGAAAATGATCATGGAATAGTAATTGCCAATCATTGCAATGATACGACATTCAAGTATAGCCACAATCTGACTCTTTCATGGCAATATTCAGACGATTCCTTTAGCCCTTTCAACACCACAGGCCTGTACAGTGGTATTGGCAAACAGTGTAGATCCATATGAGACGGCTCGTGACGAGCCGTCTCATCAGGATCTACACTTTTTGCAAGTAATTTTCATATTTTTTAGAACAAAAACACCCCCTTTTCATAAATGGACTCGTCTGAAAACTATTTTATGATGATTGGATTGGTCGGTACATTAACCATATCAAAATCCATTCCAGTTACTTAGGAGTGAAAAGGTTAACTGGAAACTGGTGTCAAAATACCCATACCAGTATTCACAGTGTAGCTTCTATATACATGTATGTTCAGATCATTGTGTTTTCTAAGAATGGATCTAAATGGCATATACTGAAAATATACCATGCAACATGGTAATGTATATTATTTTCCAACTGCCGCTATAAGCCATGTTCTATATGTACATTTAACTAGAAAATTGTTTGTAAAACAAAATGCTACCACTGTTGAGCATTCATGAATACAACAGCAATCACTGAGTGAGTGATTGGAGAAAAAATTATTTGCGGATGGATCAGTGGGACAAGGAAAATGTTATGCTATGCACTTCTGCACTTGATGGTTGGAATGTATACGGAGTATGAAGAGAATCGACCAAATACTGTAGAAGTAGTTCGCCGGACAAGGACAAAAATAATTTCAGAGTAGAAAAAGGGGCATAACTGCGGATGGATCGGTGGGAAAGTGAATATTTTTACGTTACACACTCCTGTACTTGATGATAGGGATGTATACCGAATATGAAGAGAATTGGGCAAAAGCTGTAGAAGTAGCAGGCGGGCGGGCGGGCAGGCGGGCGGGTGGGCAGGGTAAACACTTTATGCAACCGCAACGATAACAAACATGACATACTCTTTGCCATTTATGTCTCTCGGGCCAGTTCTGCATCTAACCACAGAGTTTACCTGTTTGCATGCACTGACTCAGACAAGGGGGTTAATATGTTGGTGAGGATAGCATGCAGAGAAACACATTTATTCTTACACAGCTATATGCAATCTCAGGTAATCACATGCAGAAGGCAGGAATGCGTTAACCCATAGAATGGGAGAAATGAAAATTGTCGTCTGCTGTTGTTTACTTTTCGTTGTTGTTCTAAATTAACAACATGGTTTGACAGCACTTTAGAATCATTTCCATTGGAAATGATTCTAAAATGATGTCTAACCATGTTTTTATTGAGAAAGATGACAGACAAAATATGAAACAACAGCAGACAACAACTTTTGTTTCCCACATTTTATGGGTTAGATCCTAATGTATTTTACAGGTTGTACAGATAAACATTACGGTGCACATGATTAAATCATTTACTACAAGGAGAGAAGTTGTGAATATGAGAATATAGACGTTTGGTGGCTCTTTTATAACATTTCATTAAGTATGTGTGGCAAACAAAGTAGGCCCTGATCAGCTGGATCACAGGTGGAAGACTCTGACCATTGACACAAAAAAATTCTCATTACAAAAAAATCCATTACACCACCCACATGATCTCATACAGTACTATGTTCTATTACATAGTTTTGTAATGGGCATTTTTTTGTGTCATAGGTCCGAGTCTTCCACCTGTGAGCTGGATGTGGAAGTACAAGTCATAGACAATAAATTAGTAATTATCATCCAAATTTTGGAATAATTCCATGAGGTTGGGAACCTTTTACTATTTATTTTTTTTAATTGTTTCAAAACTTAGTGTAAACAATTTTTTGGCAAAATACATTCAAATAAAAAAATAAAATAATTTGGAGATATTTTTATACACGCTTAAGGATGAGAAACTGAACAATCAACATTCTGAATTTTCTCTGGCTGAATCTCAAACAAGGTAGACCTGACAAATGTATTCGCTATATGTATGTACACATTGATCTGTGCTGTGCTGTGCATGAACACCATGAGGCCCCGTCTATCAGCCATGTGTGTGTGCGTGTGTGCGAGTGTGCGTGTGTAGGTGGGAACACATACCGAGTTGAAGGCTACCTCTGGTATCAGGTGTATGTATTCACCCTTATAATTGTAAATTAGTTTTTGTCGTCTGACGTTTATGTTTCATTTTTCCATCTTTGTCATGAAAAACATGGTGTATGTATTCACTCACCCTTATATTCTGAATTAGATGTTGTCGTCTGATGTTTTATTTTCCATCTTTCTCAAGAAAAACATGGTTTGACAGTACTTTAGAATCATTTCCAATGGAAATGATTCTAAAGTGCTGTCACACCATGGTTTTATTGAGTAAGAAGACAAAAGTTGAAACAGCAGCAGACGACAACTTCAGTTCCCGCCATTTAAGTGCAAAGGAAAAACGCAGAGTGTGGATATCAGTCATCTGGTATGCGTTTCCTTTCACCACCAGATATGACTAATCCGGGTAGAATGTACTGAGTATATGACCTTAAATAGCGAAAATAAATTGAATATGTTTAATATTAGGTCTATGCAGGTGCTCACACATTCCCTGCAGTAAGAAATTGATGTGGCCGTGGAGAAATTGGGTTTATGGATCTGTGACCAGTGTAGCTCCTGTAGCCTATTTCATAACAAGAAACGAGGCAAAGCCACGAAGGCCAGGTTTTTTCCAAGCATAGACACTTGGATAACATAATTATACCCACTTTTTGTAGACTAGATGGCCGTGGCCTGCATGTCGCGCCTTGGGCCGAGGCATGGACACTAAAAAAATAGATATAGTAGATGGAAAAACTTTAACCAAAAAACTTTAACCGGACACACGGACGAACGGACGGACGTATGCCAAAATGCCGACGATATCGCGCTTTCCGCAAGCAGGTGCGACAATGATGATAAACACCCATGTGAAGTATCAAGGTATTGGGTGAAGCAGTTGCAGAGATATAGTACACGAAAAAAACATTAACAAAAAAAATTCTTCAAAGTAATTTGACCTTGACATTGGGCACAGGATCGCACTTTCCGCAAGCAGGTGCAACAATGATGATAAACACCCATGTGAAGTATCAAGGTATTGGGTGAAGCAGTTGCAGAGATATAGTACACGAAAAAACTTTAAAAAAAAAAATAAAATTCAAAGTAATTTGACCTTGAACATTGGGCACAGGATCGCGCTTTCCGCAAGCAGGTGCGACAATGATGATAAACACCCATGTGAAGTATCAAGGTATTGGGTGAAGCAGTTGCAGAGATATAGTACACGAAAAAACTTTAACAAAAAAATTCAAAGTAATTTGACCTTGACATTGGGCACAGGATCGCGCTTTCCGCAAGCAGGTGCAACAATGATGATAAACACCCATGTGAAGTATCAAGGTATTGAGTGAAGCAGTTGCAGAGATATAGTACACGAAAAAACTTTAAAAAAAAAATTCAAAGTAATTTGACCTTGACATTGGGCACAGGGGCCGCATGGTTGGGGGTTAGAATGAAAATATGGATGATGATAAACACCCATGTGAAGTATCAAGGTATTGGGTGAAGCAGTTGCAGAGATATAGTACACGAAAAAACTTTAACAAAAAAATTCAAAGTAATTTGACCTTGACATTGGGCACAGGATCGCGATTTCCGCAAGCAGGTGCAACAATGATGATAAACACCCATGTGAAGTATCAAGGTATTGGGTGAAGCAGTTGCAGAGATATAGTACACGAAAAAACTTTAACAAAAAAATTCAAAGTAATTTGACCTTGACATTGGGCACAGGATCGCGCTTTCCGCAAGCAGGTGCAACAATGATGATAAACACCCATGTGAAGTATCAAGGTATTGGGTGAAGCAGTTGCAGAGATATAGTACACGAAAAAACTTTAAAAAAAATTCAAAGTAATTTGACCTTGACATTGGGCACAGGATCGCGATTTCCGCAAGCAGGTCCGACAATGATGATAAACACCCATGTGAAGTATCAAGGTATTGGGTGAAGCAGTTGCAGAGATATAGTACACGAAAAAACTTTTTAACAAAAAAATTCAAAGTAATTTGACCTTGACATTGGGCACAGGATCGCGCTTTCCGCAAGCAGGTGCAACAATGATGATAAACACCCATGTGAAGTATCAAGGTATTGGGTGAAGCAGTTGCAGAGATATAGTACACGAAAAAACTTTAAAAAAAAATTCAAAGTAATTTGACCTTGACATTGGGCACAGGATCGCGATTTCCGCAAGCAGGTCCGACAATGATGATAAACACCCATGTGAAGTATCAAGGTATTGGGTGAAGTAGTTGCAGAGATATAGTACACGAAAATACTTTAACAAAAAAATTCAAAGTAATTTGTCCTTGACATTGGGCACAGGATCGCGCTTTCCGCAAGCAGGTGTGACAATGATGATAAACACCCATGTGAAGTATCAAGGTATTGGGTGAAGCAGTTGCAGAGATATAGTACACGAAAAAACTTTAACAAAAAAATTCAAAGTAATTTGACGTTGACATTGGGCACAGGATCGCGCTTTCCGCAAGCAGGTGCAACAATGATGATAAAACACCATGTGAAGTATCAAGGTATTGAGTGAAGCAGTTGCAGAGATTATAGTACACGAAAAAACTTTAAAAAAAAAAATTCAAAGTAATTTGACCTGACATTGGGCACAGGATCGCGATTTTCCGCAAGCAGGTGCGACAATGATGATAAACACCCATGTGAAGTATCAAGGTATTGGGTGAAGCAGTTGCAGAGATATAGTACACGAAAAAACTTTAACAAAAAAATTCAAAGTAATTTGACCTTGACATTGGGCACAGGATCGCGCTTTCCGCAAGCAGGTGCAACAATGATGATAAACACCCATGTGAAGTATCAAGGTATTGGGTGAAGTAGTTGCAGAGATAAAGCACACGAAAAAACTTTAAAAAAAAATTCAAAGTAATTTGACCTTGACATTGGGCACAGGATCGCGATTTCCGCAAGCAGGTCCGACAATGATGATAAACACCCATGTGAAGTATCAAGGTATTGGGTGAAGCAGTTGCAGAGATATAGTACACGAAAATACTTTAACAAAAAAATTCAAAGTAATTTGTCCTTGACATTGGGCACAGGATCGCGCTTTCCGCAAGCAGGTGCGACAATGATGATAAACACCCATGTGAAGTATCAAGGTATTGGGTGAAGCAGTTGCAGAGATAGTACACGAAAAAACTTTAACAAAAAAATTCAAAGTAATTTGACCTTGACATTGGGCACAGGATCGCGCTTTCCGCAAGCAGGTGCGACAATGATGATAAACACCCATGTGAGGTATCAAGGTGGTTGGGTGAAGCAGTTGCAGAGATATAGTACACGGAAAAAACTTTAACAAAAAAATTCAAAGTAATTTGACCTTGACATTGGGCACAGGGGCCGCATGGTTGGGGGTTAGAATGAAAATATGGATGATGATAAACACCCATGTGAAGTTTCAAGGTAATGGGTGAAGCAGTTGCAGAGATATAGTATAACGAAAAAGTTTTAACCAAAAAAACTTTAACCAGACGTACGTTAAAAAGTTAACGTTGAAAATGGCTAAGTCAATTACGTAGAAATAATAGGTGAAGGTAAAAAAATGGTCACATGTTGGATAGTTGTATGTGGTAGGCACCCCTTGGTTATGAAGCTGTGAAAGTTTGGTGGTCCTAGTGGTACAGTACCAAAGAAATGGACTTAAACACGAAAACTTAACATTGTAAACGCTGAAAACTTAACATTGAAATGCTAAGTCGACTGCGCGGAAAAAATGGGTGAAGTTAAAAAAAAAAGTAACATGTTGGATAGTGATATGTGGTGGGCACCCCTTGATTATGAAGCTGTGAAAGTTTGGTGGTCCTAGGTGGTACAGTACCAAAGAAATGGACTTAAACACGAAAACTTAACATTGAAAACGTGAAAACTTAACATTGAAAATGGCTAAGTCGATTGCGCGGAAAAAATGGGTCAAGTTAAAAAAAAAGTAACATGTTGGATAGTGATATGTGGTGGGCACCCCTTGATTATGAAGCTGTGAAACAGTTTGGTGGTCCTAGGTGGTACAGTAACAAAGAAATGGACTCAAAACACGAAAACTTAACATTGATTGTGGACGCAGCCCGCCGCCCGCCCGCCGCCCACCCGCCCGGCTTTCGCCAATCCAATAGCCTGGATTTTTTTTCAAAAAACCTGGCTAAAAATTGCAAAGTATACTTTTCTAGCAAAGTCTACTTTGAGGGAGAAATCATTTATTTTTCCCGAAATGCATTATTTTGTATAGAACTAACGACTGCATATATTTGATGATTAAAAGTATGCAGAATTATTATACTGAATTTATTACATTATCACAGCCAAATTGGCTGTGATAATGTAATAAATTCAGTATAATAAAAATTAATAAATTTATCCTAAAAGTGAAAATTTCTCCCTCAAAGTAGACTTTGCTAGTAAAGTATACTTTGCAATTTTGATGAAATCGGCTACTGATGTTCAAATAGCACACGCCTGTAGCCCAATAACGATCCAATTTGATTGTTAGCAGCATGACGGGTGTTTCATTAATGGAATAGCAAACAGTGCAGATCCTGATCACAGACTGTGCAGATGCACAGGCTGCTCTGGATCTACATTGGCCACAAAATCATTTCTCCAGCCACAGCCACATACAAGGGTGGGTCTATAAGTAGTGTCACTTGACCATTATCAAGGTGTGTGATCACATGGTTACAACAACAACAAGTACTGAAACTTCAAGAAGCCCTCCTTTTTTGTCCTTATTATGTAACGGATTTTGATGAAATATGGCATTTTGTTAAGCTGCATTTGGTGCTCTCTGTACTTTGGCCCAAACTTCTCTCCTTTTTGTGAAGAATCGATTTCCATGTCTACCGACACGGAAATCGATTCTTCGCAAAAATGACATAAGTATGTGCTGAACTCCCGGGATGACCAATTGCAGCTCATGAAGACGCGTTTGCTGCACCATATTTCATAAAAATCTGTTGCATATTAAGGAAAATATCAAATATCAAGCCACTGTTGTTGTTGTTATAACCACGTGATCATGCACCTTGATTATCTTTCTAACAACAAGTCCAACTTGATCAAAATTTGGCACTTGCATTCACTAACGTTATTCGCATTATTCATGGCGTCGATACAGTATATGACGTCATAATGATGTCATCAATTATGACGTCATGTCTGGCACAGTGGTCAGAATCACTAACAAAAAACAAATGGGGTATATTTAAATAGAATGAATAAGAGGAAAAGCAACCGCAGAAATAAGCCATATGCGGCAACACGTTTATAGGAAGCCAGTGCTAAGAAACTTTACCAGTCAGTCAGAAAACGCGTGGCTCCATTCAGTGCCAGACGGGAGACTACGAAATATGGGAACTGCTGAGTTCAATTACAGATGCAGATGATGTTGAGAAAATTATAGAAATAAATGACATAGCTGGTTGACTGAAATCGGAACAGTTTAGTCATGAATACAACATATCTCAATCATATTTTTATACAATTTCAACAAAGTGTGTGAAAATGAGAACAATTTCCGAAAGGTGGGTGCCTGACAATCTTCGTTCAGAGCAAAAAGAGTGATATGTTCAATCACCCAAAAATCTACCAAACTACATCATAATGAAGTAGACACCTTCATGTATTCATCAAGGTCAATGAAGAAGCATAAATATTTAGTAATCACAAGGAATTAACAAACCAGTCAAGGGCCATTCGACGATTTGAAGCATCATTGACAAGTAAAATTCTGGCAGAAACGGGGGAAATATAAAGTTCTGACGCGATTTTCGTACGATTCCGATTGCGTAATTATAGTACATTGGTGTTAAAATGGTAAAGCTATCAACAAGGCATATCATGAAACATTTTTATACCAAGATGTAACGCACGAGCTTTCCAGTAGCCTATTTCATCAACATTGCAAAATATACTTTATTAGCAAAGTATACTTTGAGGGAGTAATCATTTATTTTTCCTGAAATGCATTATTTCATATAGAACTAACAAATGCATATATTTCATGATTAAAAGTATGCAGAATTATTATACTGAATTTATTACATTATCACAGCCAAATTCAGTATAATAAAAATTAATAATAATTTTCCAAAATGACGTGAAGTGTCACTACGCGCTTCTCATGACGTCGTCCTGCGCGTGCGGGATTATGTCGCTCTATCATATCCTGCCTAGTCGTCTGACAAAAACTACACAAACATAGTTATATTCCATTATTTGAAAAATACAAAGTACCCATTTCAGTAACCAAATGACATTCAGTCGCATGTGACAGTTTAGTGTCGAATGTATCAACGCCGGTTGCTTAGAAACAAATATTGAGGTATGGCGACAATGGGCATATTCTGGCATAGACCCCGCGAGAGACTACCCTAACGGAATATAGAACAATATGTGTAGTTTTCTCAGTGACTTTCAGCACTGTCTCAGTGACTTGATTCAGTGCCAGGAACTACATGGCAAGATATAAAAGCAACAGCAGACAACAATTGTTGTGAGTAGCGGTCTAAGGGTTAAATTGAAAAATTCTCCCTCAAAGTATACTTTGCTAGATAAGTATACTTCGCAATGTTGGTGAAATAGGCTACAGATATCAACAACAAACATGATCATCGCCAAATAAACATAACAAATCCCCGAGTAAACATCACTGTTATCATATATTTGTGACGAAACCAGTGCTCACCAGTACATTTTAACCCTAAGACGCTACACACAACAATTGTCGTCTGCTGTTGCTTTTATATGTTGCCTTATTTCTCAATAAAAACATGGTTTGACAGCACTTTAGAATCATTTCCAATGGAAATGATTCTAAAGTGCAGTCAAAGCATGTTTTTGATGATAAATATGGAAAATAGAAAATAAACAGCAGACAACAACAAAATTAAGATAGCGGTGTAAGGGTTAATATCCATAGTATAGGCATCACACTGTAGTTTTCACATTTGATTGATTGATTGATTGATTGATTGATTGATTGATTGATTGATTGATTGATTGATTGATTGATTGATTGATTGATTGATTGATTGATTGATTGATTGTATGTCTGTATGTCTGTTGAACAGCAAGGTCAAACATATGGACATGTATTTGTACATTGGGGGAGGGGACCATTGCCATATCCAAAATATAGGATTTTTTTCAAAATAATATAGGACACTATATCTGGCCTCCCAACACCCCTTCTAGCCAGCCGCGTTCCACCACAAATCATTTATTTGTGCAAATAAGTCATTTACCTTAACTTATTACATTAAAATAGGGATTTTTGAAAAACAATTAAGAATGAATTGGCACACATCATGGTACTACATAAATTAATTTTGTTGAAATGATGTCAACATCACATTAATAAATACTTATGGATGTCCTTTAAATTGCATGATGAATTTAGTGCAACAAATTTAACAAAAAACTTCTATTTTAACCAAAGAAAAAGCAACCTTTTGCTTACCCAAAAAATATATAGGAATTTTGCCCAAAATATAGGATATTATAGGACATTTTGAAAAAGTCTGAAAAATATAGGAATTATAGGAATTATAGGACCGCTGTAAGGGCTGCATATCATGTCAGCACTGAAGCAAGCAAAGTATACTGATTTGGTGTTAGGTTACCCCTGACCAGTCAATATCACCTTGATATGATTTAACCCTTTGAACCAGAAAGCCCGCTATATTGGTTTATGCAAACAGTGCAGATCCAGATGAGCCGGCTCTTAACGCAAGCAAACCCGACTTTCACGTGGAACAGGGTTGACATACATCATCAGCCAGAATTGTGTATAAAATGCAAGTTTTCAGGTAAAATAATCCAGTTCAGTAGCTTATTTCATCAACATTGCAAAGTATACTTTAGTAGCAAAGTATACTTTGTGGGAGAAATTTTCAATTTTATGATAAATTTATTAATTTTTATTATACTGAATTTATTACATTATCACAGCCAATTTGGCTGTGATAATGTAATAAATTCAGTATAATAATTCTGCATACTTTTAATCATGAAATATATGCATTTGTTAGTTCTATATGAAATAATGCATTTCAGGAAAAATAAATGATTACTCCCTCAAAGTATACTTTGCAATGTTGATGAAATAGGCTACTGGTGTCAGCAAGTTTTGCTATCCCGCTACCGACCTAAAGAAGTCATATGATATGATCTCAAAGTCTAAATAGCAAATTTTATGGCAAAACGACAATTAATATTTCCAGCGACAGACGCCCTAGTGTGCTAAATTTCACAGTTTGTTTGCTTGATTAAACATCATCGTTCCTCGATGGTTTCATTTTATATGTTTGGGAAGATTGAATAACTAATACCACAGGAAAACAGTAGCTATTACAACTGAAACAAGAACTGACATCGTTAAATGAAGCTAATCCCCTCGCTGGCAGCCTTAATAACAAAAATACTAAAGTCCTCAGTGACCTTGCCCTTAGGCGGTCGGATGTGGGTGGTATGCAAAACAAAGCAGCATCATTAGACACATATTGTGGCCAAATATTATCAAAATCTATATCACTAGGTATTTATTCCTGACATGATGTGGAGGGAAATGGTGAGGTGGTGATATAAATTGTGATATACATTGTGATATATATTGTATATTGTATGCTAATAAAGACAATCAGTAGAGATGAGATCTCTCTTGTCATTGATACTGATAGAGCTATCAATTGTATAAGAGATCCCTAAAAAACATACGTCAGGCATTTGCAACCATTGTAGACATACATTTGACTGTATGACCTGGTCATGGCCCACACCAGTTGCTATTGTTAGTATATCACTCGCACTAAATCAGTAAAACAGGTAAGCAGTATACACAAAGTATCACAATATATGCTCAGGTGTGCATTATTGAACATTACATTGCATTAAATCCTAGTTGGCTCATTCTGGAGACCTGCTGAGAAACAGAATTCCAATGCAAGTTCTTGCAGATATTGTGTTTGCACAATCTTCTCCATGCAGGTGTGCATTATTGAACATTACATTACATTACATCATAGTTGGCTCATTCTTGAGACCTGCTGAGAAACAGAATTCCAATGCAAGTTCTTGCAGATATTGTGTTTACACAATCTTCTCCATGGAACTCACATGTGGCTGTGATTGGAGAAATGGGCCTTATGGGAGTTGTGACCAGTGTAGCTCATAATAGCACACTCCAGTAGCCTGCAAACAATCCATATTGCTTGTTAGAAACATGACTGGCGTTTCATGGATGGAATGGCGGACTGTGCAGATACTGGTCAGACTGTGCAGATGCACAGGCTGATCTGGATCTACACTGGTCCCAAAACCCATAAACCCCATTTCTCAAGTCACAGCAACATATATGTGAAAAGGGACCTTACGGAATATGCGACCATCGCAGCCCTGGAATCAGACTGTACACACAATAGTGTACATTTCATTACAACTGTGACAAGGTTAGCTCCATCGATAACCATCAGGGTGTGCATTGTTTACAATAGCATTACTGATGTTTCTAACAAACCATCTATATTGTGAGCTAGATAAGTAAAAATGTTGTTTAGTCAGAACTTGTTAACATACATTTCAAATTATAAAATAAAAATTTGCTTTTAGTGAGATACCATAGCATAATGTGAATTTTACCTGGCCTACATTAACCCGAATGCTGAAATCAAATTTGTTGCCTGTTAATTATTTTTCATTTTCCAGTTATCAACAAAAAACATGGTTTTGCAGCTCAATAGAATCATTTCCAGGTTTACTTGTATTGTTTTTCAATGTATTCCATATTTTCATCTGCTGTGAATGGTGTTTGTTGGGACTTTATTGACGTTTATCTTCTATGATGCAATTGTTGCGTTCATTTACCGGTATATACATTAACTATTTCTTATTTCCTTAGGGACTATATATTGCTAAACCTGGAGTGCACCTCAGTGTCTGTTAACGACACTGATTACGGTACCAATAGCTTGTTTTTATATGATCTTCAAATGTTTTCATTATAGGAATGAATGGCCTTTTTGTGGAATTTATCGGGGTATAAATTTGGAAAAGTCGCGGGAATACTGGACGAAGGCCGGAAGGCCTCGTCCAGTATTCCCGCGACTTTAACTTTTCCAAGTTTATATCCCCGATAAATTCCACAAAAAGGCCATTCATTCCTTATTATTCCAGCATTTGAAATAAATTCATCAAGAAAATGTGTTTATTTTCCATTTTCTAAAGAATTATTTTAACTGCGCCTGACGGTTACGGAAAGTAGTTTGGCATGGAGTTTACTGGGATATAAATTCTGGAAAGAGATTTGCTACGGACCAATCAAATGTTAGGGAATTGTGTAAATATTTTTGTGCTGGAATTATTTTAGCTTATCTGTGCTTGTCTATTGGTTTATTGTTTTATAATTTACACTTCCAGGAAGCTGGTGCATCATAAGGTGTGACCAACCCAAATATGCCAGCAATATTCCTGGCTAAAAGCATAATGTACAAAGTCAGCAGATTTGGTATCCCAGTGCAGCTATGATAACCCAATTCATGCGTAATAACAATTAGTGAAGCAAAGTAGGTAAATATTTTATTTTCAGAGGAAAACTCAATTGTTAACCCAATATTCCATGAGGTCCTCTTAATTCAAAAGTTACAAAACTTCTATTTTTTTTTCTATTTCTATTATATATTTGGTGAAAGTGTATGTCGTAACCACTCATAGGAACCGTCTCAGCGAGACAATGTGCAATGTAAGCAGGTTCGATATCCTAGTGCAGTCAGGTTACTATTAACTCAAGTCCTGCGGAATACCGATTCCTTAGGTAGAAAGCTTCCATATATTTTTTCTATATTTCTTCATGAAAGTACATGTATATGTTGTGACCACTCAAATGAACCGTCTCAGTGAAACAATGTGCAGATTTGGTATCCTAAGGCATCTATCTATGTTGCTATTAATTCAATTCATGCAGAATACCAATTCACAGGTAGCAAAACTTCTAAATAGTTATTTTTCTATTTTCTTTATTTCTTCATAAAGTATATATTGTTACCACTCATATGAACCGTATTGGCGAGATAAAGGGCAAAGTAAGCAGGTTGTGTATCCTAGTGCAGTGATGTTTTTATTAACCAAATTCATGAGGAATATCAATTCAGTCACAGGTAGCAAAACTTCCATATATATTTTGTTCTATTTTCTTTATTTCTCCGTAAAAGTATAGGTTGTTACCACTCATATGAACCGTCTCGGCGAGACGGTTCATATGAGGGTAATACCATATACTTCTGAGCAGAAATAAGAAAAATATTTACATTTTTATGTTAGCCAATTGGTGTATCCTGAGCATGAAATTAGTTAGATACCACTCCACCCACACTGCACCAGCCTGGAGGCATGTTACCAATATCAGACACCAGCTGATCGATTCCTGGTGATATTTCTCAGACAGTTCTGGCTAACTGATACAACTTTAGCTGCCAACAAAAATGTACATTATAAAATTTGCAACAAATATACACACAAATCAGACTGTATTTGATTGGGATGAAAATGTGTGATGAAATTCAGTCACTGAAGCTTTCTTTAGTAGATCCGACAGTGCAAACATATTGAATCAGATGGTGATTACACAGAGTAAAATGGCTGGGATGATCAGGACTTGCCCTTGTTTTCATAGAGCAGCCAATGGTGCTGTGCAGATCAGTCCCAGTGTGTATGTTGTCTATAGGAGATATATGGGGTGCTGGCTGAGATAACGTTATACAAAAATGTTGTAGATCTAAATCAGCAGCACAGCCATGTAGTCCAAACAGGGTTACTCAAAGCTTATACAGGTAAATTGATCAGAAAAACATGAATTATACATCCATGGATGACTATCAGGTGCAATAGTATGCAAGTTGAATAGGATCTACACTGGTCATAAATGAACGAAACAGGGTTTTGGCAGACCGTGACCTGTATATGGGCTGTCGGCAACAATGTACCGTATGGCGATTGTGACCAGCATAGTCCCAGATCAGACTGCGCGGATGCGCAGTCTGATCAGGGCCTTTGCTGTTCACAAGTCACTCACCGATATAGCCTTACTTACAAAATGAGAAGATTTTAATCCAGATTTGTGACCCATCATGATCATCCAGTTATCAAGGTGGTAAGGTACCTTTTCTCAGCCTGGGGGCCCACATAAAACTGGCTTATTACTTATTGCCTGCCAAGGCTAGCACAGAAATAGTTTCCCTACAACTAACCATTTTATGATCACAGCAGGTAAAACTGAAAATAACCACAAGGCATTTTAATCATTCTTAGCCATGCGTAGTTTTGACGTGCAACACTTATAATATTTAGAAACGCTGGGGGAAAAAATGAGGATTGAATAATGACATAGTATTGAAGTAGCATTTTAACTGATAAATAAAGGATCTTACGTGAGTGATGATTTAATATGATAGTTATTAAACGAGATTACCAATTTCATAAGAAACGAGGCTATGCCCTGAAATTAGAATAACCTGATCTGGTGCCACTGCTATTCCACTAATTTTTTCATACAAGTGGGTGTTTGACCTTGACCTTGGGATCAGTGAGGGTTGCATGGTCGTGGATTTGGCACAGCATGGTAGTAGAGCCTTACAGGAATGCATGTGTGAAATACTAAGCATTTTAGATGGATGAAATAGGAGTTATAACATATTTCTTGATGATAAAGTTTTTGTAAAGAGGACTAATATTTTGAACCTTGACCTTCGGATCAGTGGGGGGGTTTGGATGGTCGTGGTTTGGCAGGCATTGTAGAGCCTTACAGGAATGCATGTGTGAAATACTAAGCATTTTAGATGGATGAAATAGGAGTTATAACATATTTCTCTGATGATAAGTTTTGTAAAGAGACTAAGTATTTGACCTTGACCTTCGGATCAGTGGGTTGGATGGTCTGGATTTGCACAGATAGTATAGAGCTTACGGAATCATGTGTGAAATATTAGCATTTTAGATGAGAAATAGAGTTATAACATTATTTCTGATGTTAAGTTTTAAAGAGACTTAATATTTGCCTGACCTTGGGATCAAGCGGGGGTTGGACGGTCAGATGGCAACAGCATGGTAGTAGTCTTACAGGAATGCATGTGTGAAATATTAAGCATTATGATAAAGGAAAAATAAAAAAAGTTATAACAATATTTTCTGATGTTAAGTTTAGTGACGGACGGACGAACGGACGGACGCACGGACAACCTGACTCCAGTATACACCCCCCACAACTCGTTGCGGGGGGGGGGGGGGGGGGGGGTGGGGGTGGGGGGTATAAATATATTCAACCCTAGAATTAGAATAGCCTGACGTTGCCAGGTACTCACCACACCAGAATCACTTAGCCCCACTCCCTAAAAGTAATATGATAGTACTACCAATCATATTAATTTAATAATGGCCCCATTGGGTAGAACCGGATTCACCTCTCAGAAGCAAGAAAGCCAAAAATGTACCTGAGGGCCAAACCAGGGGTATCTGGATTCCGGTAAGGATGAACCCCATCGTTAAATTTAACCTTCATATGCTCCCAACCAACCAGCCCACAGTATATGCCCACAGTACGGTATATGCCCACAGAATGCCAGGAATTTTAAGTCTTATTTGACGGAATGGCAGATTGATGTACAAAACCGTACCTGTAGATTGGGAAGCTGGCTTGCAAGGGTAATATTTTACTATTATCAAAACATGTGTACAAAATAGGAAGATAATTGAAGGATGTCAATGGAAGAAAAGGGCTTAAGACCCTTGTGGTGCCAGTCGAAGATGGGGGCTAAATCTATAAGGACTTAGCCGGGGCTAAGTCTATAAGGACTTAACCTCTTCTTCCACTGACCCCTTCAATTATAGAGATATGGATTATGAACCGAACAGGATCATAAATCCGATCAGCTTGTTTTATTGAACATTTGCATGACTGAATACAGCTGAATGCATGCCGTCAGATGGACACAATGAGCAACAGCTCCATCCATCATGTTCATACAGTGTATTATGCATGCTTCCATGAACATGCACAATGGATTAGTACAAGAACAGTTTCCTCTTCATTAGCTAATAGGAATGTACTGGGAGAATCTCTTATAAATCTACACATTATACTCACAGAATACACCGTGGTCATAATAAGTTGCAGATGTTGATGTGTGTCAATTTATGCCCTCATCATCATTATTACTTTACATAACTACAGTTCATATGTACGGTAACCGTCTCAACACGCCAGGCAACTATCCCAATGTTTGCAAACAGTGTAGATCCAGATGAGCCGGCTCGTAATGAGCCGTCTCATCAGGATCTGCACTATTTAATTTTTTTTATTAAATTCTCCCTTTACATATAAATCCCAAATATAAAATGTAATATTCCATTCCAGTTATTCACAACATCTTGGTTTCATCAAATGTGCAGTTCAGTACATTCGAACTCAAACGGAAACACTGTAAAAAGATAAGTTTTAAGAAACTAAATGTCGCACATGTGAAGTGAGAACATGCAGCAAGTCATACCTGGACTAGAACTCAGGGGCCCGTTTCACTTATGCAGCCTATGCTCAATAAATGTAAAGACATCAATTGAAATTTCCAGACGATCCTAAATTTGCACTTACGAACATTTTAGTTGTACGAAGTTCAGTAAAACGGCCCCTGGTCCTGAGGTTATTCCATAATATGATACACACTCAAGACTAAAACATGCTGTCTGATCGTAAAACAATACAAAATTATGGCGGATTTTCAAAATAAAAATAAGGATAAAGTCCCAAACAGTGTAGACACTGGTCTAAATGCAGATGCCTCTACACATATTTCATAATACATAATCACAGTTTTCGCAGACCATATTGAACATTTTCTCAGATTTCAAACTCTGATCCAAAAATATACATTAAATTGTATTATCTTATGACCTAAAGACCAGAGAACTGGAAGTACAAAAAACAACAACTGCTAACTAAAGCAGATGTACATATATATATATATATATGTAGTAATTAGTAGCGGCAAACTGCGGTCTTTCACACATTGTTATCTTGCCATTCTCGCAACTGAAATAAACTAGAATCTCATTAAAGCGAGACAACAGTAGAGCTCAGAGGGCAGAAAACGCCATTTTAATGACATGTACTGATAGGTGATGGTTTGGTGATGGGCACTGGCTTGGTAGCATGTAAAGGGTCTACAAAACTGGCAAGGACACACACAAGTGTAATTTGGACAACGGGGTTACAAACTTTGAATATTTCAATCTCTAATTCAAACTGAATAAGTTTGATTAATGGAGTCCACGGGTGACAAACAAAATCACATAAGGTTGTATTTGAAGTCAAACTTTAAATTATGACATAGAAGACAACCTCATGTGGATATGAAGTTTCAAGCATGACATGGAAACTAAGGACATTGTGACTGTTCCATTCAACTGCCATTGCAATATATGTGGTCACACAGCTGTAACACCAAGACTATATGTGACAAGCCATGTGATTTTGTACCTAAGAAGATGTGTGATTTTTCATGACAATATTTACAAAAACTATATTTTCTGTAAATGATGCTGAAAGTTGACGAAATGTTCAGAACAAAAGCAGAATTCAGTTACGAAAATTATCTTAACCCTTTCCCTGTTTTGCGATATTTCGACTCATTCAAATCGAAAACATCTGAATAAAAGAATGAAATGCTGGGTCAAATGATGGTTAAATTATCTGATAGAGTAGAAAACATTGTGGGAAAAGGAGAAATTGCTTGTTACAAGCAATTTCTCCTTTTCCCACAATGTTTTCAAAAGACATCTTCTGCAGAGGCGTGAAAAGTCGTCTCTATCAGGGAAAGGGTTAAATTTTGTAAATATTTTTCATGAAAAATCACTCATCTTTGGTACAAAATCACAATGGCGGATCTCATACATAACACAGGATGGAGGATGGATGCAGAATTTCAAGGTGACAAGACACGACTCGGCACAAGTCAAATATCACACAACCAACCCATGAGGGACTCCATACTTACTGATGATGGCCGTGAGGGTCAAACCTAGGCAAAATTTCAACAAAATCAGTTAAATAAGAATAATACTAAAGGCATTCGCAACATTCTAGGGGTCAGATTATGATTTTTGTTTAACTTCTACCCTCTAAACTCTATTGGCATTCATAATAAACTAACAATCTGGAAACAACTAAACGGTCAACTATACAGACTTACCGTAACCCATTTTGTTGTAATTTCTTCTTTTCTCGTAATCTTCAAATGAAAAGCATATTGCATATTGACACTTTCTGATAACATTGACGAAATGATTAATTGGTGTTTAGTCGTCATGTGACCTCGCATTCCAGTCACACATATCATTGTATGCTGAATGCCCGTAAATGGAAATAAAATTAAACTAGAAAATGTGTTCATAGAACACGGATGCCCCACATATCGCTTTGATAATAAATGAGGCCAAATTCCAAGTCAACATGTATGTGACCTTGACCCTGGGCTTGGCGGGGGCAGGACAAATGTGGATTTGGCACAGGACAGTAGAGGACCATTAGAGCAATGCGTATATGAAGTATGAAGCTGATCCGTGAAAAGGAACAGAAATTATAAGATATTTAACCGAGCGTTAAAGTTTTTGAAGCACCAAGTATGTGACCTTGACCCTGGGCTTGGTGGGGGCAGGACAAATGTGGATTTGGCACAGGGCATTAGGGGACCATTAGAGCAATGCGTATATGAAGTATGAAGCTGATCCGTGAAAGAAAACAGAAATTATAGGATATTTACCTGAGCGTTAAAGTTTTTGAAGCACTAAGTATGTGACCTTGACCCTGGGCTTTTCGGTTGGCGTGGGCAGGATGAATGAATGGATTTGGATTTGGCACAGGACAGTAGAGGACCATTAGAGCAATGCGTATATGAAGTATGAAGCTGATCTGTGAAAGGAAACAGAAAGTATAAGATATTTACCTGAGCATTAAAGTTTTTGAAGCACCAAGTATGTGACCTTGACCCTGGGCTTGGCGGGGGCAGGATGAACGTGGATTTGGCACAGGGCGGTAGAGGACAATTAGAGCAATGTGTATATGAAATATGAAGCAGATCGGTCGAAAGATGAAGAAATTATGAGACATTTACCTGAGCGTTAAAGTTTTTGAAGCACCAAGTATGTGACCTTGACCCTGGGCTTGGCGGGGGTAGGACGAACGTGGATTTGGCACAGGGCGGTAGAGGACCATTAGCGCAATGTGTATATGAAATATGAAGCAGATCGGTCGAAGGATGAAGAAATTATGAGACATTTACCCGAGCGTTAAAGTTTTGTGACGGACGGGGCAGTCAGGATGGACGGACGGACAAGGGTAACACTAAATGCCCCCTCCACTATCGTGGTGGGGCATAAAAATATCTCTGTCAATAATTTTTCTCATTTCTCCTTGAACTTACATGCTGTCACCAATCATCTGAACTGTCTTGACTAATTTCTCCTTGAAAGTTCATGTTTTATAAATGGTGTGTACATCAATGACATATGGTACACAACATTTTATAAAACATGATCTTTCAACAGGAAATTATTCATTAGACGTGTAATGGTGTAGATCTTCACAAAGAAATGGGCTAACCAGTCTTAGACGGTGTGGTGACTAAATGAAAGTGATCGTTCTGGGCGTCCTGGGTCTTTATGGTCTCTGGAGTAAAGCTGAAATACACAGGACTGTCACTGTAAGCCTCCATCTGGCTATGATGCCTCACATCACACACATTCTCCAGTGAGTTCATGGTGAGGATAAAAAAGTGAAAGTGAATGGGTTTAGTGTCCCAGCAACAGCTATGGTCATTTAGAGACGGGATTTAAGTTTCAAGTCTCATCCGCTGGGATGGAAATACTATGAAGTACTAGACCAAAACGCATCCCCGTTGAGGATCAATGGATGAGTCCAAGTCTTAATATAACATTACGGCACCATGCCATGTGGTCTCCTCGCCCAGAAATGTAGCAATGGCTGCAGACTCCGTTGGCTCCAGATGGCAATGCACACAAAAGAGAAGTTTGTTTAACCCTTTCAACATCCCAGACCTGTATAGTGGCATTTGCAAACAGTGTAGATCCAGATGAGCCGGAGCCGTCTCATCAGGATCTTCACTTTTTGCAAGTTGTTTTTCATATTTTTAAGAACAATAACACCCCCTTTTCATAAATGGACTAGTCTGAAGATCATTTTGTGATGACTGGATTAGTTGCAAAATTAACATATCAAAATCCATTCCAGTTACTTTGGGGTGAAAGAGTTAATATGAAGATACACATACCATACACAACAGGGAGACCCGTGTTTGGACAATACATGTGCATGTAATGGACCACAAGTTTAAATATAAAGACCCAAACAGAACAAAAACTTCTGTATCTGTTTGGGACTTTCAATTTAAGGCCAATTTTCTTATTAAGCTAACACAACACAACGTCCAAAAATTGAGATGGCTCCATGTGGCGTATATGTGCTATGTGCTATGGGTAAGGATGATAGAAAACAAAGTGATAAAAAAAAGTGCCAATAAAGTCACAAAGTAACTTTTCAACATGTGAACAAAACAAAATTCTGACAATTAATTTGCATGTACATATGTATGTAATATAGATAGAAGATAGAAAATAGTGGTTAACCTGTGTCCTCTACATTTAAATACTGGCAGTATAATTTTGCTACAAGGCATGTGTTGACAGGTCATGTGAATCCAATTCAGATTTTGCATTAATTTAGTGGCAAACTGTTATTAAAGGTACATACCAGCTCAGTGGGCACAACATGTTCTTTATATCAGAGACATCATCTGTATACATTTTCTGGCAAAATAAACATTCATTCACCATTACCCCACATATTGATTGACACTATTGTACATTTTATATCAGACGTAAATTTCCACACTTATATCAAGGGCAATAACCATGTTTCCTTAAAATGCTAATGGACATTAATATTTACTATCTGTATAGCAGGCCCTAGTAAGTTTTGGAACTGGTGGAGTAGGGACAAAATTATACACTTAATTAATTCCTAAAAAGAACAGTTTGTGCTTACTGCGTGGCCATGTATCTTTAAAGGTACATGCCCACGCAGTAGGCACAAAATGTTCTTTATAGGAATTAAATAAGTGTATAATTATGTCACTATTCCACCAGTTCTAAAAATTACGAGTGCCCGCTATACAAATATAATCATTTATTAATTATCAATTTACTGTTAGCGACGCGCGGCTGTAACAGTCTATTTTGATAATGTGCGGGGACGACGACTTTCACATCACGGCTTGCGGTGCGCATGCGCAGTATACTACGCGCGCCAGTAGGCTTCCCAATATGTCTAAACGTCCAGGACGGAAATTGTATGAAACGGCGTGAGCCAAAAAAAAGGCGAAATGTCTGAGGGACAGGCAGTACAGAGAGAGAGTGGTTAATAATGGCGACCAGATCACCAAATGGAAAGAGTTACGTGGAGATTTAGATTTGGACTCGAACAGAGATTTTTCTTCTCAACTTCCGATACTTAACTGCGCATGTCAAAGATGTGATATGATTGACTGTGTCACGTGACGCGTATTGGTAAAAATAGCACGAGGTCGGAAAATACCCTTTCTGGTCGCGGCATATAAAATGCGATTTAACACCAATTAACTAACACGCGCCGTAATTAAAAATAACTCGTTAGTGGGTAAACAAATGGCTCATATAAGGCATGACAGAAAATGAAAAGTAGTAGTACAGTGTAACCTGCTGCGTGGGCATGTACCTTTAATATCTCGACATAGCTTTAAACTTAGTATTCATTCAGCAGAACAAGTGTCCTGTCATGACCTTATTATTCGCTTGTTGACTCCATGACAAATGATGCCGAGTACGACTACAGTATACATTAGGCCATGATCTCATTGATTGATTGATTGGTTGGGTTTTCATTCCTGTTTAACAGCAAGACCACACACAGACGGGAATGCACCTGTATGAGGGGAGTACCACCATGCATTCCCCACTGAAATTTGGTTTATGTGATTTCTGACCAGAGTAGCTCCTGATGAAAAGGTGAAAGTGAATGGGTTTAACCCCTTTCACCACTGAATAACTGGAATGGATTTTGATATGTTAATTTTGAAACCAATCCAATTGTCACAAAATGATTTTCAGACTAGTCCATTTATGAAAAGGTGTTTTTGTTCTTCAAAATATGAAAATTACTTGCAAAAAGTGCAGATCCTTATGAGACGGCTCGTCATGAGCCGGCTCATCTGGATCTACACATTTTGCCAATACCATTATACAGGCCTGTGGTGTTGAATTAAGGGTTACAGTTCCAGCAACAGCTATGGTCATATAAAGACGGGACCACAGTTTAAAGTCTCATCCGATCACCAGTGGGATGGAAATACTATGTAAGTATTTTTCACGCCTAAGGCGAGGTTTGAACCAACAACCTCCGGATTTGAAGTCAGGTGTTCTAACCCCTAGGCCACAATCCATCCCCAGCTCCGGATCAAACAGCACACTCCTGTAGCATAAATTAATAACAATCTACTTGTTATTGTTAGCATCATGACAGGTGTTTCATTGATGGATGGTGAACAGTGCAGATCCTGATCAGACTGTGCGGATTCACAGGCTGATCTGGATCTACACTGGACGCAAAACGTGTAAACCCTATTTCTCCAGTCACAGTCACTAATGAAATAGTTTGATCAATATAGCGATTGTGTCATAAAATAATTTGTGATACTTAAAACAAGAAGTTTATATCAGTAATGTGATATAGACACTCTATCAGATTCTACACTGGTTAAAAACTCAATAGGTCCCTTTAAGTTATGGGTGGCCACATGTACTGACTAAATGTGACTGCGGCTGGAGAAACGGTGCTTATATCCTTTGGGATGCACAGGCTGATCTGGATCAATAGTGGTGTCAAAAGCAATAAGTCCCATTTCTCCAGGCACAGCCACAGTAATGACAAGTTAGAAGTGTTTTTGTCCCATTCATAGTTTTCATATCCGCATTATGAAGGGGTGATGTTTATATGGAATTAGGATGACACGAAAAGGTGAATGAATCACCAACAACAAACGCATCCGCACGCTATCTGCTCATCCAACACAGCCAATACAATTCACAACTGCCAATATAAGGATATATTGGTAGCTTGTTGTATAGCCTAGCCTATTGCTGGAATGATACATGTACATTCAAACTGTTGAAGAAACAAAATAATTGTCTCTATTTCTTCTCGAACTAATCTATGTTACTTTTATGGACAAGTAAACAAAATAATCAGATTTTTTTTCAAAAATATTTTCTCCTAAGATTGCAATGTGACTTGAAATTATTGGTTTAACCCTTTCACCCATAAGTAACTGGAATGGATTTTGATATGTTAATTTTGCAACCAATCCAACTCACATTTATGAAAAGGGGGTGTTTTTTATTTCAACAATATGAAAATTACTTGCAAAAGGCGTAGATCCTGATGAGATGGCTCGTCACGAGCCGGCTCATCTAGATCTACACTTTTTGCCAATATCACTATACAGGCCTGTGGTGTTGAAAGGGTTATTGTGACATCAAATGGTATTATTTCACGAACAATTGAACTTAGACTCCCACTGATGTGCCATGAACACATAGACCTGCATATCATAATCTTCCTTCTGAACACAGTTACGTTTTAATGGGCATGAGCCGTGAAAATATGCATGCAAAAGAAGGCATAACTTTTTACCTCACAACCTGATATTATGTTGCATTCAGACAGGTCCTCTCATAGTTCGTCTCTTTGAGAACTACAGATTTATTTTACTTTATCCCTGCTGCCACTAAGCATCGAGCCTGCATTATAGATACAGGACTTATGTATTAATTATCAAGGGCGTCGTTACCACTAAGCTAATCCCCTCGCTAGCAGCCTTGATAATAACAACATTGTTGTTGCCTTACAAACAAAGTCAACATAAGTCCTCAGTGACCTTGACCTTGGGCGGCCGGACGTGTCGCACCATCCGTAGACACATATTGTGGCCAAATATGATCAAAATCGGTTAGCGGTTCATAAGTTATTGAAAAATAAAGGTGTTAATAGCGTATGTACGTACATGTATGGAGTCTATATGAAGGGAGTAAACAAAAAAATTAGCTTGTAAATGTATTTATAGACCTCGGTCCGTTACTTCAACCTGTGTTCATAGCGGCATGGGTTAGTGGTTTCTTATTGCCCAGGTTCGATTCCCACAGCAAGCAGATAGGCATATTTAATGTATTTATAGTCCTCGGTCCGTTACTTCAACCTGTGGCTATGAAAGCCAGCAAGTACAAGAAACTAATATCACACTGTCAATTTTAGCCTCAAGATGTTGTAACTCTACAAACAACAAGACAAAAAACTATTGATAAAATATACGTATATGCCAATGTTTAGTTTCTAACAAAATGTATCATATCTGTTTCGCATTCTTGTCTCACCCATGTTACTGGAAAGTGAGACATAGCGGTCATAATTTTGGTGTCATAGGCGGAGTCACAATGTATTGTTCACCCCGGTAAACGCAACAGCCCATGGTTTTATTACTTATATTTACACTACATTTTCTGATAGTTTCAAAAATGTAAATAACCAAATATGGCGTTAAAATTAACAATAATCTTGTTTTACGTCATTTTGTCGCAATACCTGGAACAGCGACGTTGCAAACTTTAACCAATCAACAATATCGCGCGACATCATGTGTGTCTAATGTATTGTGATATAAACGCAATACGTTGAAAGGGCATGTGCATTATGAATTTATAGAAGGTGTAAATATTGATATTTCCATTTTGTATGCCATCTACATGGAAGATGCAGCCCAGCTTACCAATTACATGTAGGAGTTTTCTCCCCACACTGTGGTGTGGACATTCCTGCTCTCCAAGAATGCAAACAACAGTTAGACTGCTATACCAGATGGAAGTGGCACTATACAGGTCACCAGGTAAGCAGACTAGTGTTAACTTGAGAATAGTTTCCTTATACATGTATGTGGCTGTCACTGGAGAAATTAGGCTTATGGGATTTATGACCAGTGTATCTCTGATCAAATAGCACACTCCTGATAACGATTTTTATCCCGTCAACACAGTGCGTATGTGCCGTGAAACACGGTGCCGTGAAACATTTTTGATATCCAGTCAATACTATTTTTGCATTTTACAGCCATTTGAAGGTGTTGACAGGATAAATAGAATAGTAGGTTAGTGCCGTGAATGGGAAAAAATATCTGGCAAGGCTCAGGAAACGGGATGGGCGAGGCTCTGCCGAGCACATCCCGTTTCTGTGCCGCGCCAGATATTTTTTCCCATTCACGGCACTAACCTACTATTCTCTATATATTGCTTGTTGGAAGCATGATGGGTGTTTCAATGATGTAATTAATTGCAAACGGCATAGACCCTGATCAGCCTGTGCGGATGCACAGGCTGATCTGGAGCTACTCCGGTCGCAGAATCCATAAGCCCCATTTATCCCGTCACAGCCACATATCTGCTGAGTAACAAGTGAATTCCAAGTGCTTGAGAATTGTCTCTGTAAGATGAGGGTAATTAATTCTGCCTGTTATATAGAGTAAATATACTAGTCTTGCTTTTCAGCCAAGGTATGGTGCTAACCAGTAAGTATAGAGTACATGTATAAAATACCAGATAACAGGAAAGACAGATCTTGGAGAACAAAACCATCAGAATCAGAAAGCATGGCAACATTGAGTGCATTTACACCACAGTAAGACAGGGAATATGTGTACTTGCACTGATTGCTAGATGAGGCGATGATGCAAGGTGAGGCACACACACAGGTATAGATGATGTAGCGCTACATTGTACTGGAGTACTGGGGCCTATGCTCAATAAATGTAAATCCATCAATTGAAATTTCCAGACGATCCTAAATTTGCACTTACGAACATTTTAGTCATACAAAGTTTAGTGAAAGGGCCCCAGATACCAGGGTGAACAATGCCATGAGAACTACAGACATAGCAAATTGCTCATTAGTTCCATAATATACATGTGTTATATTGTTACAAGCTGGACCTGCAGGATTTGCCAATGTCCGCCGTCCCTGGAGTTTTACGTTTAGAGTTCTTCAAATTGCTATATCTCTGTGACTGCTTGCGATATCAACTTGAAACTTCACATACGCATTGATCACCATCCATAGTTTCATTGTATACCCTACCCATGCGGCCCAGGAGCCCAAGGTCAAATGATTTGAAACTTTTTGTTAAAGTTTTATGTTAAAGTTTTTTAAATTGCTAAATCTCTGTGACTGCTTGGAGGCCAAGGCCAAGGTCAAGGTTAAACGACTTAGAATTTTGTTTGTTAAAGGTTGCTTTAAAGATTTTTCAACTTGCTATGTCTCTGTGACCGCTTGGATATCAACTTGAAACTTCGCATACGCATTGATCACCATCCATAGTTTCATTGTATACCCATTCCATGTTTCCCAGTAGTCCAAGGTCAAATTACTTTAAACTTTTTGTCAAATAACTTAGAATTTTGTTTGCTAGAGCTTACGTTAATTTTTTTTTCAAATCGCTATATCTCTGTGACCGCTTTTGATATCAACTTGAAACTTCATATACACATTGAACACCATCCATATTTTCATTGTATACCCTACCCATGCTGCCCAGGAGCCCAAGGTCAAATGACTTATAATAGTAGAAACACTGACCAGTAGCCGATTTCATCAAAATCAAAAGTATACTTATCTAGCAAAGTATACCTTGAGGGAGTAATCATTTATCTTTTCCAAAATGCATTATTTCATATAGATCTAACCACTGCATATATTTGATGATTAAAAGTATGCAGAATTATTATACTGAATTTATTACATTATCACAGCCAAAATGGCTGTGATAATGTAATAAATTCAGTATAATAAAATTTCTCCCTCAAAGTATACTTTGCTACAAGTATGACTTCGCAATGTTGGTGAAATAGGCTACTGAAGCTGGACTGGATATAAATT
Source organism: Conchocele bisecta (assembly GCA_029237695.1). NCBI lineage: Eukaryota > Metazoa > Mollusca > Bivalvia > Lucinida > Thyasiridae > Conchocele > Conchocele bisecta. The sequence continues at coordinate 64,066,255 of CM055267.1, forward strand.
TGAAGTAGTAACATTTAGAATGTAAATGTACATAGAACTGATACTTAGCATTTTCACAAAACAAGCAAGGATCCATGGGTCATCCATTAGGAAAGCTGGAGACCTGAATTACGGTTGTTTGAAATAACAGTAAAGTCAATGTACATATATGTACAGTGCATGTATCGGGTACTTATAGTAGCAGTGGCATAATAATAGCGCTCATCTACCAAGTAAGGAATCTACTATAAATAGAATGCCTAAATCTGACAGAGTTAGCCTGCATTAAATGCCGTTTGCATTGTTCTGGACTTACACTGACCATTATGAAAGTTTACAGATGCATATATTTGTCCTACTATTGGAAACACACAAATTGGTGACGTATGTGCAGATGAGCCCTATTCACAATGGTCCTTGGACATCATAAACATTATCATTTTACAGCGATTAAATCTGCCGGTAGTAGTTCAAGTGTGCATTAAAATTGTGTGTAAATACTCAAGATTACCGTGTATGTGTACTTAAAATTTAATCTGTGTATTGTTAGTTATGTAAGGAATGAAGGGAACGGCTTTTAGTACCATAGACTGGCATGTGAATTACATCACAGGACCTACGGTGACCATCAATGTATTTGTTATTACAAATGGCTGCCAACAGGAGATGATTCATCGGTAATTTTTGAAATTCAATCTGGTCCTTCCTCATGCAGTGGTAAACATGAAAACCAAATTAGGTGAAGATCCGACAAGTAACACTTGAGTTATCGCGAAGACAAGCTGTGCCTGCCCACCCATAGAGCATGAACACATAATATGTCCCGATTTTTCAAACAGGCGTATCAAAATACAAATGATATCATACACCGACTCGAGAAGCATGTACGGTAGCAGGTCTTAACCCTTAGAGTGCAGGAAACAAAAATTGTTGTCTGCTGTTGTTTAAAATTTTGTCTTTTTCTCAATAAAAACTTAGTTTGGCAACACTTTAGAATAAGTGCTGCCAAACTATGTTTTGTTGATAAAAAAAATAGAAAATAAAATAAAATCAGCAGACGACAAATTTTAATTCAGCATTGTAAGGGTTAATGCGAAGTAATCAATGCATTGATAAGGGCCATGCATTTCAGCGAATATTGCATAAAAACTTGAAATGCTTTATTTGAAAATTCACGAGAAATTTAGCCGTTCTATCAGATAATTTCTAATGTTTCCATGTTTCGTTATTCTGTCCAGCCATGGAAAAGATTAACAGTGTTAAATAGTATTACATTTCAGACACAAACTAGTCCATGCCCATTAACAAATTATATGTCGCCCAATAATGCGATACAGCCGATAATTAAGCCTGTATTTCCTGTGAAAGGTCATATGTATGTAATAAATTTACAATTCAGAAGGTATTGAAATATATCATTATAAACATCAGTATATAATTTCTTTCAAATTCAATGAACAGGTCAACAATATGTCAGCCATTGATTTTATTTCAACCAGTATAGACACTGATCCGCCTGCACATCTGTGCAAGCTGATCAGTGTCTACACTGGTTACAATTAGAATACGGCACAAAATCGCCGGATAATAAATAAGAATATTCAATGAACAAGCAGACAGATGTGTGATTCATATTAACCCTTAGAACGCTACACACAACAATTGTCGGCTGCTGTTGCTTTTATATTATGCCTTATTTCTCAATAAAAACTTGTTTTGACAGCACTTCAGAATCATTTCCAATCGAAATGATTCTGAAGTGCTGTCAAAGCATGTTGTAGATGACAAAAAATTACAAAAAATTACAATAGCGGTGTAAGGGTTAATCTCAACTAAAACTATAAGACCAGTTTTCTATTGACCGGCGATCTCTTATATCACAAGTTCAGTACACAATGTGCGTACTTCAGTTGTGGCGTGGAATATACAAATTACATCAATCACCTGCCGTCATCTAGGAATGCAATCGCATGTTACAGGGCTTTAATTGTTAAACTATTTACGGCTTTATAGGGTCTGGCTTATACACGCTTCATTTTCATGAATCAACTAACATAATTAGTCAAATAAAATACATTTGTATGGATGTGGTTAAGTTACAAATCTACTGGTTACAAGCACTATCAAAATATGGTTAATTTATCCATGAATGTATAATTGTAAAAAAACATTAATTTGAATCAGGTAAAAATTACTTTCACGGGTGTAAGAATATGTGGAAGTGAGACAACCTAACGACCTCTTGTAGCTTTAATATCCCGTCATAATTCCAGTAATTCTTCGTCCAGTATTCCCGCGACTTTTCCAAGTTTATACCCCGATAAATTCCACAAAAAGGCCATTCATTATAATAACCAGTAGGATAAAAATAATTCCTTATAATAACCAATAGGATAAAAAATTACAATTTTCGGAAAAAAAAAAGAAAAAAAAAAGAAGATTTTTTATCGCCAATTGTTTATTTTTATCACCAATTGCGAAGGTGGCTTTTCCAAATTTATACCCCGATAAATTCCACAAAAAGGCCATTCATTCCTATAATGAACTCATTTAAATGAAGGTTCAAACATATTTCCATAGGACACTACAAAATTTATAACAGGGCCAGGTTGCTCAAAACCTCTGTTAGCTTAACAGACTGTTAAATCCTTAGCAATGCTAAGGATTTAACAGTCTGTTAAGCTAACAGAAGCTTTGAGCAACCGGGTCCTGGTTGACAAAATGGGGCTTGTGGCCTCAGTAAACAGTGGAGCTCTTGATCTATCAACATTCAGCACTGAAATTACAATACACACACATGGCACTGAAAGCCAGTGTCCTGATCTGGTGCCAGGTACCCTTACAACACAGGATAACTTTGCCTAATGTGTGAATACAAGTAAGATGCACTGCTAAAATATACATTAATTTATGGATTCATCATTAAGATACGGCATCCCCTCCCATCCTCCGACGAAGAGTGGACACTGATCAGACTGGACGGATGCATCGGCTGATATGTGTCTACTCTGATCACATTTTCCTTTACCCAGGCAGTCCATTTCAAATTTTCACTTCAGCAGTTCAACCTACTGTTATATTCAAACTGTTTAATTGGACCAATGTGTACAATAAACATTCCCCGTTCTCACAGATATGATAATTAAAGACCCATCAGATACACAGCTAATCCAACCATCCATCAAAACCATATGGTGGCACATTCTTCAGATGCTTTGAAGCAAATGTATTTAGGCAGACTGATAACTTTTACAACATGGAGACAATCTACACACAAATAGGAATATAATGAGCTGAACCCATTTCTTATTGGATACCGATTTACAGGTATCAATTTTTTTCCTATTTTCTTTATTTCTCAATGAAAGTATATGTTGTTACCACTCATTTGAACCGTCTCGATGAGACGGTTCAACTGAGTGGTAACATCGTATACTTTTGATGAAATATAAGCAAAATACTAGAAATCGAGAGAAAAAGCGTGAATCTTCGGCATAAAATGGGTTAATAGGTCACCAACACACACAAATGATATATTCACCTCTGCAGTAGTAGATCCAGTTTGTTTCCATATGAGACAATTACGTCCTGGGCATCTTTATGTTTGAGCGTGTCACTCGATTTGCTGCCTATTTTCAAGATCAAATCCCCCTGCAGTAGCCCACACTTGGCAGCTAAACTTCCTGGGGTCACCTGCAAACATAATGGGTACATTAGTCGGGATCTGATACTAAGATTTTTGGCCATAGATTTCGCAGCATGGACATTCCAATTTTTGCATTACGTTGAATGGTATTTTCAGGGGTACCTCCTACAAAAAACAGGAGTCCTTAGGATCCCGCGACACTGCAATAGTTGACCTGTTAGTACATTGTCAATTTGTCATACCATGGCAAGTGAACAAAATGCTAATTGTCCACACAATGCAGACATAAAGTATGGTTTGACATGCATTGTGCAAGCGACTGATTAAATGGGATGTTAGGTCTATTCCTTAACAAGGTATAATGCATATCACAAATGCCGGACTTGCTTCGCAGTGTTGTGAGTAGATCACATGGCAGACATATATTATGGTTTGACATACAAGTGACTGATTAACCCTTTCACCCCTAAGTACATGTAGCTGGAATCGAATTTGATATGTTAATTTTGCAACCAATCCAACCATCATAAAATGATTTTCAGACTAGTCCATTAATGAAAAGGGAGCATTTTTATTCTCAAAAATGGGAAAATTTCTTGCAAAAAGTGCATATCTTGATAAGACGGCTCGTGACGAGCCGGCTCATCTTGATCTACACTTTTTGCCAATACCACTATACAGGTATTAAAGGATTAAATACAAGGATTTAATGTGGTTCTATGTCTATTCCTCAACATGGTGGTCACCTGCGAATATAAATACATATCACCAATGCCGGACTTGCTTCGACTTGCAGTGTCGTGAGTAGATCTCGGATCCTAAGGGATAATATCACGGTCCGGACCACTTTCCCATTACGAGCGAATAGCTCAATCTTATGTTTTAACCCTGACAATTTGACTTGATATATATCCCCCACCCCTGCACCGATCATGTGCCACACAAAATAACACCCTAATTTCAACAATTCTACGAATAACATCAAACCTTTATTGAAATATTTGTCAAGTTATGTCACAATCAAAAAAAAACAATTTTGGAGCAAATTCTCATATGCGACAAGACAGGCAATCTTATACCAGAGCTCCAGATAAGCTGCGTATATGCTTAAATACCCAATTAAAATTGCCAAAAACCCAAATGAAATCAGAAGAAGCGAGTCTCAAAAAAGCAATACAAATGTTGTGGTACCTTTATCGTGCTGCAGAAAACAATAAACAGATCACCAATATAGCATATTTTTCTTATTTTCCATGAAAACACATCTTGGTATTTAAATAGAATTGTCTCCAAGGAGACAATTCTAATGAAATGCCAAGACATGTTTTCATTTTGAAGCAAACTATTCAATAATTGCTGTCTCTTGATGTGTAAACAGTTGTGTGATTTTATTTTACTAAATTCAACTTTCAAAATACCCAATTGCTTCAGAAATGATGGAGTGACAATACTCAATTATTAATTCCTTATCTGGAGCTCTGTTATACATTGGTCCGAATAACAGTGCTGCAATTATCTAAAGCTTTGTTCCATAAGAAAGCCATTTGGTGTATTTTGTTATGAACGGAGGCCTTGTATATATATATATGCAGCACCCATTATTCCTGCAAGATGGGTATCTCCAGACAGACACTTTGAAATAACGGCAACCAAATGTCAGATTCCCATTCACAAATGAGACGAGCCATGTGATTTTGTACCTAAGAAGATGTGCGATATTTCATCAAAAATATTTACAGAAACTGTGATATTTTCTATGAATGACATCAACAGTTGACAAAGTTTTCAGAGAAAATGCGGAATCGCTCTGATCATTTCATTGACTTACGACGTCATTTACGGAAAATATTATCAATTTTGTACATGTATTTCATGAAGTATCGCACATCTTCCAAGGTACAAAATCACATGGCTCGTCTCACATGTAATGTTTTTTTGGCAACTCCGACCAGTGTAGACCTAGATCATCCTGCCCATTTGTGCATGCTGATCAGGGTTTTACACTGTCTGCCATTTAGTCAGAGCTGCACAACAATATTGATTATTAGGCTGTAGACTGGAGTGTGCTAGCACTTCAACAGGTAGGCTGGTCTGAAACGCCATAAGCCCCATGTCTGCAGTCACAAATGTGCTGCACTATAGGAATGAATGGCCTTTTTGTGGAATTTATCTGGTATAAACTTGGAAAAGTCGTGGGAATACTGGACGAAGGTCGGAAGGCCTCGTCCAGTATTCCCGCGACTTTTCCAAGTTTATATCCCCGATAAATTCAACAAAAAGGCCATTCATTCCTTATAATTACAGCATTTGAAATAAATTCACCAATAAAATGTGTTTATTTTCCGTTTTCTTAAGAATTATTTTAACTGAGCCTCACGGTTACGGAAAGTAGTTTGGCGTGGGAGTTTACTGGGATATAAACTTTGGACAGAGACTTGCTACGGACCAATCAAATGTTAGGGAATTGTGTAAATATTTTTGTGCTGGAATTATTATGGCATGAAGGTACAGGGCCAGATTTTATTAACCCTTTCACCTCTAAGTAACTGGAATGGAATTGCTGGGTGTTTTTGTTTTCAAAAATATGAAAATTACTTGCAAAATATGCAGATCCTGATGAGACAGCTCGTCACGAGCCGGCTCATCTGGATCTACACTTTTTGCCAATACCACTATACAGGCCTGTGGTGTTGAAAGGGTTAAACTTTCTGAGCATGCACACAAATCTCGTGCTTGAAACCAGCAAGATTGATTGGTTATGACTGAGCTAAGACATGCTCAATCTCGGCCAATGAAACGGCTTGACTTGTATCCTATTTCACCAAAATTGCAAAGTATACTTATCTAGCAAAGTATACTTTGAGGGAGATGCTATGCTGCACAAGAGCAGAGTATGGTGTATTTCGTCAAATACTGGCTCAAGTATATGCACTCAGATATGCTTACATGACATGAACATCTTGATACACAAATAATATACACATGTATCGATATCGGGCATATATGATACCATCTGGTGTCGATAATTGATCACATGGCCCATATTACGTCAACCAATCACATGATGTACATGTAATGTACATGTATCTGTAATTAAACAGAATTAACAACATACATGTGGCACCGTGTGGAACCTAATTATTCCCCAGGTTCTGACATGGTTTATATTGCTCTCAGCTGAAAAGGCTACGAGAGCAACCATTGTAGCCCCAGATCAGCATGCGCAGTCTGATCAGTGCATATGCTGGTCCCCAGGATATGTCCATATACAGTCGAACCTGCGCTAAAGACCACCTCCAAATAGCAATCACCTGGGCCCGGTTGTTGAAAACACCAGTTAGCTTAACGGACTGTTAAATCCTTAACGGACTGTTAAATCCTTAACTGAATGGTTAAAATCTCTGTTAAAACAGAGATTTTAACCATTCAGTTAAGGATTTAACAGTCTGTTAAGCTAACAGATGTTTTGAACAACCGGGCCCTGGCTGTAAAGGCCACAATTGTGTTATCCCAATGGCACAAATACTAAATATATGATATGCGAATGAAGACCACCTGTACACAAAGGCCAGATTTTTCACTTCCCACAGCTGGCCTTTATTCATAGGTTCGACATGTAATAATGCATATTACCCACCCATACAGTATATGTTTATACATGTCTATGATACAACAACAGGTGGGTGGTTATTTTTTGTGTAATAGGTTTGAGTTGTTCACCTGGTGTATCGACAGTATGAGAAAATATGATCAGTATCAATGCTGCACAATGAGCATGCTGGCTCATATTCTGTCCTATGTGGCCCCAATGGCAATTTAACCAATTCACTCCTACTGTAAGTAACTGGATTAGACTCATTCATGTAGGCTGTTGAATTGATCCATTAATCAGAAAATGGGTGTTTTTGTCAAACATAAGAAAATATCCACACAAACAATGCAGATCCTGATGAGACGGCTCGTTACGAGCCGTCTCATCTGGATCTACACTGTTTGTAAACATTGTGAAAGCGGTCTGTAGTGTTGGATGGGATAACTGAATGAAGTTTGATATCTAAACCGATCAAGGGCATAATGCAGGGGCATATACAACATAGGTCAAAATATTGCCAGATAGAGTTGTGCTGCTATCATCAGTCATGTATTATAATATGGCTTATATGTACTGTACATGTAAACCTCAGGTCGTAAAGCATGTGAGTTATATATATCACCACTCAAGTGTCCACCTCAGCAAAACTGCCAAATTGCCTCAGATATTGAGTTATGGTTCCCATTGTTTATAAATATTTACCTATTATCATGGTGGATGAGTTTACATGCTCACGGACATCGTAACTTGTCTATAGGAGATCATTCACGGTAGCAGAACACGTGCCAACACATGTACATAGAGCTTCCAGAAACGGTGCCAATCTCCCTAGAAAACTGGCATTGTCTTCAAGCAATTGATATCAAACAAGCAAAACTAGAAGATGAGTATCGCACAGGCATATCTAGCATTGTACAGGGAAGGAAGGTTGGTTCCTGAAAGGATGAATAGTAAAAACCCATTACATGATGGGGCAACACAATTTTTTGAATGAAATATACATATATTTCTCTTAATTATGCACAGAAGTATACGTTGTTACCACTCATTGGAACCAATGAGTGGTGACAATATCTGATTTTGAGAAGAAATAAGAAAATTATTACAAATATGTTCTAAAATTATACGACTGTCAGCGTGATTTCACAGATAAACATACAGAAACCAGATCTAGGCTTCACGCTGGCAATATAGCTTATTTCCATCTACTCTTCCCATTGATAGATCATCCCAAGACCTGTGGCATTCTCTGGTATGTTACCTGTAAGTCAGCGAGGTATTTTACACCCACATGTACACGCCTGGAAAGATGGTACCTGTGCCAGAAAACCAGCTTGCCATTACCTGGTAGCATTCTGATCTGGCAGACAGATTTTATCATCAACTATGTTTCCATATTTTCTCTGATGTATATGCTTTTATATCTTTTATATATACTTTTTTCTTACTTTCCTTAGTTCCCAATAAAACTACCGGTACACATGTATATGTTGTTACCACTCATGTGAACCATCTCGATGAGACGGTTCAATTAAGTGGTAACAACAGATAATTTTGTTGAGAAATAAAAAATAACCTTCATTTATTTCTCCATGAGAAAAGTTTCATAAGTTCAGCATAACTAAATGAGATGGAAAGTGAGAAAATCTGGCCCAAACGTTTGTAAGATAGGCCCAGACCAAATGGTGCTTCTGTTTGCCATGTAACCTAAATCATCCATGACATTAATATTGCATCTTGGTACCTCATCGGATAAAAAAACCTGTCTGAAAACAATGATGCTTGTTTGTTAGCAACAAGGATTCATAGGTGTGGCTAATGTTAAACAGGCATCTGATAACTATGAAAGCATTTCATCAAGGGTAAACTGAAGAAAACAAAATCATTACAAATTTATATCAATCTGTGTTAACGGGCAGCGGAAGCGGAGGGGAGGGGGGCCTAAGCCCCCCCCCAATAATTTTGTTGGGGGGGCCTAGCCCCACCCCCCAAATAATTCTGTAAATTTTGGATTTTTTATTCTAATATATTTGTGTAATCATGAGTACTGGGAACTTTGCTGAGAACTTTGCTGAGAATGCAGGAAATGGCGTTTCACACTACTTGGATTTCAAAACTGGAGAAAATAGAAAATAAACAGCAGACAACAAAAATTAAGATACATGTAGTGGTGTAAGGGTTACGGTTCATCAATTTTTCACAGCTTGATAGGGCTACATGAGCAACAAAGCATCATGCATGACACACATGTTCTAGCCATTAAACAAAAATGCTAAATACAAAGCCTGAACGGGAGTCCTCAGTGACCTTGAACTTGGGCATTTGGATGTAAGGTACATGTTCAACAAAGCATCATGTCTAGAAACACATTGTGGCCAAATATTATCAAAATCTGGCACACTCACAAAGTTATTGGCCAAAACAAAAAGTCCTCAGCGACATTGACCTTGGGAATTGGCATGGGGTACAAGCACAACAGTGTACGGTAACATGTCACGATACATAAAATATTTCTTTCTCAAATTAGCACATACCAGTACGTTCTCATTTATATTATAGGTGTGATAAATGATTTGTCATTTATAATATCATAATACTCTATAAATGTGTACATTGTTGGTTGCTGTTAGCATGTAAAAAGAGATGATGTGCCTTGTCACAATTATGGAAATAGTTGCCGTACTGTACTCGACCATTTATAGCACGCATAACTAACGGTGCATAGCACACATAATATATTTTGGGCAAAAGAATATGAGGAAATATCTTTCCCATGTACTGCGCGCATTCATTTATATTTTAGGTAAAAACCTGGGGGAAAATCATGTTCGTTTACATACCGTTCAGTGAATTTTTTACTGAAAACAAATTCTACACTTTTCCGAGATTGATAGGCCCAACAATATTAGACTCCAATAGCGGCAGTGCTTAGCACTACAGCAAAAATATGTATAAAATTATAGATCGCTACTAACAGAGCTCCAGCTTGATATCAACACAGTGTAGCACATTTGATATATGGTCAAAGACTCTATGTCCGTTTAAGTGATTTTTTATGGTAGTTCTGAGTACATATCTGAGTAACTATAATTACATTTCAATAATTCCAGCACAAAAATATTTACACAATTCCCTAACATTTGATTGGTCCGTAGCAAGTCTCTGTCCAGAATTTATATCCCAGTAAACTCCATGCCGAACTACTTTCCGTAACCGTCAGGCGCAGTTAAAATAATTCTTAAGAAAACTGAAAATAAACACATTTTCTTGATGAATTTATTTAAAATGCTGGAATTATAAGGAATGAATGGCCTTTTTGTTGAATTTATTGGGGATATAAACTTGGAAAAGTCGCGGGAATACTGGACGAAGGCCGGAACTGGACGAGGCCTTCCGGCCTTCGTCCAGTATTCCCGCGACTTTTCCAAGTTTATACCCCGATAAATTCCACAAAAAGGCCATTTATTCCTATATTACACTGCATTACATAAGCATTATGTAGTAGTCTTTCCAAATGTACATTTGAAGCGTTCTTTGCTTACTTTCTACTTCGTGGAGACTGACCTCAGAATTTTTCTAATACACACTTTATTAGGTAAGGTTATGGCAATACTGTTGTGCCATATTGTAGAATTGTCTCTCGATAACAACTATAGCAAAGTATGAACGGCAATGCCCTGCAGGTTTTTTTCTACATTTTAATGCGCGAAATGTAAATGCTATTACGCAAATTTTTACCGTTGACCATGGTGTAACAATATTTTGCAACATGTTGCCTGTAAAGCGGAAACGTGCAGCTAATCGCATGGCTGCTTTTTGAAGATATTGATATAAAAATGCATGTCTTATGCTAGCTGAAATGTCAAAAGTTGACACAAGTCTTAGATCAGCTGTAGAATTAGAAGGGGTGGCATCGTAGATCACATTAGCTTAGAAAATCTCAGCTAGCTCTACGGATTTGTTTTACAATTTCATCTGCCTTTTATATTTTCTGTATCCGTAAAAGCCGAAACCCTTATAGTGTAAAATTTGGTCACAATATAAACAGCCCAATTTGCCCTGGCGTTTTGCTACACAAATGGGAATAAAAGTCAAACTATGTATACCTACTACATGTATATTATTGGTCTATGAATGTTTTTAACATGACTGTGAAGTGTTAAACTTCTCACTCGTCAGACTGTGTAGCAAAACGCCAGGACAAGTGAAATTGTAAAACACATCCGTTGAGCTGAGATTTTCTAAGCTAATTAATAAGATCACATGATTTATTTCATTTATTGATGATTTATTTATATCTCAGAATGTTGACATTTTACCAGTTCAGATCAGTCTGTACAGGTAAAATGTCAACATTCTGAGATACTAGCTCCGTAAATTTATATACCATGGCGATAACAGATTTCGTGCCCTTAAGGAAACAAATTTAAAATAAATAACATTAATGAATATAGCTAAACACATATATATAACATTGACTGAACCGTTTACAAATGTACTTGTCTCCTAACATCTCATATATTATTTTTAATAATTCTTGTTGAGTTGACACGGCGGGCAGCTGCCATTTTGTTGACAACGGTATTTTAGACTACGTTATGAGTTTCTGTGCCCTTCTTTTAAATTCGCCTGTGAAAGTTAGTATATGGATTTTCATAATATAAATAAAATATATATATCGGAAGACCATGTCGCCTTCGGTTTCTGATGATAAGAATCAGGCATGGTGTAAAAAAAATGCCCAACGTTTGTCAATTTGTATGGCTTACTAGAAACAGAAATAAACATTACAATATTTCTTAAAATGCGTTCTGGGCATGCACTGAGTGTATAGTACTGGAGAGGCGCACTCATCGACATGTTCTGCGGTATATTTAAATTTGTTGCTACTAAAATGAAGAAGAATCCCTATATTTTATTCCCACTGTCCGTTATAAGATATTGATCTGCAAGATCCAAGATAAATTGCAGCATTATCTCGTAACATTCATATTCTGTTGGGACGGCAGTCGTTATTTTGGACGGCAGTCGTTATTTTGGGTGCCAGAACAAATAAGGACACACAGGCGCGGTTACAGAAATAATTGCAGGGGGGGGGGGGGGGCGGGTCTGTAAATTGTAAAGTCGGGGGGTCTGGGGGTTCTCCACCAGGAAATTTTTAAATGTCAGATCGCCGCAGATGCGATTTCCTAGGCCACAAAAAAAGTCATCCAACTATTTCAGTATTGTAGATTTTCTTCTTTTTGTTTGGCCGGGGGGGGGGGGGGGGGGGAGGGGGGGGGGGGGGGAGGGGGGGAAGGGGCCCCCCTCCCCCCCCCCCCCCCCTCCCCTATATCCGCGCCTGACACCACTATTTTTATTTCCAGATTTTTTAAGAATCAAACATATATCTGTCTACTATCATTCTACAGTGTCAAACAGTGTGAACAAAACAATGACTGGCCTGAAAAAGTTCATTCGTGTTTTTATTACGACACTCTAATTAAACACGCAGATACTGAGACATACCAGTATTTATAGTCAATGAAGACATACCAGTATTTATTGTCATAATGTTGAGTCATCACCAACGTTTTTTATAAATTGTTTTATTGCGACGCGAGATATGAATTTATGATGTGGGCTCGAAAACTGACGCAGCACGATTATGTGTCTGGATGGTATAAATTGCAAGGGAGACAACTTTTAAGCTTAATTTCATAAAAGTCTGGACCGAAGTCTGCGAATTTATATTATCACCAACTAGCTGGCGATCATTGGATTAGAGTACATTTTCAGAAACAAAACATATATCAACTCGGGCCGACAGGAGCTTTTTAGAAAAGCAGATACTTGTGTGGATACTTACCCTTGCAATTGAGATAGGGCTGCTGAAATCTTTACCACCTTGCATACGAAATCCCCATGGTGTCGTCGAATCCTGCCTCTCTAGCTTTGCTTCTAAGGTTAGAAGCGACATGTTGCTCCGATTGTCACAATTTATGTCTTGTTATATTCCGAATATTTATGAAGAAACTAGCATCCCGAACCTATTTCCTGCTTCTTACCTGTCAGATTTGCACACGGCACTGAAGTATTTTACTCCAAGTCAATGGGCCGCTTACAGGTAAGAAGCGTCTGCTCGACATAGTAGGCGTGCTAGATTTCTGTACACGACTCACAAAAAGTGATCAAGTAACATATTGAGCGACTACACCGTTAAAATGTGTATACATTGAACATTATTTTATAATCAGCTGCTGGACTGTGATCAATGCACTAGAAAACTGTAAATTAAAATACTGAACTCCAAAATTCTTGATATTGTGTCAGGTGCCGAACCACAGATTTAGATACAGATTACATCCCTGACCCAACACACAAAATAGTTGCCTGATTTTCTTAGCAGAGCTGAACATTCAAGTGCATGCGTACTGTAATTTCATGTCCATATAGCACTGAAGACCCACACCATAATATGTGGCTGTGAATGGAAAAATGGGGCTTATGGGTCTTGCGACCAGTGTAGATCAAGATCAGCCTGTGCATCGCAGGCTACAGGAGTGTGTAACCAGGCTACAGGAGTGTGCTATTTGATCAGGAGCAACACTGGTCATAAATCCGTAAGCTAAATTTCTCCAGTCACAGCCACATATCAGGCCTAATATTTCATAGGAACCATGTCAGAGATTGTCAGCTTTCAGCTTACATTACCAGCTTATGGACATCAAGGTCAAATCTCCAACACTTTCTCAAATGAATCCAATTTGATTTATCTACAAAATTGTCATATTTTATTGACAATCTCTAATAATACTTATTTCCATCACAAAAATATGAAAATATTGTAATTTCTTGTTGAAATTGAAAACAAGAGACGAGGCAAATCCATGAGGGCTGGGTTTTCTTTTAGGCATAGACAAATGGATAACATATAATTGGCTGTTAGTGTTATTATGACTATGATTGAAAGTGACAACTGTCAGTGGCCTAAGATGGCAGAAGAAGCCAAAAAACTTAATATTAAAAATTGTTAAGTCAATTCGTGGAAAAAAAATAGGTCAAGGTAAAAAAAAAGGTCACATGTTGGATAGTGGTATGTGGTGGGCACCCGTTGCTTATGAAGTTGTGCAAGTATGGTTGTTCTAGGTGATATAGTAAGTGACGTGAGAAACAGATGTAAATGCGAAAACGTAACATTGAAAATGGCCAAGTCGATTATGTAGAAAAACATAGGTGAAGGTAAAAAAAAAGGCCACATGTTGGATAGTGTGTGTATGTGGTGGGTACCCGTTGGTTATGAAGTTGTGCAAGTATGGTGGTTCTAGTTGGTACAGTAACAGAGAAATGGACATAAACACGAAAACATAACATTGAAAATGGCAAAGTCGATTAAGCAGAAAAAATAGGTGAAGGTAAAAAGGTCACATGTTGGATAGTGTTATGTCAGGCCCGTAGCCAGACCTGTTTGAAGGGGGGGGGGGGTCGTTTCGAAGAAGTATCTTAGGGGGGTCTAAAAAAAGTGGACCTCGAGGCTGGGCGGGGGGGGGGGGGATCGTCCGACTGCTCCGACCCTCACTGGCTACGGGCCTGTATGTGGTGGGTACCCGTTAGTTATGAAGTTGTGCATGTATGGTGGTCCTAGGTGGTACAGTCAGAGAAATGGACAAAACACAAAAACTTAACATTGGACATGGACGGCACCTGTCCGCCTGTCTGTCCGTCCGCCCACCCGCCCGGCTCTCGCCAATTCAATAGATAAGATTTAAAAAAAAAATTAAAACAAAAGTTGTCAGAAGACAACGAAGCACACCTGGGTTGGTTTAGTTTAAATGAATATCAAGAAGCTGAAAGGGCATATAAAATAAACAGTCCCCCCAATGTTAAGTCTGCACTAAGATTGTGATCTTGACCTTGGAGTTAGCGGGGGTCTAGATAGAAAACCATTAGAGACAGACATGTGAGATTCGATTTGATTCAATGGTGTTTAACGGCCTATCAACAGCTACTGTTATTTTAGGCCGGGTTAACGGGGTAGAGTCCTGTATGTTACCTGTTGAGATGGGGGTTAAATCCCAAAATCAAAACTGAATACACATTGTTTTAAAGTCACTTTTTTTAAAAGAGTGACTTTAAAACAATGTGTATTAAATGTGCTTCCCTTCGGCGGTTATTGGAAATTACCAAATCTGAATATTTACATAAAAAAATATATATTCAGCCCTGAAATTAGAATAACCTGACCTGGTGCCAGGTCCTCATCACACCAAACTCACTTAGCACCACTCCCCAAAAGTAATATAATTAGTATTAATATTATTACTTTTATAATTGGTATAACCGGATTCAACTCTCACGTACCAGAAAGCCGAAAATGTACCCGAGAGTCAAACCAGGGAAACCGGGATTCTGTCAAGGATGAATCCCATCATTAAATTTACCCTTCACATACTCCCGCCAGCCACCCACAAAGACATGTGTGAAATATCATGAAGTGGGGTGAAAGGATGTATGGCATTAACAGTTGGCATAGTCCTCTAAGAATCCAACTGTTCTAAATAAAACACAAGACAACACAAATTTACAAAATTAAACTTTTATTTGTAAGAAAATACCAAAGTTGATTCTATTAACAAGTGTATGTATGGATATGGATAACTTGTGCAAAACCAAACATGTCACATGTACCTGCCCCTATCTGAGTCTTCCACCAGGGTGGGTTGGGGGTGAGCATACCAAGGAACTAAGGGACTGGTCATTATTTATCGCCGGGGGGGGGGGGGGGGGGGGGCGGGGGGGGGGGGGGGGTGGATGAAATGAAACCTCCGGGGGCCCCGAAAATATCGACTGCGCCAGAGGGGGGGCCGAAAATTTTCAGACATTGAGGGGGGGGGCCTCCAAATTTTTTAAAATAATTCATGGAGGGGGGGCCTTGAAAAACATCTGTGCACTCTTGATCAGGGTCTACACTGGTTGCCAGTCAGTGACACACCTATCATACACAGTTTAGATCCTTTTTAACAAAAAGTATTTGGATTGTCCCAAAATAGTGTCTGAATATTAATTAGGGTAAATACCAAGTCCAAGAACTGGACATGCTGAACATTTGCTACGATTTTGATGGTAACAAGTCTGTTATTACCCTCGGATCAGCTACGCAAATAGAGTAGATCCTTATGAGACGGCTCATCTGGATCTACACTGCTTGCAAAACTGCGACATGTATAGTCTAGATCGAGATCTGCATGAAGCTGAAAGGCTTAAAATGGCAAATTGCTTTAATAGATCCTATTTAATTTTAATAGTATACTATACTAGACATTGCACATGTAAATTTACATATCGTTCAGTAATGTTGACCAATGTCCACATTCACCCAGGCGATAATTTCTAGCAATCAGAATGTGATTCAGTGTCGCTGCTACTACTGGTTCCTGGGTCGGGATCAGACTCAGTGTCGCTGCTACTACATGTACATGTACTACTGGTTCCTGGGTCGGGATCAGACTCAGTGTCGCTGCTACTACATGTACATGTACTACTGGTTCCTGGGTCGGGATCAGACTCAGTGTCGCTGCTACTACATGTACATGTACTACTGGTTCCTGGGTCGGGATCAGACTCAGTGTCGGTGCCCGGTCTAGCTGCTGCTATAGACGTGATGGGTTTCGACTCGGTGTCACTGCTCGGTATCGCAGCTATACACGTGTTGGTTGGTTTGAAGGGTGGTAATGGGGGGGGGGGGTGGGGGCCTCAAAAAATATCTATGATGGAATAGGGGGGCCCTGAAAATTTAGCTAAAGTTACGGGGGGGGGGGGGGGGGTGTCCTAGAAAAAAATCAGATTATTGGCAAAATTCATCCAGCCCCCCCCCCCGGCGATAAATAATGACCAGTCCCTAAATATGAAATAAACCTACAGAGGTGGGAATCAGACAGCCAAAGGAGGTGAGGACCTGGAACCAGATCATGGTTACCAGGTATTCTAATTTCAGGGCTGAATATATATTTTGTGTATGTAAATAGAATAGCGTGATCTGGTTCCAGGTCCTCACCACACCAGTCATTTAGCTCCACTCCCTGAAAGTAATAGGATTAGTACTAATCTTACTACAAGTAAGTCCATCATCTCACCTCTATAAAAGAAAACGATTCTCCCCTACCCTGGGAATTAGACAGACAATATTAATGCATCTAAATCCAATGGCCTTATCTGTCACCCTGCCTCCCTCAACACCCCCACATTCTCTACCCACTGTGGGGAAAGCATCGCTAGCTGCATAAAGAGATACAACAAATAAATGCACATACAGTTTAGGAGATGGACAATATTGCTCACCTTTACCCTTACACTGCTGTTATTTTCCATTTGTTTAACCCTTTCAAACCTAAGGAACTGGAATGGACTGTGATATGCTAATGTTCCGACCAATCCAATGGTCACAAAATGATTTTCAGATTCGTCCATTTATGAAAATGGGGTGTTTTGTTCTCAATAATATTAAAAATACTTTCAAAAAGTGCAGATCCTGATGAGACGGCTCGTTACGAGCCGGCTCATCTGGATCTGCACTTTTTGCATAAGCCGATATAGCGGGATTTCGGGTTCAAAGGGTTAAGGTGCTGTCAAACTATATTCTTATTGAGAAACAAGATAAAAATATAACATTACAGCAGATTTCAATTTGCACTTCCTGCAGTCTACGGGTTAATTTTATTTATTGAATACTGTTTAAAGGCCTGTCAACAGCTAAGGCCATTTCAGGCCGGTTTAAATGGGTCAACTTTCTCAAGGTTAAACTGAGGGACTAATATTAATGTCTGTTGACTTTCGTATTTGTGATATTTCTTAATAAAATGACAGTGGAGACTATTCTATACACTGCCATCAAGAAAAAGTGAAAATAAAAAAATATACAGCAGATGACAAAATTTAATTCAGCACTGTAAGGGTATAAAGCCTTTGGCTCAGGTGAAGTAAAGACTGGAAAGAAGTAAAAGCAATAGTGTTCATATTCAAATATATGCCGAGGTAAAATCCCTTGAACACATAGGAACATATCAGTTTAATTTCAAACAGGAAAAGCAGTGTATTGCTCGACTAATATCCACAAGAAACATAAAGCAACAGAGGTTTTTTTCTAGTTTACTATTTACTCACTTAATCCCATTTTACAATAAACAATAAATTTTATATTTCCAACTACTAGCAATTGAAAATGTGCAAACAAATTAACATTTAACACAATGCCAATGATGATCATCACGAAAAAATACATTGACAGATAACACCGAGAGGGGGCGTTGATTTTGAATGAAACCATTTGAAGATGACTTCCAAACATGGAGGGGTAACTCTGACAAACACCCCATCGTGTCCAAACACGTCAGTAGCAGAGGTTATGTTTCCAGAACTACCTTGCTGACATAATATCCTGTGACAACAACCATGTCACCGCGTGTACATGACCGATTCGGTGTAAATCTGCTAATCAAGTAATAGTATAATAATTATAAAGCGCATGTATGGGTGGTGCTCCACATGCACACACAATGGGGTGGGCCAAATAATAAGACAGTTATAGTTCACATATTTAATTTTTAATAAATTAAAATCTTGCTTGCTAGCGCTCGCTCGCTTTGATTTATTGGTGTTTAACGGCTGGCTCGAAATTAATTTAATAAATATTCAACATATGAACGATAACTATTAAGTACATGTACATATGTTTTTCCTATCATATTCACAGAAACCGTAGCAGTTAAGTAGAGAAAATGTCAAATATTCTACTGATAAATGCTGCGTTTAAATAAATACATGTACACATATTGTGAGGCACAATTTGAATCAGATAACCAGATTCAAATGTGTCAGAAACATTTTGCTGGTCCCAAAAAACATATACATGTATTCAACAATATGGTGCATATTAAATATAGGAATGAATGGCCTTTTTGTGTAATTTATCGGGGTATAAACTTGGAAAAGTCGCGGGAATACTGGACGAAGGCCGGAAGGCCTCGTCCAGTATTACAGCGACTTTTCCAACTTTATATCCCCGATAAATTCCACAAAAAGGCCATTCATTCCTTATAATTCCAGCATTTGAAATAAATTTATCAAGAAAATCTGTTTATTTTGCGTTTTCTTAAGAATTATTTTAACTGCGCCTCACGATTACAGAAAGTAGTTCGGCGTGAGAGTTTACTGGGATATAAATTTTGGACAGAGACTTGCTACGGGCCAATCAAATGTTAGGAAATTGTGTAAATATTTTAGTGCTGGAATTATTGGTGTACAAAAACAATCAAATAAAGTGAACTTAGCAAAATACATGTACCGGTATACATATGTACTGACAAGCTTACAAAATATTAAAATGTATTTTTTTTTTATTTATGTCGAATTGAGTCAAAATACATGATGGTGAACAAAAACAATGCAATAAAGTGAAATTAGTAAAAACCGGTACATGTATATACATGGGCAATTACTTACAAAGTATTAAAGGTACATTTCAACAATAATAAAACAAGTTATTGAATAAACGAAACAACAAGAAATGTGGCCTGTCGGCACACGAATGCCCCCGGTGGCAGATTGGAGAATTTGTTTGCTTGTTTGTTTGTTTGTTGGGGTTTAATGGCCTATCAACAGCTAAGGTCATTTAAGGCCAGGTCAATGGGTTTAGTACTAAATCCCATACATTACCTGTACAAGTACATGTTCAAGTACGGTACATATACAAATGGGGGAAAATCCCAATATCAGAACTGAATATTTACAATAACAAAACTATATATTCAGCCCTGAAATCAGAATAATCCTGATCTGATGCCAGGTCCTCACCACACCAGAATCACTTGGCCCCTCCCAAAAGCAGTAGGATCAGTAATAATCTTACTACTTTTATCATGGGCAATAACCCAATTCAACTCCCAGGTAACAAAAGAGCCAAAGATAAAAACGTACCTGAGGGCCAAACAAGGCAAATCGTGATTCCAATAAGGAGGAACCCCTATCGTTAATTTACGCCGTCTCGTTCGCCCGACCACCACCCGCAGCAGATTGGAGAAACTGTGACAAAGTTAATTAACCAAAGTTACAAGTATTCACAAGCACATTTATGAAGGTCAATGTCATATTAAGGTCAGTGTTGATGTGTGTTATTTGACCACAAGTATGATGTATTGAAATATTAAAATAATTCATATGACAAGGGATATAGAAGTTATGACAGAAATGAGAAGCTCCGGTGAACTTATTAATGTGTGAAAAAGTTCAAAGTTGTCAAGATCTAAAGGTCAAGGTCATATTAAGGGCAGCATGGATGTGTGGCATTTGTCCACAAGTATGATGTGTTTATATTTAAGTAATCCTTCAAGAAATATAGAAGTTATGACAGAATTGAGAAACTCCGGCAAACTTCTTAATGTAGGAAAAAGTTCAGTTGTCAAGGTCAAAAGGTCAAGGTCATATTAAGGGCAGTGTTGACGTGTGTCATTTGTCCACAAGCATGCTGTGTTGAAATATTTAAGTAATTCTTTCAGGAATATAGACGTTAAATTATGACAGAATTGCCAAACTCCGGCAAACTTCTTAACGTGTGAAAATTTCAAAGTTGTCAAGGTCAAAAGGTCAAGGTCATATTAAGGGCAGCATGGATGTGTGGCACTTATCCACAAGTATGCTGTGTTGAAATATTTAAGTAATTCTTCAAGGAATATAGATGTTATGACAGAATTGTGAAACTATGGCAAACTTCTTAATGTGGAAAAAAGTTCAAAGTTGTCATGGCATTTGTCCACAGGTATACTGTGTTGAAATATTTAAGTAATCCTTCAAGGGAGAGAGATTTTATAACAGAATTTCGAAACTCCAGCAAACTTTTTAATGTGGGAAAAAGTTCAAAGTGAAGGTCAAATGGTCAATGTCATATTAATGACAGCATGGGTCTGTGGCATTTTTCCACAGGTATACTGTGTTGAAATATTTAAGTAATCCTTCAAGGGATATAGAAATTATAACAGAATTTTTAAACTCCAGTGAACTTCTTAATGTGCTGGACGCATGGACACACAGTCCAAACACCATAATTATGCCTCCAGCTTTACCGAGACTGGGGGCATAAAAAACGCATTTGCCTTACAAACAAGGTGGAAATAAGTCCTCAAGTGACCTTGACCTTGGGCGGTCGGACGTGGGTCGTATGCAAAACAAAGCACCATCCCTAAACACACATTGTGATCAAATATCAAAATCGGTGAAGAGGTTCATAAATTATTAGAAAATGAATGACGTTACTAACGTACGCACGCACACACGTACGCACGCACACACGTACGCACGCACACACGTACGCACATACATGGACTAACGTTATATCCACTATTGCCATATTGTGAAAACAGAAGTGGTACAAACATACTAACATACATTGAGCATCGCTATATCCCCTCCTGCCTATCAGAGACGGGATAAAAACAATTTATTTATTTATTTAATGGTGTGTAATTGCCTGTCAACAGGCGGAAAATCCCAACATTAGAACCGAATATTCACAGAAAAAAATAAAATATATTTAGCCCTAAAATTAGAATAACCTGACCTGGTGCCAGGTCCTAACCAAACCAGAGTCACTTAGCCCCGCTTATAAATGGGTATAACCAGATTCAACTATCAAGTAAAAAGAAAGCCAAAAATGTACAAAATGTAAAACCAGGGATATGGAGATTCAAGCACGGATGAACCCCACCACTAAATTTACCCTTCGCATAAAAACAAGGTACATGTATTCATACATAGTTTGATTTGTATATGCAGCAGCTACTGACAAGTTCACTTCCACATTTGGTGGAAAGCTGGGGGCCGTTTCACAAAACTTTGTACGACTAAAATGTTTGTAAGTGCACATTTAGGATCGTCTGGAAATGTCAATAGATGGATTTACATTTATTGAGCATAGGCTGCATATGCAGCCTATGCTCAATAAATGTAAATCCATCAATTTCAATTTACAGGCGTTTCTAAATTTGCACTTACGAACATTTTAGTCGCAAAAAGTTTAGTGAAACAGGCCCCAGATCAGCAATAAATGTAAATCCAATAACATTTTACAAAAAACAACATAGTTACCGGTATTATGAAGTTTACAGACTATAATAATGTTGCAGTTACGAACATTTTAGTTGTACGAAGTTTAGTGAAACGGCCCCCAGGACAATATCCTAGCAGAATGTATACAAACCTTTACATGGTGAACACCCATGTACGAGGTATGAAATATATTCAGCCCTCTAATTAGAATAACCTGACCTGGTGCCAGGTCCATACCACACCAAGTCACTTGGCCCCTTCCCCTAAAATAGGATTACGAATAATCGTAATACTCACATAAGGGGTATAACCAGATTCAACTGTCACAAACAAAATGCCAAAGATGTATGTGAGGGCCAAACCAGGTATCCAGCCGGAATTCCGGTAATTATGAACCCCCATCATTTAATTACCCATCACAAGCTCCCACCTGCATATAATGTGTTAACCCTTACTAATTGTTGTCGTCTGCTGTTTATTTTGTATTTTTATCATCAAAAACATGCTTTGACAGCACTTTAGAATCATTTCCATTTAGAATGATTCCAAAGTGCTGTCAACCCATGTTTTTATTGAGAAATAAGGCATAAACGTGGCATTAGCTATAATTACACACCAGGTATGGAAGGTGTTCGAGCCAATTCACACCCTTAAATATGAGCCGAATCGCATCGAATTACACATGAACAATGCCCACAACCATATTGAGTCAGTCTGCAGTATCGTTGGTGTTATTAGAGAGCCACAACTAAAATGTCACTGACATGTAAAAGCAAACATGGATCAGTGCATTAGAAAGACGGAGGCATATGCCCATGTAGAAGATGCAACTGACATTCGGACAGCAACAACTGGGGCCCGTTTCACTAAACTTTACACGACTAAAATGTTCGTAAGTGCAAAATTATGATAGTCTGTAAATTTCACATTAACGATGTTTTCTTGTAAACAATTATTGGATTTACATTTATTGAGCATAGGCTGCATATGGAGCCTATGCTCAATAAATGTAAATCCATCAATTGAAATTTCCAGACGATTCTAAATTTGCACTTACGAACATTTTAGTCGTACAAAGTTTAGTGAAATGGGCACCAGCTCTTTTATTTTCTTCAAATACAGCAAAACCTTACAACAATTCATAAACCATATAGAAATGTATACTAGTACTAGTTATACAGCAATATGCCTCATTGGTACAATGTACTACATATATGCACAACAAAAGGTTTTAATACTGTAATTCGTATAATTTTGATTGGAATGTTTACACAGGTACAATACTTAGAACAAGAGCTGTAGGAGAACAGCATAGCTCGACTACGAGGGTTGTCGATGTACACATAGCTTGACAAAGAAGGTGGCTGTGGCCTGCATAAAAACCTTAACCAAGATTGACTAAAAACCTTAACCAAGGGAAATTAACTAAGTAATTCAAGGTTAAATGTAGGTCAATGTCAGATATAGGTCATTGGTTATTGATGTACATCACTAGGAGATGAAGTTTTCCAAGTATGGTTTCTGTAGGCCCAGGAGTATTCCATACACAAGCTTGACTAAAAACCGTAACCAAGGGGAAATAAGTAAGTAATCCAAGGATAAAAGTAGGTGAAGGTCAAATATAGGTCAGGGATTATTGATGTACATCACTAGGAGATGAAGTTGTCCAAGTATGGTTGATGTAGGCCCAGGAGTATTCCATATACAAGCTTGACTATAAACATTAACCAAGTAATTCAAGGTTAAATGTAGGTGAAGGTAAAATAAAGGTCAGGGGTTATTGATGTACATCCCTATGAGAAAACGTTATCCAAGTATGGTGTCTGGATGCACAATAGTATTCCATGTACAAGCTTGATTAAAAACCTTAACCAAGGTTGACTAAAAACCTTAACCAAGGGGAATTAAGTAAGTAATTCAATAGGAAATGTAGGTGAAGGTCAAATATAGGTCAGGGGTTATTGATGCACATCACTAGGAGATGAAGTTGTCAAAGTATGGTGGGTGTAGGGCCAGTAGTATTCCATATACAAGCTTGACTAAAAACCATAACCAAGGGGAAATTAACAAGTAATTGAAGAGGAAATGTAGGTCAAGGTCAAATATAGATCAGGGGTTATTGATGTACATCCCTATGAGAAAAGGTTGTCCAAGTATGGTGTCTGTGTGCACAATAGTATTCCATGTACCAGACTAAAAACCTTAACCAAGCTTGACTAAAAACGTTAACCAAGGGGAATTAAGTAAGTAATTAAATAGGAAATGTAGGTGAAGGTCAAATATAGATCAGGGATTATTGATGAGCATCACTAGGAGATGAAGTTGTCCAAGTATGGTGGGTGTAGGGCCAGTAGTATTGCATATACAAGCTTGACTAAAAACCATAACCAAGGTTGATTAAAAACCTTAACCAAGGGGAATTAAGTAAGTAATTCAAGAGGAAATATAGGTCAAGGTCAAATATAGATCAGGGGTTATTGATGTACATCACTAGGAGATGAAGTTGTCCAAGTATGGTGGGTGTAGGGCCAGTAGTATTGCATATACAAGCTTGACTAAAAACCTTAACCAAGGGGAATTAAGTAAGTAATTCAAGAGGAAATGTAGGTCAAGGTCAAATATAGATCAGGGGTTATTGATGTACATCCCTATGAGAAAAGGTTGTCCAAGTATGGTGTGTGTATGCACAATAGTGTTCCATGTACAAGCTTGACTAAAAACCTTAACCAAGGTTGACTAAAAACCTTAACCAAGGGGAATTAAGTAAGTAATTCAAGAGGAAATGTAGGTCAAGGTCAAATATAGATCAGGGGTTATTGATGTACATCACTAGGAGATGAAGTTTTCCAAGTATGGTGGGTGTAGGGCCAGTAGTATTCCATATACAAGGTTGACTAAAAACCTTAACCAAGGCGTGACGGTGACGCCGAAGCCGGGGTGACAACATAAGCTCTACTTATTCTTTGAGTGAGTGAGTGAATAGGGTTTAACGTCTGCTTTTCTGACATAGAGGTACAAGCCTCAGGGAGTCTACACGCAGACGGGTCAACGGGGTCGTGTCCCGTATCCACCTGTCCGAGGGGGGTAAATCCCAACTTCAGAACTCAATATTTACAATCAAAATATATATTCAGTCCTGAAATTAGCACAACCTGATCTGGTGCCAGGCCCTCGCCACACCAGCATCATTTATCCCATCTCCTAAAAGTAATAGGATTAGCGCTAATCTTACTTTTATATATGGGGCATAGCCTGACTCAACTCTCACATACAAGAAAGCCAAAAATGTACATGAGGGCCAAATCCGGTATAGTGGGTTCCGGAAAGTATGAACCCAATCGTTAAGCCAGTTTAGTCGCCTTTTACGACAAGCAATGGCTACTGCAGCACTATTCTCAGGATCAGTTGATCCCGCCCCGACTTATTCTTTGAATAGTCGAGCTAAAAAATGCATGTTATGTAATGTAGAAATAGCACCCCGCTAAAGTAAATGTACATACGAAAATACAGAAATTACTTATACAGACAATGAATCATATTATTTATCACTATATTTGATTTGTAAATAATATAGTACACATGAAGAAAATATACAATAGTGCATATATTGGGTGATTAAAAAAAATTATCCCAACTTTCAAATTCCCATATCTCACAAACTATACATAGTTATTCAGTATAATTACCATACAGTAATGATATTGTCAGTGACATCTGCAGGTTTCACCTTTATAGTTCTGTCACTATCTTCAAGCTTCATGTGGCACAAATGCATGGTCCAAAAATGAAAATGCCGGAATTCACTGAATAATGAATACTAACAAGAGCTGTAGGAGAACAGCATAGCTCGACTACGAGGGTTGTCGATGTACACATAGCTTGACAAACAAGGTGGCCGCGGCCTGCATAAAAACCTGAACCAAGGTTGACTAAAAATCTTGACCAAGGGAAATTAAGTAAGTAATTCAAGGTTAAATGTAGGTCAATGTCAGATATAGGTCAGGGGTTATTGATGTACATCACTAGGAGATGAAGTTTTCCAAGTATGGTTGCTGTAGGCCCAGGAGTATTCCATATACAAGCTTGACTAAAAACCTTAACCAAGGGGAAATAACTAAGTAATCCAAGGATAAAAGTAGGTCAAGGTCAAAAATAGGTCAGGGATTATTGATGTACATCACTAGGAGATGAAGTTGTCCAAGTATGGTTGCTGTAGGCCCAGGAGTATTCCATATACAAGCATGACTAAAAACCTTAACCAAGGAGAATTAACTAAGTAATTCAAGAGGAAATGTAGGTCAAGGTCAAATATATATCAGGGGTTATTGATGTACATCACTAGGAGATGAAGTTGTCCAAGTATGGTGGGTGTAGGGCCAGTAGTATTCCATATACAAGCTTGAGTGAGTGAATAGGGTTAACGTCCGCTTTTCTGACATAGAGGTACAAGCCTCAGGGAGTCTACACGCAGACGGGTCAACGGGGTCGTGTCCCGTATCCACCTGTCCGAGGGGGGTAAATCCCAACTTCAGAACTCAATATTTACAATCAAAATATATATTCAGTCCTGAAATTAGAACAACCTGATCTGGTGCCAGGCCCTCGCCACACCAGCATCATTTATCCCATCCCCTAAAAGCAATAGGATTAGCGCTAATCTTACTTTGCATATACAAGCTTGACTAAAAACCTTAACCAAGGCGTGACGGTGACGCCGACGCCGGGGTGACTACATAAGCTTTAACTATTCTTTGAATAGTCGAGCTAAAAAATGGAAAATTCAACCAGTAAACAGTAGTAATGTCAACCTTCTAAGCACCATGTCTGTGTAGTTAATTTAAAAAAAACAACGGCATACAAACTCATAAATTTGACTGACATATTTGATCTCCTATTACTGATTTACGTTGTTTTTCTTTCGGGGGGGGGGGGGGGGGGGGGGGGGGGGGGGTGGGGTGGGGTGGGGTGGGGGTGTGTTGTGTGTGTTGTTATGATTATTCAGTGATTTTTCAGTTTGCGCAATACAGGTGGATTTGCGATTTTGAATGCTATGCTATGATTGTACAATGCTGAGATAAGTGATGGTAGTTTAGTTTCCAGGTATAAATCACAACTGTAACTGGCACCATTATTTATAGAAGAGGCCCTTAGACACTTAAACTCCAGTAGCCTATTTCACTAACATTGCAAAGTATACTTTTCTAGCAAAGGGAGTAATCATTTATTTTTCCTGAAATGCATTATTTCATATAGAACTAACAAATGCATATATTTCATGATTAAAAGTATGCAGAAATATTATATTGAATGTATTACAGCCAAATCACAGCCAAATTATTACAAATTTATCACAGCCAAATAGCCAAATTGTAATGTAATAAATTCAGTATAATAAAAATTAATAAATTTATCCTAAAATTGAAAATTTCTCCCTCAAATTATACTTTGCTAGAAAAGTATACTTTGCAATGTTGGTGAAATGGGATACAAGTTAGTAGCAAAGCTACCAAGTTGATTTTTGTATTTAAGAGACAATTGCATGAAGTGATATTATTGAGAAAGTGTACTGAATTATTCTGCATAGGTTTTACGATAAGGTAATTTGAAAGTTTGGGTCATTTTTTTATCCACCCGATAAATATGGTAATCACATCATTTAGAAATACATGTACACTGATACCATGCTAGAGAACAATACACCCGTTTTACTTGTAAAGGTAATGAATCAGATTATGAAACACTGAAATTGCTTGATATGTAAATAATACAGTAACATGAATTACAAAAAGAAAATGTACAAAGGTGCATATAAAATCACATAATTGACCTCCATGAAGAAGTAGAAAAATAGTGCACAACATTATGGAATGCCAAATCTACATAAACTTGAATAATTATTGCTAGGCATCAAATATTTAGAGCTATTATTAATTATTTTAGTGTACATGTATGTAGATTTGGCGTTCCTGGAACAAATTTGGATGTGACTGGAGAAATGGGGTTTTGGAATTTATGACTAGTTTAGCTCTTGATCAAATAGCACTCCTGTACCATGTGAATGGTCTATATTGTTGTTAGAAGCAGTGTGTGTGTTTAATTGATGGAATGGTGAACAGTGCAGATCCTGATCAGACTGCAGATGCACAGGGCAATCTGGATCTGCACTGGTCGCAAAACACATAAGCCCTATTTCTCCAGTCACAGCCAGTTCTCCAGTTACAGTCACATATTTTGAGGTAATATGGAATACAAACCATCCTAGCACTTTCACTATAGGAATGAATGGCATTTTTGTGGTATTTATCAGGGTATAAACTTGGAAAAGTCGCGGGAATACTGGACGAAGGCCGGAAAGCCTCGTCCAGTATTCCCGCGACTTTTCCAAGTTTATATCACCGATAAATTCCACAAAAATGCCATTCATTCCTTATAATTCGAGCATTTGAAATAAATTCATCAAGAAAATGTGTTTATTTTCCGTTTTCTTAAGAATTATTTTAACTGCGCCTGACGGTTACGGAAAGTAGTTCGGCGGGAGTTTACTGGGATATAAATTTTGGACAGAGACTTGCTAAGGGCCAATCAAATGTTAGGGAATTGTGTAAATATTTTTGTGCTGGAATTATTACTAGGTAACTTTCATGGACTTTCCTATTGTTTATTTCATTCACTAGAAATGGAACAAATGTTTATACCGATGACTGGAGTTACTTGACCATTTCTACATATGACGTTGTTTGAGTGAATTACATGGGCCGCTATTAGCACACCACTTTGACTCACCAGTCCATTTAAGCTAACGTTCCAAAAACCAGGGCTCCACATAAAATGTAATTTGTAATTGAGTATTGTCACTCCATCATTTCTGAAGCAATTGGGTATTTCAACATTTTATTTGGCAAAAATAAAATCACACTACAGTTTACACATCAACAGACAGCAATTATTGAATGGTTTGCTTCGAAATGAAAACATATCTTGAAATTTATTTATTCTCATGAAATACCAAGATGTGTTTTCATGGAAAATAAGAAAAATATGCTATATTTCTGGTGTGTTTATTGTTTTCTGCAGCATGATAAAGGTACCACAAATTTTTTATTGCTTTTTGATACTCGCTACTTCTGATTTCAATTGGGTTTTTGGCAATTTTAATTGGGTATTTAAGCAAATACGCAGCTTATCTGAAAGACATTAGTAAGGTTAACCATAAAATCTAAAACTGACAATCAGAGTATCATAATGACATTGAGCAAATAGTAATAGACAAAGTCACTGGACTGCCATGATGATTCTTTGGAATGGTAGCTCAATCTTCGGACTGGTGAGTCGAAAGGAGTAAGCTAATAGCAGCAATTCACCATGCAGACAGGGGTCAAATGACAAAAACAACCTGCATGTAAATGTGATAATTAACCATTTCACCCCTAAGTAACTGGAATGGACACTCCCATCCTATTTTTCAGACTATTCCATTTATCAGAAAGGGGTATTGTTTCTAGAAATATGAAAATATCCACAAATGGTGAGACGGCTCATCTGGATCTACATTGAAAGAAAAAGCTGCAACTGTATTCATATAGTAGTCATTGATATATCGGAGAATTTTTAATGCAATACATCTTCGAAGGTATTATCTGAGACACAACACCTTTAACCACATTTAATATGAACTTTGGGCAGCATGTGTGGATTATATGGAATGAAAATATAGCCTTGGGTTTGATACATGTTCACCAGCAAGGCCATATACAAATGAGAATGTACCTGTCTGGGGGAGCACTGTATATTCAGAACTTACATTACAATAAAAACTTTCAGCACTGAACAACAGTGCCCTGGGGCCTGTTTCACTAAACTTCCTACAATAAAAATGTTTGTGAGAAGATTTCTATTAATTTTCTTCACACTAACGTGGTTCACTAATGTTACCATTTTCCACCCACATGTACACATAATTAAATGAGACTTTTCAACATCGACTGTCAGTGAAAGTGCATCTTTCAGTTTTACACTTACAAACTTCTTACAAAGCTTAGTGAAACGGGCCCCTGATCCAGTGCCAGGCACCCTTACTACACCGGAATACTTGGCCCCAGGTGCGAATAAGATATGAATGTTTAATGATGGATGAATCGTTAAGATACACATACGGATGGTGCTAAGTAAGTAGATAACATTTGGTCAATCAGACTTAATAGGTTTGCAGAGATAATAAGTGAAGGTGGTATAAACATGTCCTAAACTAGATTCAGTAATTTTTTCTGTGACTGTGACTGGAGAAATCGGGGATATCGCCTATGCGATTAGTGTAGATCCAGATCAGCCTGCATATACATGCAGGCTGATCTGGGTCTACACTGTCCGCCAGTCAGTCGGTGAAACAGGAGTGATCCTACTAAGAAACTGTATAAATCATCATAAGGCTGCATGGGTGACCTGCAAGATAGGTGATAAACTCACCAAAAAGGTGACTGGCCATACACCCCATATGAGACAGATAATGACAAAATGTCCCAAATTTTTTTGTGATCAGTGTGGCCCCATGGATCTAGCATGTGTTTCCACATGGTTCGATCAGAGCTCAGACTGTTCACAGTGTAATCTATGTCTTATCCATGATGCTGGTGTAAACAATGACATCGTTATCACTAAGCTAATCCCCTTGCTGGCAGCCTCGATAATAATAATAAGGCAAAGTAAACACAAGTCCTCATGGACCTTGACCTTGGACGGACGGACGTGGGTCATATGCAAAACTAAGCACCATCCCTAGACACACATTGCAGCCAAATATTATCAAAATCGGTGAAGAAATTCACAAGTTATTGAAAAATGAAAGGTGTTATTAATCTATGCATGCACGTCTGTACATGGACCAATGCTAAATCCCCTGTTGCCTATCATCGAGGTGATAACAAGTAGTTTACATCATTATCAGGTGGTATGTAGATGATCACAAGCCACACTTTCACCAATGGTTTGACGGCAGACATATATGTGGCTATGATGGGACAAATGGGACGCATGTGACCAGTGTAGATCCAGATCAGACTGTGCATCCGAAGTCTGACCAAGACCTGCACAGTTCACCATTCCATCAATGAAACATCCATCATGCTTCTAACAAGCAATATATATTCCGATTGTTATCAGCTAGATGAGTGTGCTATTTGATCAGGAGCTATACACTGGTCAAAATCACATAAGCCCCGTTTCTCCAGTCACAGCCACATATTCTGATCCGAGCGATGGGTCTACATGGGTCAACACGGCCATAAACATTTTTTCTCCAGTGATTACAGACAGATTTGTGGCTGTGGCTGGAGAAATGGGGCTTATAGGTTTTGCGACCAGTGATATCCAGATCAGCCTGTGCATCCGCACAATCTGATCAGGATTTGCACTGGTCGCCATTCCATCAATGAAACACCCGTAATTCTTCCAATAAGCAACATTCATCGTTATCAGGCTACAACAGCAACCCGTACGCAGGAATTAATTTAGGGGGGTGTGTTATCGACGGCGCGAAGGGCTAAACATATTTGTTTGCGCATCCACGGACAGACCTAGGCAGATTAACCCTTTCACCCCTAAGTAACTGGAATGGATTTTGATAAGTTAAGTTTGCAACCCAATCCAGTTGGATTGGGTTGCAAACTTAACTTATCAAAATCCATTCCATTCACAAAATGATTTTCAGACCAGTCCATTTATCAACATAGGGTGTTTTTGTCCTCAAATTTTGAAAATTACTTGCAAAAAGTGCAGATCCTGATGAGCCGGCTCATCTGGATATACACTTTTTTGCCAATACCACTATATAGGCCTGTCCAGTCACAGCCACATATTCTGATCCTGGCCATAAACACCCTTTCTCCAGTCACAGCCACATTTATCCTGGAACTCTATATCTCTCTATGGACCATAAGAACCATAAATATTTAGACACCTGTAACCGATTTCACCAAAATTTCTAAGCATACCTATCTAGCTAAGTATACTTTGAGGGAGTAATCATTTATTTTTCCAAAAATGCATTATTCATATAAAACTAACGACTGCATATATTTGATGAATATAAGTATGCATAATTATTATACTGAATTTATTACATTATCACAGCCAAAATGGATGTGATAATGTAATAAATCCAGTTACAGTATAATAATCAGAAAATATTTTATTTCATTAAATAACAAGAAACGAGGCAAAGCCACGAAGGCCAGGTTTTTTCCAAGCATGGACACTTGGATAACATAATTATACCCACTTTTTGTAGACTAGATGGCCGTGGCCTGCATGTCGCGCCTTGGGGCGAGGCATGGACACTAAAAAAAATAGATGTAGTAGATGGAAAAACTTTAACGAAAAAACTTTAACCGGACACACGGACGTACGGACGGACGTATGCCAAAATGCCGACGATATCGCGCTTTCCGCAAGCAGGTGTGACAATGATGATAAACACCCATGTGAAGTATCAAGGTATTGGGTGAAGCAGTTGCAGAGATATAGTACACGAAAAAACTTTAACAAAAAAATTTAAAGTAATTTGAACTTGACATAGGGCACAGGATCGCGCTTTCCGCAAGCAGGTGTGACAATGATGATAAACACCCATGTGAAGTATGAAGGTATTGGGTGAAGCAGTTGCAGAGATATAGTACACGAAAAAACTTTAACAAAAAAAAATTCAAAGTAATTTGACCTTGACATTGGGCACAGGATCGCACTTTCCGCAAGCAGGTGCAACAATGATGATAAACACCCATGTGAAGTATCAAGGTATTGGGTGAAGCAGTTGCAGAGATATAGTACACGAAAAAACTTTAAATAAAAAATTCAAAGTAATTTGACCTTGACATTGGGCACAGGATCGCGCTTTCCGCAAGCAGGTGCGACAATGATGATAAACACCCATGTGAAGTATCAAGTTATTGGGTGAAGCAGTTGCAGAGATATAGTACACGAAAAAACTTTAACAAAAAAATTCAAAGTAATTTGACTTGACATTGGGCACAGGATCGCGCTTTCCGCAAGCAGGTGCGACAATGATGATAAACACCCATGTGAAGTATCAAGGTATTGGGTGAAGCAGTTGCAGAGATATAGTACACACAAAAACTTTAACAAAAAAATTGGGCACAGGGGCCGCACGGTTGGGGGTTAGAATGAAAATATGGATGATGATAAACACCCATGTGAAGTTTCAAGGTAATGGGCGAAGCAGTTGCAGAGATATAGTATAACGAAAAAGTAACCAAAAAACTTTAACCAGACGTACATTAAAAAGTTAACGTTGAAAATGGCTAAGTCAATTACGTAGAAATAATAGGTGAAGGTAAAAAAATGGTCACATGTTGGATAGTTGTATGTGGTAGGCACCCCTTGGTTATGAAGCTGTGAAAGTTTGGTGGTCCTAGGTGGTACAGTACCAAAGAAATGACTTAAACACGAAAACTTAACATTGTAAACGTGAAAACTTAAACATTTGAAAATGGCTAATGTCGACTGCGCGGAAAAAATGGGTGAAGTTAAAAAAAAAGTAACATGTTGGATAGTGATATGTGGTGGGCACCCTTGATTATGAAGCTGTGAAAGTTTGGTGGTTCTAGGTGGTACAGTACCAAAGAAATGGACTTAAACACGAAAACTTAACATTGAAAACGCGAAAACTTAACATTGAAAATGGCTAAGTCGATTGCGCGGAAAAAATGGGTCAAGTTAAAAAAAAAAGTAACATGTTGGCATAGTGATATGTGGTGGGCACCCCTTTGATTATGAAACTGTGAAAGTTTGGTGGTCCTAGGTGGTACAGTAACAAAGAAATGGACTCAAACACGAAAACTTAACATTGATTGTGGACGCCGCCCGCCCGCCCGCCGCGCCGCCCGCCCGCCCGCCCGCCCGGCTTTCGCCAATCCAATAGCCTGGATTTTTTTTCAAAAAACCTGGCTAAAAATGTAACATGTTGGATAGTGATATGTGGTGGGCACCCCTTGATTATGAAGCTGTGAAAGTTTGGTGGTGCTAGGTGGTACAGTAACAAAGAAATGGACTCAAACACGAAAACTTAACATTGATTGTGGACGCTGCCCGCCCGCCGCCGCCCGCCCGACTTTCGCCAATCCAATAGCCTGGATTTTTTTTCAAAAAACCTGGCTAAAAAAGTAACATGTTGGATAGTGATATGTGGTGGGCACCCCTTGATTATGAAGCTGTGAAAGTTTGGTGGTCCTAGGTGGTACAGTACCAAAGAAATGGACTTAAACACGAAAACTTAACATTGTAAACGTGAAAACTTAACATTGAAAATGGCTAAGTCGACTACGTGGAAAAAATGGGTCAAGATAAAAAAAAAGTAAATGTTGGATAGTGATATGTGGTGGGCACCCCTTGATTATGAAGCTGTGAAAGTTTGGTGGTGCTAGGTGGTACAGTAACAAAGAAATGGACTCAAACACGAAAACTTAACATTGATTGTGGACGCCGCCCGCCCGCCGCCGCCCGCCCGACTTTCGCCAATCCAATAGCCTGGATTTTTTTTCAAAAAAACCTGGCTAAAAAAGTAACATGTTGGATAGTGATATGTGGTGGGCACCCCTTGATTATGAAGCTGTGAAAGTTTGGTGGTCCTAGGTGGTACAGTACCAAAGATATGGACTTAAACACGAAAACTTAACATTGAAAACGCGAAAACTTAACATTGAAAATGGCTAAGTCGACTGCGCGGAAAAAATGGGTGAAGTTAAAAAAAAAGTAACATGTTGGATAGTGATATGTGGTGGGCACCCCTTGATTATGAAGCTGTGAAAGTTTGGTGGTGCTAGGTGGTACAGTAACAAAGAAATGGACTCAAACACGAAAACTTAACATTGATTGTGGACGCCGCCCGCCCGACTTTCGCCAATCCAATAGCCTGGATTTTTTTTCAAAAAACCTGGCTAAAAAAGTAACATGTTGGATAGTGATATGTGGTGGGCACCCCTTGATTATGAAGCTGTGAAAGTTTGGTGGTGCTAGGTGGTACAGTAACAAAGAAATGGACTCAAACACGAAAACTTAACATTGATTGTGGACGCCGCCCGCCCGCCCGGCTTTCGCCAATCCAATAGCCTGGATTTTTTTAAAAAAAACCTGGCTAAAAATTAATCAATTTATCCGTAAATTGAAAATTTCACACTCGAAGTGTACTTAGCAACATAACTATACTTTGCAATTTTGGTAAAATTGGCTACAGTTGTTATTGCGATAAACCATACTAACCCTAAACATTGTGACATGCTTTGTTGTGGCAAACCATATATTTATATATGTTTCCCCAGAACAAACTGTGTCTGAATATTTATAGTTATTATGATATGAGATGTCCAGGGCCCGGTTGCTCAAAACCTCTATTAGCTTAACGGACCGTTAAATCCTTAACAGTGTTAAGGATTTAACAGTCTGTTAAGCTAATATAGGTTTTGAGCAACTGGGCCCTGGATTATACACGAGCACATTGCTGTCATCTTCCAGTGACTGGACATCAGGTTGTGTTGCACTGGTCAGCATCTGCAATAATATAAAATAAACTAGAATCTGACTTAAACCCTTTCAACAATGCCTGTATAGTGGTATTGGCAAACAGTGTAGATCCAGATGAGCCGGCTCGTGACGAGCCGTCTCATTCGGATCTGCATTTTTTGCAATTATTTTCATATTTTTGAGAGCAAAAATACCCCCTTTTCATAAATGGACTAGTCTGAAAATCATTATGTGACGATTGGACTGGTGGCAAAATTAACATATCAAAATCCATTCCAGTTACTTAGGGGTGAAAGGGTTAACGGAACAATTTGATGATTTCTGGGGATTTTTATCAAATAGGAATAAAAAAGAATAAATTTGAATTACCGGTAGCATACCATAATCAAATACGATACAATTCATGCAGTGTGAAATTTTGCGGGGTGTGAGATTGCACTTTTGTCAACAATGTTTGAGAGATCATATACAAGTACAGGCTCGTACGCACCCCCCTTAACCATTTTAGTCTTAACCTGCAGGCCTGTATAGTGGTATTGGCAAACAGTGTAGATCCAGATGAGCCGGCTCGTAATGAGCCGTCTCATCAGGATCTGCACTTTTTGCAATTAATTTTCATAATTTTGAGAACAAAAACACTCCATGTTCATAAATGGACTGGTCTGAAAATCATTTTGTGATGATTTAGATTGGTTGCAAAATTAA
Organism: Conchocele bisecta; assembly: GCA_029237695.1. Taxonomy (NCBI): domain Eukaryota; kingdom Metazoa; phylum Mollusca; class Bivalvia; order Lucinida; family Thyasiridae; genus Conchocele; species Conchocele bisecta. The sequence continues at coordinate 64,102,782 of CM055267.1, forward strand.
CAAATCAAAATCTATTCCAATTACTTAGTGGTGAAAGGGTTAATCTGCGGAGGTCTGTGCGTGGATGTGCAAAAACAATGTTTAGCCCTTCGCGCAGTCGATAACGCACCCCCCTAAAATAATTCCTTACTCCAATAACTTACTCCAATTGACCGATTGTTGAAATATATGTACTTCAAGATACTAAAAATATATGTATGTCAAACATGTATACTTACTTTTGCGACTGACTGAATAAAGCATACAATAGCATAGAAACCTTCTATTCCCAAGAACAATTAAATTTGTATCCGTATACAGACATATCTAATTTTAAAAAACATTTGGCCAGAAAATGTGACATCACAACTCATGTGATGGTATCTGTGGCTAATGACGTGCCATCACACCGGTGCACCTATGGTGATCACCTGACCGTGTATTTTTAGACATGGATTTCAGTAACATTCAACAGAGATTCTACTTTCAAACGTGCAATAAAACACATTTTCAATAGGTTTCAGTTATGTTCCAACCATGGATTGAAATACTAATTGTTTACTTAACCCTTAGACCGCTACTCAAAACAATTGTCGTCTGCTGTTGCTTTTATATCTTGCCTTATTTCTCAATAAAAACATGGTTTGACAGCACTTCAGAATCATTTCCAATGGAAATGATTCTGAAGTGCTGTCAAAGCATGTTGTAAATTATTCGAAAGTGCTGTCAAAGCATGTTTTTGGTGATAAAAATGGAAAATAGACAATAAACAGCAGATGACAAAATAAATAAGATGTCTAAGGGTTAATATACGGTAATTTGTTGATTTGCATATTTCTATAAAGCTGTCTTGGGGCTTGAATTGTCAAGCAACTCCTATTATCAGCTCCTATGCATCAAGATGTAATGCAGAGAAACATATTATTTCCATCCTTTCTTTAAGTAAGTTATTTATCATACAATGATTGCATATTTTCTATTACCAGAGGTCAGATTGGTATTAAATTGAATTCTATATACACATGTAACTCGTGAATTTCCATTCTTTGAGATGAGAGCCAATAACTGTGTCAAATGTTTAAAAATTAATAGAAAGCAATATGCATTCACTATTTTTACTTTTTACTGTGGAATTATCATATTTTACAATATTTTGATAAAAATATATTTTCTAGCAACCCATTTACCAGTAACTAATATAAATAATTAAAAAAAATAAATATGCATATATACAGCGACACATGTCAGTCGAACTGGATTGAAATATTAATTACTAATAATATGAAAACAATGAGCATTTTTCATTTTTTGAAAAGGCTGGAACAGTGATACAATTTTATATGCATTTAAAGGTTTTGTGAAGAATATTAAAGTGGCTGTGTCTCATGCATGCATAGAAAATGATGAATAAATCAGTATAAAATAATGTCCCTGTAGAATTGTATCATTACAATGGTACATAATATATTATTCACCTTGTTGGCAGGCATGCACAGTTTATCCGCACAGTAACAAGCTAATCTTGGCTATTCTTCATAAAATTTGGCATACCTGTTAATTATGGCAAGAGGAAGAACCCTACTCATTTTCCGATGAACTGTCTCCTCTTGACCCATTAAATACAATATATATGGGCATCTACTAACCTGAACGGAGACTAGTTCAGACCGAGGTCAAACAACAGCCTGTCAAAGGCTCCAGACACCAGTGACGTCACCTGCAATATACATGTAGTATGGTAAATGAAGATGCAAGTTTACTGAAAAAAGTTTCTAAAGCACTCTATAAATATCACGCAATCTGATTGGCTGATGGTCATACATTACAGGTATATCATTGTTGATGAATGGTCGCAAATTATTTCAATATGTATTCCTACGCCAGTAGTAAAGGAGTGCATTAGAAATAGGTTAACCGCATTGTAATTTTGAAATTTGCGGCGTATATCAGAAAATGATAGGTCGGAAAACATGTTTAATGGCTCCGCTAGTGCATCACCATTAACCCTTCACTTGTTGTTCGTATATATACGCGACGAGAGTAACCTCCCCTCACTGCTGTTCGCGTATATTTACGTTTCCAATACCGACCTAATCGGGCACCTGTTTACGCGCATGCAATTCTAGACGTCTTTGCTTTCTGATTGGTTGTAAGATGGATTCCCGTTACTAAATATAGACAAGTTATTACCGGTTTACTAAATTTAGGCGAAATTAGAGGTATTTCCTTGCACATTATTGATTGTATAGTAAGTGAAGGGTTAAACAGATTTTCCGACCTATCATTTTTTGATATATGCCGCAAATTTCAAAATTACAATGCATGCAGTTAACCCTATATTGTAAGCCATGAGCGAGAATTACATCAAATGGACTTTCGCAGTTTAATAAAACAGTGTATGAAATAGCAAAATACTATATTTCCTTGCACTTGCTTGCGGTCAACTTTGTAGGTCGAAAGAAAATGGCGGCACCTATAGAAAGTGATTCGGAAGACAATGTTTTTGCGCAGATATTCGATAATTCTGACTCTGAATCAGACTTTGAAGGGTTCGAACTGGAATAAATCATAATAAATGGAAATGTGTTATGCGAATTTGTCATTGAACAGTCCGCAAAAGATCGCAAACTCCCAATTGACATCAAAAATTACTGGCTTCGGGAAGATTCCCCACCCACTAATGCTCCGTTTACAGGAACTCCCGGCCTAAATAATGAATGGTCAACTAGACAGGTGAGATATATGAAACATGTATCATGTGTATAACATTGTAAATGTAACATTTAGAAATGATAACACTGTTTTAGAATGCATTACATACATGATAAAACAAAACAAATATTGAAAACACACCTGTAATTAGCTATTTTACCTGTATAGTACATTGTCAGGTGAGAAAAAGTCGCAACAAAGGACATATTCAGAAAGTACTATCAATTTGCAATCATTTTCATATCTGCATTATTGCTGTATCTCTGAAAATGAACATTTTATGCTACATATCCTAAACTGCATAATTTCACTGAAATGAAACAGAATATTCAGCAGCAGCAGCATTTTACATTATTGATTGTATAGCAAGTGAAGGGTTAAACAGATTTTCCGACCTATCATTTTCTGATATATGCCGCAAATTTCAAAATTACAATGCATGCTGTTACCCTATATTGTAAGCCATAAGCGAGAATTACATCAAATGGGCTTTCGCAGTTTAATAAAACAGTGTATTAAATAGCAAAATACACTAGTGTATATATGTTGTAATTATTATTTGCATTATCAGGTGAAGTAACTTTATGTTAAAATATTTGTATTAAATGTTTCAAGGTAGCCTGAAGTAATTTACAAGGCACAAAGATTTACTCACACTTGACTTCTGACACGAGTCATCTTTCATCCACCCATCCATATCATGATAGCTCTGTGCTGTTTTGTTTGCATGCAGTTCCATACACAACTTACAGTAGGTCGACACAGGATCAAGCGTATAATACTTTGTCCATTGAAAGTAACTATTGAACAGTGTATTATTCTCACTTATTTGTATCATCTGTTCAGCTAAATCCTTAATGCTTGGAAAATCAAACACATTTAAGTAGGAATGTGGAGGTAAAAGCTCTAAAGTGATATTTGGTGCAGCAATGACAGGAATCTGTCTGCGATGTAGGGCATTCCAGAACTTCTCTGATATGTAATCTCTGCAAAAACTGTTTTCAAAAGCCAAGTAGAATTTATAAGATTTGAAATACTTTTCCCCACAATCAAATGTTGGTACACCAGGTGAACATATCATTTTTCCTGAACAAGCACCAAAATAATCCACCTCAATATGTTTTTGTAAGTCATTAATAAGTCTGTACCTTTTAGCCTGGTCATAACAGTTGCTTACTAAAGTGACAGCAAATTTATTTTTATTTTCAGCAAAATTTGTAAGTTTGGCTGATGCGGAAATACCTTCCAGTTGAGCTTCAGTTTTCTTTATCAATGAGCTAAATGGCATAATAATTGTTGAGTCACGTCTGTACAGAACTGTCCAGTTAAATACATTAGGTTTTACTTTTCCCCACATGTGAGCCATTGGTTCCATGGTCCACAATACCCACACTTGGTTTGGTGTTCGAATCCTTGGCATTTCTATGTCATAATTAATAATTGTAGATAATAAGCCCTGATGTGTCCACAAATCACTTGCATGAAACAACACAGCATCACTGGTTTCCAAATCATCCCTATTGGCTGTTACTGCGCAGGACGTGGAACACAACGGAAGAGCTTTCTTCGCATCATCTAACCACCCCCAGTTTTTGAAGAAGGGTGTCCATATTAATATTTTTTTTACCGTTGTATTTTTCCAATAGTTTTCTTTGAATTTAGTAATATATCGTTCAGAGGAAGGGACTCCTATTTCCGCTGGCGGTCCTGGTAGGCTACGGCTTCTCAGAATGATTAATGCAATAAACGTATTGATGATGGAAAATATCGCAAATAGAAGTAATAATCTCACAAAACATTTCAAACAATTTCTTCCGTTTATCCACCGAAAACGGCACATTCTCAAATGTCTAGCCATATCTTCCAACATTCAGGCTATGGTGCCTATGTTAACTTACTCTCATAACAACTGAAAATGTAACAGTTAATGCATAGAATTATTGGTAATGCTTTTTTTTTCTGAAAATTGCAGTAGCTTCAACAAGTCATATGTATGTCGACAACAGGCATATGCAGGTATGGTTCCGTTTGTCTTGTGAAATTGTGTGGGTGTTTTTTTTTGTGCCTCGTCAATACAGAGACAAGCATTTTTCCGTACAGCTGTAGTGTGAAGTTTCTTCTGGCGCATTTATTTCTATTGGTTCTGCATAAAGCGTTGTGTGCTTGAAATGTTTGTCGAAATCGAGAAGTTGGTGGACAGAAAATAATTGTTTATTTTTTCATCTGGATGGCTGGACGATTTATTGTCCGAAATATTCTCTTGCGTAATCATGATTCGATAGAGCGGGACAGGTTTAATCGGCGGCCGCACCATGCCGCTGCGGCCCGGCCTTGGCTCGCGGCCCTCCCTAGTGTATTGGCTCGCGGCCCTCCCTTGTGTATTAGCCTACCTATGCAGTGTTTAGTTTTATGTGATAGAACGGCGGCAAATCTACTTTTTGCAATCTGTTATTCTCTGTATTTGTACAACAAACACAAAGTTGCTGAGATTTTGTCACACAGAACTAATGCAGTGTTGTGACAGGCTGGCGTGCCCTATTGTATACAGTACAATCCTTCTGGCACGTGGAATATGTTTACTCATAAATGTTAAAATGCATTTCATATGACGGTCATAATGGATCCAATGAAAATGGATGACATGACGGGGATTATTGAATTTGTAAACAGCGTTGACCATGACCAAGCGGCGCATTCGTGCATTCATATTAGTGTGATCAATTATATAGGCATATGGGACACACCATGTTATTTTGTAACTGAGAACATCGGTGATTTTTCATGAAATGTATTGACAAAAACTGTGATATTTTCTGTAGGTCTAAATGAAGTCGAACGATGACGAAATTTCCATAACAAATACGGAATAATCTATGAAACTGTCGTCAACTTTCCAACTTAAATTTTGTAATAGTTTTCATCAGATGTTCTCCTTAGCTACACAATCAAATGGCGTGTCTCATTATGGTCTAACATTGAGCAAGTCGGTCGGATCGCCGTTTCCAAATCGCGGCCATAGGGCCCACAGGCGTTCGGCGTGTTTCGGCTTTCATCGGTATAACTCTATATACATGTATATTAACAAGGCTTATAACTTTGGTCGGTCATGACTTCGTATCATAACACATTCCGCGATTGTATTAACGCTAATGCAATTATTTTGGCGGAAAAGTGCACATGTTCATTTGATATGTATTGTTATCTTGCTAAAATAACATAGTTAGAACATAGTTATGCAAATAATATTGACTTACATCTCCGTTTCCCAGGTCAGACACAACCTCGTATCATAACAAATGAACTAATGTGTTTAATGCTCTAACGTCACTATTGTAGTGGCTAGTTCATATGATCATCTGAGAATTATCGATATCCTGCAGAAATACATAGAATGCATAGAACATTACAATTTTAAACATGTTATTTTGTTATGTTACGAGGTCGACTCCGACAAAAGTTAGAAGCCTTGTTCATATATACAGAGTTATACCGATGAAAGCCGAAACACGCTGAATGCCTGTGCTAGGGCCGTGGACTGGCGGCGCTGCCTGTATATAGCACCGGTTTATGGCTGGGGACGGACGATGCACATAATATGAAATAGGTACTACCTATGACGGGCGACGTTAGTGTATGAAAGTAAATGTACCAATTGATAGCTTTACCATGATGTTAGTATGCTATACACGGTACCGTAGTATATTGTAGTATTGCAGAGCTACTTCCCGCAACTACCAAAGTGTTACAGCTTCTCTATTATAATTAAATGGTGTCATTTGCGCACTTCTCTTATTTGAAGCAGTGATACAATTTAGATATTTCCTTTTCATATATAGTACATTAATAGCCTAGGCATTATAGAAACTGTATTAGTACATTTACGATCATTTAAAAAAAAAATAACAAGGATAAGCATCTTCTGTGATATTATTCCCAATTTTCGCAATCTCAGTCGTCATTGAGCACGACTGTCACTTCGAGAGTTATGCACATTTTGCCCATTGTATCAATTGTGTTTACATTTACTTTTGATTAACCCAGTGCTGTGTCAGATTTGTTTGTATCCTGGACTACAACAACATGTGCACTAGACGCACATTTGCAATGTATGCTTTTTTCTGGTAGTCGTGTTCCCAAATTATCCCGGATCGCTTGATTATGTCTCGTATGTTTAAACTCAAATCAGCGAAGTTAAGTGCGAGAGAGAGAGAGAGAGAGAGAGATGAGAGAGAGATGAGAGAGAGATGAGAGAGATGAGAGGCATACAGCCAGACAGACAGAGGGAGACAGAGACAGACAACACAAACTATTTTTTAATTTAATAACTAGAATAGTTCGCCTGCTATATTCAGTATGTTTTCTGACGTAGCATAGATCGGGCTAAAAACTAAAATAGCCCAGATACCACGACTGTTTCTGCCTTCCGTTACTTTCGCTTCATTCGGCCCATTCACACAGTTCCGCGCATTGTCGGCTGCTGCAACAGCGGAGAATTCCCTCCAAAAAAGATATTTATTTGAAAACCGATGTCGGCTAGTTATACTGTTTATACTCCATGAACACCAGAGGAGAATGTGACATTGAGTTCATATGTGTTTAAAAAAAAATGTGCTAGTTTTAAATGGCGGTCATCTTGGATTAAGCGATGACTCTCATTTTACCAAATCTGAAAATGCTTCACCCAAGGATCTTAACTTACTGTGAAGTTTGGCCAGCATCGGCCATGTGGTTCCTGAGAAAAAGACGTTCAAAATCTCGAATAAATGGACCTTTTGGTGGCCATCATGGATGACATAATCATATGATTCTGACAAAGATTGCACCAGAGCAATCGCCTCATCGATACCATTAATTTGATATATGACATGAGCATATTTGGTCAAAAATAAAATTTGACCCCACGGGCAACGAATTTTGAAATCTCTAATAAAAGAACGACCTTTTGACCTTTCGGTGGCTATCTTGGATGACATGACCATCCAATTTCGACAAAAAATGTACCAGAGCGATCGCCTCTTTGATACCTTCGATTTGATATATACATGACCATATTCGGTCAAAAATAAACTTTGACCCCAAGTTGACCCCGGTGTCACCATTTGAACAACTTTGAAAGAGCATTGTACATCGATCATTCCTACCAAGTTTTGTCGAAATCCGGTTGGCGGTTCTTGAGAAGAAGATTTTTGAAGAATTTGTGCTATTTTTAGACGGCGGCCATCTTGGATTACGAAATGACATCATTTTAACATTTTTGTATTCCCCCTACCTAAGGACCATGACCATGAAGTTTGGTGACTATAGGCCCAATGGTTACCGAGGAGAAAACGTTTGAAAATGTTCACGGACGACGGACACATTGCGGTAACAATAGCTCACATGAGCTTCGCTCAGGTGAGCTAAAAATGGAACCTTATTATTTATCTGTGTATGGAAGTACGGATAATTCCGAAGCTGTGCATAATGATACGTATGTATGGTCCAAGTGACCAAGCGGGTAACAGAGTAGACACTTGTCATAGCCATCAGATGCGTAAATGGACCAGGTGCTATGCTGGTCAAAATGTCATAAGGTAATTATTGTGGGTCATTATGAGGGGCCAGCCGCGGGGAATTAGTCGCTCTAATTGCCACGGGGGTGGGGTGCACTGGAAGGCCAGTGACGGAATATCACCCCGGGCAATTGTTTTATGCTTGTGTCAGCATCCGCTGTACTTATCAGAGCGATTAATTGGCCCCGGGCACTGCGACTGAGAAGGTCCGTTATACGCCAAACACAACACGTGGCTTATAGGGCTTTTGCGACCAGTGTAGATCCAGATCAGTCTGCACAGTCTGATCAGGATCTGCACTTTTCGCCATACCATCCCTGAAACACACCAACAAACAATATATACCGTTTACTACAGGAGTTTGCTATTTGATCAAAACCTACACTGGTTACAAATTACACAAGCCCCATTTCTCCAGTCACAGCCACATATCTGACCAAGCTATTTATTTTTGACATAATGTCCAATAATCTGTTTATTTGAAACAAGTAAGTAGATAAAAACAGTGGATTCAACCAATCAGCATAGAATATGTGCGGCTTCGTTGATTTTAGAGTACACCTGCCGCATTATTAATGACATCCGGCGGCATCCGTTTGAGCGTAGCTACACACGCGTGTAAATAGTGTATATCCTGATCAGACTGTGAGAGCAATTTCCCATATAGCTATATAACATCAAGAAGCGGTTATGTACCAGATGGGAAACAGAGATCCTGATCAGACTGTGATTTATGTCAAATACCATCTCGTAATGACATAACTTATTTAATCAACAATTAAACAATCACATGTTATTATGAAAGATAATTACTTGAAATGTGCATGGGAGGGTGGGGGGGGGGGGGGGGGGGGGGGGGGGGGGTGGTAATGTTTCTATTTAAACTTTGAAAGGATTACACACCAATAAGCAAACAAACAAAAAAAAGCAATAAATGCCATCGCAAATTTTGTAATCATTGCAAATTAAACTGTAGTTACCCGTCTCATGCCTCGAAGCATGCTGCTAACGATTTGCACAACACTATGAAAATATTTTGTAACGAATACGGATAAAATACGCTAATATAACAAAATTGTTGTGTTGTTTTATTAAATTATATTAATTATCATTATTATTCATAATACTACATTATACAAGCTATATACTATCAAAAACTCTGAAAAATACATAACATATAAATTATACATGATTTTTTGGGGGGCCGTTTTGAACAAATATGGGCCGTTTTGACCATTTATTTTGGACGGGAGGCCGTTTTGACCAAATCCGGGCCATTTTGACAAGGGGCCGTTTTGACCAAGGGCCGTTTTGACTGTAATCCTTTTAAACGGCCATTTTTATTGGGGAGATCAGCTGCGGCCTGATTGGCTAAAAATCGCAAAAGGCAAATATTACAAATGTATGATTTAATTTTTATAAAGTTACAGTATATACTGATATTTAAGTTTATTTTTAATATATTTTATTAATAATTTTAAAACTAAATAGTATTTAATAATACACCAAGTTACAGTTTGCCATATATGGTAATTGTGGTTGTTGTTCAACTTGTTGTAGATTTAAGAGTAAACAAACCTATGGAAGGTAATATCCGCCATACTTCTATGTGACTTGATGCTTGCGTGCTGATGACATTACAACTTATATTCATGTTATTTCATTCGTCATTTGTATTTATTACATTTGAAATTAATCTGCTTGTTGTAATTGTATTTGTCTTTCTTACATGCCCATTCTGCTGATTGCTTTGTTAATTCGTCTTATTTACATTACAATTATTGATACGTCCTTATTCGTGTACCTGTTTTATTGCACTAAGAATTTGCAATAGAAAGTAAGAACAAAGCACTTAGCACTTTGAATAAGGCCGAAAGCAGTAATGACAAAGCCGCAGGAAGTAAGCATCAAGCTACAGTCCGAAAGCGGAAAGCCGCAAGCAGAAAGCATCAAGCTACGAGCAGAATGATGCAAGCAATGTATGGGTTAGTAGTGCGTCATTATGACGTCAGATGGCACTGCTGTCCGCTCAAGTAATTCTCCCTCTAATAAATTATAGTCCGACATCTGATTGGCTGTTCAAGTCACACCTCCAATGCCGGTGTTGATGTAAGATTTAACCCACAAATTATCACAGCATAGGTTGGAAGACACCAAATAGTTTTACTATATACTTTAACCGAATCCCATCCAATAAGGCCAGTCTCTCCTACTTTCACTATTCGTACGGATATTGTGGGACCTATTTGTACATGACCTGCAGCCGGTCTGTTCTGGTTATGCATGAATTAAACAATAGGTTCACTTAACAATAGGTTCACCTATGAAAGAAAAATCCAACCTCGTCATGTCCCCCAATATTGTTTACAATTTTTATTGGCCACGGAAACTCTGTTTACATCACATGACCAACACCCCCACATGTACCTCAAGTGAAACTGGGTAGTAATGGATCAAGATTTACAAGGAAACTGTGTCAGTGACCTCAAAACACCCGCACGATTTTGTTCATACTGGACTACTATTACCCTCTTGACGATTTCGCACCATTTATTATTCTCTAATCTATATTAACTAAATTGCATACGTATGTATGGTGTTTGACTTACTAATGTGTTTTACAAATACATGTATCCTCATAATTAAATTACATATGTACGTAATTGAAAACAATCACATTTGTATAGTTACACATATGGTAACTTACACAGGTTGACTGTCAAACTGGCCCGTTACCGATGCAAACCAATAACCGTCAGGGATCAGACTAAGGTGGCCCACCATCATTGATTTTCCCTAAAACACTAACCCGTTACCACACATTTTGCTATTCTCTGCTACTTTCATTTTTCTTATGGATGTTGTGGGACCTATTTTCCAATAATCTGCACTTATTCTGCTCTGGATCTTGACTAATTAAAATATAGATTGAATTATTGTTGAAGCTGGGGTCCCATCTAGTAAGTACAATTTTTTCTTTATTGAAATTAAATAAGTGTATAATTGCAACTAGTCCACCACTTTTAAAAATTACGAGTGCCAGCTACACAGATATAATTATTTAGTAATCTTTAATGTACTCATAGAGACCCGCGGTGGTATCAACTAGTTCCATATGCAAATGATGAAGTATTTTTAAATTATTTATATCAACTAAATGCTGAATAAATATTTTTATCGACATATCATTAAGTATGATATTGCACATCAAAAAATAAATAAATGGAATAAATAGTTGCTTCCGTCATCATTTTAAGGAAACACGGTTATCGTCCCTGATATCAAACTAGCATTTCGCGTTTCGGATATAAAAAGTATAATAATGTCAATTAGTACGTCTGGTAATGGTAAATCAATGTTCATTTTGCCAGAAAAATGTCAGATTGAAAGAATAAAGAAAAACATGTCTCCCTATATTACAAACTGGCATGTAGCACTCTAGGTTTAAGGTTAGATAAATTGACACCAGTTTCAGCATATTTGAAGCATTTAAAAGAAAACACTGAGCCTGTTGGTCACGAGATGTAAACAGGGTTTCCGTGGCCAAATAATGTAAACAATATTGGGGGACATGCATGGGCGGATTCAGGGGGGGGGGGTGGGGGGGGGGGGGGGGGGGGGGGGGGGCCGCCGGACCGGCGCCCGCTTAAAACCCCCCCCCCCCCCCCTTAAAATTTGCCGAGTAAAGATTTTTTTTTGCTACAAGGCACGTTTCTACGCTCACGTTGTGAATTTATTGTTTATTGGGGGGTGCAGCTAAAAGATAAACGCGGGGAAGAAGAAGAAGAAGAAGAAGAAAAGGAAGAAGAAGAAGAAGAAGAAGAAGAAGAAAGAAAAGAAGAAGAAGAAGAAGAAGAAGAAGAAGCAGAAGCACAGAGCAGCAGCAGCAGCAAGCAGCAGCAAGCAGCAGCAGCAGCAGCAGCATCTGACAACAGCCAACAGCACAGCAGCATCTGACAACGCCAACCGCAGCATCATCTGACAACAGCCAACAGCAGCGCACATGACAACGCCACAGCACAGCAGCACAGCGCGCTCAGCAGCACAGCAGCAGCAGCAGCAGCTGACAAGCACAGCAGCATCTACAACAGCCAACAGCAGCAGCCATCGACAACAGCCAACAGCAGCAGCAGCAGCATCTGACACAGCCAACAGCCAAAAGCCGCGCAATCTGACAACAGCAACAGCGAGCAAGCAGCAGCAGCAGCAGCTCTGACAACAGCCAACAGCCACAGCAACAGCAGCACAGAACTGACAACAGCACAGCAGCAGCGCAGCACAGACGCCAATCTGACAACAGCTACAGCAGCAGCAGCATCTGACACAGCCACAGCAGCAGCAGATCTGCAATGACTACACAGCCAACAGCAGCAGCATCTGACAACAGCACAGCAGCAGCAGCATCTGACAACAGCCGAACAGCCAACAGCACAGCAACAGCAACAGCGCAGCAGCATCTGACAACAGCCAACAGCAAGCAGCAGCAGCAAGCATCAGCCAAGCAGCATCGACAACAGCCAACAGCCAGCAGCATCGACAATCTGACAACAAGCCAACACAGCCGCAGCACGACAACAGAACAGCAGCAGCAGCATCTGACAACAGCACCAACCAAGCAGCACATTGACAACGCAACAGCAGCACGCATCTGACAACCAAGCACTACTGCAGCAGCAGCAGCAGCATCTGACAACAGAACACAGCCAACAGCACAGCAAGCCAAGCACATCTGACAACAGCCAAGCAGCTACAGATCTCTACAACAGCAACAGCAGCAGCAAGCAAGCAGCAGATCTGACAACAGCCACACAGCAGCCAATCTGACAACAGCCAACAGCAGCAGCAGCATCTGACAACAGCCAACACACAGCAGCAGCAGCAGCATCTGACAACAGCCAACAGCAGCAGCAGCATCTGACAACAGCCAACAGCAGCAGCAGCATCTGACAACAGCCAACAGCAGCAGCAGCATCTGACAACAGCCAACAGCAGCAGCAGCAGCAGCAGCATCTGACAACAGCCAACAGCAGCAGCAGCATCTGACAACAGCCAACAGCCAACAGCCAACAGCCAACAACAACAACAACCTGAACTACAAACCTACGCTCGTTCGATAATATAGTCAAGTATTGCAAAATAGTTACGCACCCCCCTAACCCGAAATCCTGGATCCGCGCCTGACATTACGAGGTTGGTCCCACAACATCCATACGAATAGTGAAAGTAGGAAAGACTGACTGGGATTCGGTTAAATTATACAAAACTATTTGCTGTCTTTTAACCTAAACATGGCGCAACAGAAAAGGCGGCATCAATCTTATTCTACATCAACACCGTTAGGGACATGGAACCAATTTAGAGAGCAACGCATTATAGGACAGGTACCAGCATATTAACTGCTTTTAGGGAGAACTATTTTAAGTTTTAGCAGCGTACCTGGCGTCATAATGTTGTTCCCAAATTACTGTTGCAATTATTGTTGTCAATGGGCGTGGCTTAGCGAGCTAACAAAAGCGCATAGCAAAACAGCGATGCAATAATCAATAATGTAACTCCGTATGTCACTACCAGTGAAGCATCAAGCTACTTATAATGCAATCAGCACAAACGCATTGACACAGTACGAATGAATAAAGCATAAATCCACATACATAGAAATGTAATAAGACGGATATAACTTAGAATGTCATCAGCCAGCAAGCATCAAGCCACATGTAATTGTAATAAGACGGATATAACTTAAAATGTCATCAGCCAGCAAGCATCAAGCCACATACAATTGTAATAAGACGGATAGAACTTAAAATGTCATCAGCCAGCAAGCCTCAAGCCAAATATAATTATGGCGGATATGACCTTCCATAGTTATGGTCCTTTGTTTGGCATATGACCCACGTCCGACCGCCTAAGGTTGAGTTCCCTGAGGACTTATGTTCACCTTGTTTGTAAGGTAAAACTGTTATCAAGGCTGCCAGCGAGGGGATTAGCTTAGTGATAATGATGCCATTGTTATTTATTTCATTTCACTGCTATTTGAAAAACATACTCGACTCCTGTTAACCACAATGCCACCTTCCCGCGACACACCGTCGGCAATAACTCGCCCCGGAGTCGTCAACTGACTGAACTAGCTTATATATGGACGAGTTGCTTCCCTTCTATGAGTGTACTTCCTTTGTTCCAATATAGGTCATCGACAACCAGACACGATAGTGACAGACAGGACTGTATTTATCGGGATTTTTGTGCACGGTTTGTTTTCTCTTTTGTTTCGCATGCGTAATGTAGCGTCGTTTATGTGAATGATAATATCACACATGTGCCATTGATTAAGTACATGCACCAGATACCTATCTGTGATACGTAGTTATAGTGCACGTATATACGTGTCGTGTTAGAGGTCAACAGACGAATCCAACAGTAGGTAGACCAGATGGCAGATGCAATACGTAGACCAGCCACAACACATATCCCTGTTTATTATGCCCCTATGCGATAGCAAAAGGTGGGGGGGGGGGGGGGGGAGGGGCACAATCTCTAGTTAGAGCCCAGTCACCATGTGGGCATATTCATGTTTTACAATCATAATGTCGAGTAATAAATATATTATGTACAACATGTGCATGTATGTACTAGTTACTGCCCTAATCGAGGTGTTCATGTGTTTGAACAACCTACATGTACCCATGGAACACCGAGCCGCGAACAGTAACTGACTTACACATCTACTTACCGACTACCGTTGGCTAGTATTCAGAGGAAATTTTGAATTTCCATTTGACATTAAAGGAACTGTCTCCACAGTTATAACAGCCGATCAATAACATCCATGTACGCATGCTGCCAGTGGGATTCTACGTGTCCCATTAACACATTTCTCATTAGTATTTGTGTTTGATATCTAACGTATACGTATACGAAGCAAGCACTCAATATGCTGTATAATATGCATTGGAACATGCTTGCATACATCATACTAACTCACAGAGAATACCAGGCTAGTGTAGTTTTAAATACCTGTTTATCAGGCAAGACTAGGTGGTTTCCGAGCCGAGCCTCATTATCTTAATATCGAAAGACACTAGACTAGATTTTTTTATCAGGTAACGTTTTATGCTAGCCAATGATCAAATAAATTTAAAACAGTGTTCGTTGAAAAGAACGCGGACTTGTTTACGTTACGTGATTAGTCTGACGTCGTTCGGTAACGTCATGTGACTTCGTTCGTCCAATAGAACGTCACTTTTCAATTCGATGTAACCCGGATATTCGTATCAGGTCGATTAATTCATTATACAGTAATATGTTATCAGTCAGTACGTATTGGATCAATACAAAGCTCGTTTCCCGACAACAAATAAGTAAACAGTACTGTGGAACATCTCGAAAACCGTCACCCTGGGAGGTCCGCAGGGTGTCCAGCTTAGATAGGTACCACTGTAACAATGAATGGCAGCGTTAAACGAAGAATATGCCCTTGCTGTCTGCCTTGATAATAATAAAAAACACAAGTCCTCGGTGACCTTGACCTTGGGCGGTCGTACTGGTAGCATTGATGGGTACAGAACTGTGGTCGAAACTATTTTACCATTGACAATGTTACCAGGCACCTACATATGTTCGATGCACTTTGTGGGTGGACGAGGCCCGACAGCTGAATATCCCGACCCCATCAAATGCGGAACACAGGTACATTAGGCCTATTAATTATTGACATACATGTGCATGCACAGTAAGACCTATACAACTTGTAATGACGGAGGTGTGTCCGGACAGTGCAAATAACCGGATTATAATATTGGTCTGAACTGGCCACTCAAGAGTCAGCCTGTGCATTTTGTTGAGTAATAATCATGAATGTTGACCCTGATATGAGTGATCAGACTGTATTGATGCACATGCTGGTTTGGCTAACACATGTCACAAAGGTCCGTATGTCCGTCTGTGTGTGGGGAGTGTGTGTATCCGTTTTTCAGTTTTTCAACTTAAATCATTGTAAAATGGGCCATACTGTTTTTCTGTTCATACGATCCAGTTCATATTATGCCATGCCCCTAGCCCTAAGGTCAGTCAGTCATAAGTGTGCAGTCTGATCTGGGTCTATGCTGACAACAGTCCAGATCTTGCTGATGCACCTGATAATGAGCTCAGCATGATCAGTCGGCTCATCTGGATCTATTGAAATGGTTCATAATGAAATTAATGGTATTTTTTGTACATTTTCTATTTGCAGGTCACAACTAAAAGAAGACGACCAGCTCAGCGTCATGAATATCGATCACCAAAGCAAATCAAACTGGAAAGATCGGATGCAGCGCAGAGTCTACTGCTGTTGACGGATACAAATGAAAGTGATGTGGGTGTCGTGGGCTCCAGCGCACCAGAAGTTCCATCAACTTCACTTACCAAGACCATTCCAGACCAGTGACAGCTCTTTATAAGTGTTGGAACCACCTGTAAACCTTCTGTACGTGATCATGAATGTCAAACAGACAATCCACCAACAACTGAAGTAATTAAATTAAGTATACAAAATAAAATATTGGAAAACAGTGCCAAATTAAATGAAAGTGTTACACCATTTGCATTACGCAAGCCTGTGGGTAAAAAACAAACTTCGGACACATCTACTGCATTTCATGACACATTCAATGTTGACGGTGTCAAGGATGATGATAAAGCCTTTACATTTTATATTGGATTAACTTACATTCAATTCATGTGTCTGTGGGATTTTTTAGGGAAATGTACAGAAAAGATGAACTGTTGGAATTCTAATGTGTCTGATGCCAATAAGACTCCGAGTAAAAGACGAGGGCGCAAACGAACCATGTCACCAATGAACCAATTATTCATGACCTTAATACGTCTACGTTTTGGCTTATTGCACCAGGATTTAGCTTATCGGTTCAAAACCAATACACGTCTGGTTTCCACCATCATCATTATATGGATCCAGTTACTGTACAAACAATTCTATGCACTTCGCAAAGCCATGCTTGCTTCAAGAAGGAAATATAAGGTGTATAATAGATTGCACTGAAGTTCATGTCAAATCGCCTGGTAACTTCGAGGCTCAAGAAAATCAGTACTCCTCCTACAAGGGATATACATCTTACACATTTCTTGTAGCTGTTGCTCCAAATGGTGCTATTTTATGTAAGTGATGCATTTGAAGGAAGCATTAGTGACAAGGAAATTGTAAAACAGTCTGATTTTTAGCGCGCCTTCCGAAGGAAGAAGTGCTTATGGCATACCCTCGGCGTCGTAGGCGTCCGTCTGTCTGTCTGTCCGTCCGTCTGTCCGTCTTCAAACAATATTTGCTTGTATTTGCTTCATATTTCACACACGCATTGCTCCAAGGGTTCTCTACTGCGCTGTGTCAAATCCACGTCCGTGCCGCCCCTTCTAAGCCCAGGGTCAAGGTCACATACTTTGTGCATCTCGAAACCTTAACGCTCGGACGCTCGGGTAAATGGCCTATATTTTCTGTTTGTTTCCTTGCTTGGATTTACTTCATATTTCACACACACATTGCTCCAAGGGTTTTCTACTACTATGTTGCCAATCCACGTCCGTGCCGCCCCTTCTAAGCACAGGGTCAAGGTCACATACTTTGTGCATCCGAAACCTTAACGCTCGGGTAAATGGCCTATATGTTCTGTTTCCTTGCTTGGATTGGCTTCATATTTCACACACGCATTGCTCCAAGGGTCCTCTACCTCTGCTAAGCCCAGGGTCAAGGTCAAATACTTTGTAAGCTCGAAACCTTAACACGCTCTGGTAAATGGCTCATCAATTTTGTTTCCCTTATCCAGCACGTTGTGTTTTCAAATGTGCCCTCGGTTCCTTTGCTGCCACCGGGCGCGCTTCGTTGTCCTCTGACAACTCTTGTTTAGATTTCCTTGAGCCAGCTGGTGATGTCATTATGGCGGACCGAGGGTTTTTAATTGATGATCTCCTGAATGAGCGTCAAGTGAAAATGATTAGGCAACCATTTCTTGGTACGAGACACAGATTTACTCCACAAGAGGAAGCTGCGACAAAAGGCATTGCTAAACATAGAATTCATGTTGAGCGTTCCATTGAAAGAATGAAAAAGTTCAAAATCCTCCAAAGAATCATTCCACAATCCTTGCAGCCTGTATTCACTCAATGTGTTTTCGTAATTCCTTGTTTGGTAAATTTTCAAGCACCTCTTGTGGAGTAATGGAGTGGGGAAAATGGTAGAACACAGATGCATATAATTTGATGTATATTATGTATCTCTGAAATAAATATTATTGGTAAACATTAATCCATGAATTTACAGGTGCAGCTATAAAAATATACAGATGCGGCTGTAAAAAATACAGCTGCACCTGTAAATATACAGCTAAACCTGTACAAAATACAGCTGCACCTATAAAAAATACAGCTGCACCTGTATTTTTTATAGCTGCAGCTGAAAATGTATAGTTGCACCTGTAAATAATACAGCTGCACCTGTAGTTTTATAGCTGCACCTGTAAATGTATAGCTGCACCTGTAAAATGTACAGCTGCAGCTGTAAATGTATAGGTGCATCTGTAAGAAATACAGTTGCACCTGTATTTTTGTTGTTGCACCTATATGTTTGTAGCTGCACCTGTAAAATGTACAGCTGCAGCTGTAAATGTATAGCTGCACCTGCAAAAAATACAGCTGCACCTGTATTTTTATAGCTGCACCTGTAAAAAGTATAGCTGCACCTGTAAACAATGCAGCTGCACCTGTAAAAATACAGCTGCCCGCGTAATTATACATCTTTTTGGAGCGGAAGTAGGTATATATATAAGATTCCGGCACCTCGTGTTAATTTATGGCACCCGGTGTTTTTATAAACTTGATTGTATAAGGTTTCCACAAAATCCGGGTGCCATTTTTTAATGTTCAATGTCATTTCATGGTCATTGAACTTTATGCTTGACGGAAGTCGAAAACTGCCAATATATGAGCCAATAGGTCATAGTCCTTAACTTGGAAATTGGTGTAGCTTGTTCAAAAACATTTCTGATGGATATATTAAAGAATTTACGTAAACTACACTAATATTCGGTATATAATTATCATATTTTCAAGATGGCCGCCAAAAATCGGGTATTTATGAGATTTCGGTTGATTTGCTACATATTTGTATAATGCTAAGCGCCTTCACCTATATTCAAAGGTTAATTCCTTCAACTGGAATAATGTTGCAGTTAACATACTCCATTGTCAGAAAACTCAAAATGGCCACCAAGTAAATGGCAAATCCATAGTAATGTACTTTCATGAACATAGACAATTTTGACACCCACACAAGTAGGGCAGACAAAGTCTGGACGTCTGTTCTCAACACAGACGACAGTCGCAGAATATACTACACTTACAGAGCTTCAGAATATCCATCTTGAAAATATGACCGCCAGATATGTGAGTTGAAAATCGAATCTTCCGAAAATGTTTAGTGTGTCTATTAGTCGGTTCTTCTGTGTAATTTATACCAGTTTAGGGTCATATGTATACACGAAATTTGGTGTATACTTCAGGGTACACGGGCTCCAATTATGCCAAAATGGTCAATGACCTTGAAATGACCTTGAACGTGTCCGAAAAAAATGGCACCCGGATTTTTCGGAAAGCCAGACCCCAAATGTATACAACACCACTATGAAACAAAAATTAACACGCGGTGCCGGAATCTCGACAATTCATCCCAAACTATTCGTTACAAAACGTGATATTTTGTATTCGTGATTTGATTGGACCAATGTTGGCTCACCCAGCTGACCAATCAATCGAACAGTTGCCGATCACGTGATCTTGATAAGCGCACATCAGCTTCATTTGCAAGAACATACAACCATTAGATACAGGTAATTTGTTTTGCAAAGTACATTTGAGTATAAATACCGCCGAGAATATACGCTACAAACTGTTAATTAACAATATACGAGTGGGGATTATCCCTGCAGTATATTTATACTGTACCGAGAGAAAAGTGGCGCCATTACGGCCCTTAGATGCCAGATGTTTTGGGGAAAAAACATCAACATTATTTAATGTAATGTTGGCTTATCTTCAGCGTTTTTACCTTTAATGGCGCTACAGTGGGAGATATACAATATCCATTCAACACTGAAACTACCATTTGCTGATATGGTGGCAGGTTCCCTTACCACACCAACTGAACATCACTTGGCCCAATATATATAACGGAATCTACTTATTTTGCTCAAATATACCAGCATATAGAAAATGATTAACACATTATAATGTTTTATAAACTTGTTGCTACTACCATAAGTATTGCTATGCTCAGTTATTAAGATAGCTAAATATAACTGGAAGAATTTGGTTTGGTTGGGGAGGAAATCAACACTTCTCTCACTTTTCCCTGAGATTCCGTAACTACTAAAATGTGGACATATATTGAACCCTGATTTGATCGGCTAATAACATCATGCTCTGCATGACATTTCATTGTACACTTAGTGTAATAAATGTGCAAATCAGACGGGTACAATACAACACATTAGGTAACCAGTATATGCTTAGTATGATGATGTGCTCCTGCAATAAAGCAAATCTAACATTTGTGTTGATGAAATATTATATTTATTAAAGCTCCTTGACTGATACGTGTGGGAGATTCACCAGGTAAGCTTTTATTTAAAGTATTTCAACAATGTTCTACATTATAGTTTAGACATTTCTGCTGCATATATATGTATATATATTTTTGTGTATACATCTGTCCACGGCATTGACACGATTTGTGATCACATATGCGTCACTGGCACGGAGAAGGACTTTGCAGCATTTGTAAGGCGAATATGTGTACCGTTATCATCATTCACCTAGTGGAGCGGATATGTGATTGTGGTGTGCACTTCCGGAAAGAAGCATGAAACTTTGCACACGGGGGTTTTTGAGTATGCCGAATTCAAAAATTGCGGGAACCACGACGTCATTCCAACAATTCCCGCCCAAAAATGAAAATTAAAAATGGCCGCCATGAAACTCGTTTTTGTCCATAAATCGACTGTTAGTTCTCCGATTATTGGTACCTATACTTATGTTTTTCAGGTCAAGGAATGCAATAGGACACATGTGGAATCTCATAACAGGCCTATTCAGGGCGAAAATAAAAAAATGTGTATATATTTGCACTTCCCACTTTTCTAAACAAATCTGGCTCGCGCGATATTCATGTTTCAATTAGACAGAGCCCACTTATAATGTAAGGCTGGAATGTCAGGTCTTTAACCAAGTGTACATATATCTAAATATCATTAATAATTATGGTTTTCGTCCTTGGGGTCATCGCCGATCTTGCTCACTGATAACATAATTCCAACAATAGCGCTTGACCGAGTAATTCCAATATCTGCTAACATGGATGACGATCAAATGCAAACGCTGTGGTTTCAAAATGTAAAGGCATCGTTGGCCAATGAAAACCAAAATGATATGACAAACACGAACATATCATGGTCAGCCTACTTTGCTAACTTACAGGTGTCTGCACCTAAACCTCCTGCCATTATATCACTACTTCCATTATTTCGAGATGGTGCACACTCGCCCGCTATGGTCAAGCATGGAATGAATATCATCCAACATATCACAGTTCGTGTCAATCCAGGCCAGATACCAGTGCTCACCGTTGATCAGCCATTATACGCTATCGCCAAAAGAATTCAGTGGAAATGGCCAGCTGATTATGGGGAAAAGCACTATGTTGTACTAATGGGGGGCCTACATATAGAAATGGCAATGTTGAAAGTAATCGGCGACTGGCTTGACGGAAGTGGTTGGACCTATGTTATGACTTCAGCCAATGTCACTACTGAGGGGCGTGCCGCTGGTCTGCAGAAAGGTTCACACACATCCAGAGGACAATGGGCCCATCAAGTCACAGCAGCGGCTCTGTTTGTTCTTCTGCACAGGTCATATGCCGAGTACGAAGTGAACACACCAGATGATGAACAACTACACTATGAGGAGTGGTGTAAGCAGATGGCATCGGATCATCCTCAGTTTGATGACTGGTACAAAGTTTGGCTGTTGGAACTCCTCTTCCTATAGTTCCTTAGATCACAGCGCCAACAAAGATTTATTCCATACGTGGAATCACTTGAAATATTATTCCATGGATGTTCGCACTTGACCACTATCACTACGCTCGCTGGATGACGGTTCATGTAAGAGATCTACTTGTACTTGAAGTTAACTGCCCTACCACACATGAACAGTTCCTCAAAGGCAACTTCGTTACTCAGAAAACCAGGCACAAGTTCTCGGCACTCGCCCATGATCAAGTTCATGAACAATTGAATGCAATGGTGAAGGGAGATGGAGGCGTGATAGGCATAGCTGAAAATGAAGCAGCACTGACACGGTGGATGGTGGCGGGCCCAGAAACAGCTAGACTATTAACTGAGTATGATGACAAGCATTCGATGAACAAGAAGGACACAGAACGCCACCATGAACAAATTCCGAGTGTGCAAAGGACTTTCCTATCTCAAGTCAAGACCGTCACTGATGTGATAGAGGAAGTTGATAATCCCTTTGCTGATACAGGAACAGACCTCTACACACTTGATACGAAGTTGATAATGCCCGACAGCGTGGTACATACCATCAGAAACGCAGAAGACATAGGAAAGGCACAGTACCATAAATTTGTTGAGGACCGTGTCAATAACAATACCACTGCATTCAATGACACCATACACAAGAACAGTCTACCTCTGTTAAATTCTAGTTCCGGAAAAACACCTGCGAAGTCCACTTCCAAAATCTCCAACCTGCATACTGATGTCCATCTCTTCTCGCGGATGTATATATCGTGTCAAGCTAGAGACAGTGACATGGATGCATTCTTCAGTCATGAAAACCATGCATGGCCTCCATCATTGGCGTCAAATAGCATCATGCACCAAACAAGCAAATCTGACTTGATGGAATGCTTGGAGTCCTTGGTACCTCAATCAGAATTGGTTCCAAACGTTGATGTCAAATGTGTTGATGGTGCTGCACTTGTGCATATACTTGATCCGAAGAGATCCCAAGTTACTGTCAAAACATTCCAGGACTATTCACAACTGGTGTTCTTGCCCTATATAGAACGCATGCTACAAGACGTTGTTCGTGTAGATATTGTCTGGGATGTCTACAGAGATGACAGCCTAAAGGCACAAACACGACAAAATCGCGGATCAGGTAACCATCTTCGGGTCGCCAACAACACCAACATTCCAGTTAACTGGAAGAAGTTCCTGCGTTGTGATGCAAATAAAGATAGTCTGTTCCAGCTTCTAGCCGATGCAATACAGGAGTTTCAACCTCCACAAGGGAAACAGGTCATCTCAACACATGGCCAGAATGCTGTATCATCTCCCATAGCTGACCTCTCAGACTTGTACTGCACTCACGAAGAGGCGGACACGCGGCTCCTGTTTCATGCTTCACATTCGTTTCATCATGGATTTACCAAGCTGATGATACATGCAACAGACACTGATGTGGTGGTTCTTGCAATTGCTGTATCAAATATCTTACAGGGCTGTGAAATATGGGTAGCATTTGGTCATGGTTCTAAACTACGTTACATCCCCTGTCACCGAATTGCAGCTGAATTAGGCAATGACGCATCATGGGGTCTTCTGTTCATGCACGCAGTATCAGGGTGCTGTTTGGCCTGGGCTGTTTGGCGCAGTATGCCTAATATCATGCCTGTTTTTGTTCAGTTATCTCATGCTCCAAGCCAGGTATCCCATGACGACATGGACCAAATAGAGCGATATGTTGTTCTCTTGTACCAGCGAACATCAGCACTCAGCCATGTTAATGATGCCAGGAAGCAAATGTTCACTCAAAACCGTAAGATGGAAAACATTCCTCCAACATTACATGCCCTGGAACAGCATGTGAAAAGGGCTGCTTACCAGGCAGGGCACATCTGGGAACAGACACTTATAGGAGAGCCCCAAGTTCCACCACCAGATTTATGGGGCTGGGAAAGAGCGAAAGATGATTCCCCATGGACTCCATGCTGGACCACTCTTCCAGAGGCAGCCAAAGGCTGCCAGGAACTGCTGAAATGTGGATGCAAAAAAGGCGTGTTCAAAACGATGCAAGTGCTTCAAAGCAAATCTCAGTTGCACACAATTGTGCTTCTGTTCTGGACAATGTAACAGGCTACTCGTGTAAGCAAATCTGAACATAAGTGACATTGACAGAGATACATGCAACCCCCGCAATAAGTTGTGGTTTAATGGATTCACATAGTCCATTCTTTCGCTCTCCGTCCTTTAATCCATAACAAATTCCCTTCTAGTCTTTTTCTCACATATACTTTGATGTGAAAAATTAGCAGTATTTTTTTCTAATGTTCTCCGAAAATGTATGTTATGATACTTCACACATATTCTATTGGCTTCATTGGCTTCAATAGCATATGTATAGGCACTATTAGCATGGTAATCGCACATGCGACACCTACAACTTAACATTTCAACCAAACCTAGCTCGAGACAAACATTACCATTTAATTATGGCCTTCACTGGCTATCAGAAGCATGCTTTCAACACTTTTTCTAAGTATGGCAAACAACATAGGCTCTGATAAGACTGCGTGAACGTGCAGATGATCTGGGGCTATGCTGGTTTCAAATGCTAAGTTGTAGGTTTTCGCATGCAGTGGGTCATTTATGGGCACAATCCTGTTTGTGGCGGCCATTTTGAAATGTTCTCCATGAACAGGTATATTATGATAATTCACATGCACTATGTTTGCTTCATTGGCTTCAATAACATAGGTATTATAATAGACACTAATATCATGGTAATCGGAGCACTCAGTGCATATTTGCACCAGCCAGCGCATGCAACAACATACAACTTAACACCATGCACAGCTCCATACCAACATGTTCCTATTTATCATTTAATTATGGCTTCCACAGGCTATCAGAAGCATGCTTAGACACCTTTTCTAAGTATGGCAAACAGCGTAGGCTCTGATAAGACTGCACGGACGTGCAGATAATCTGGGGCTATGCTGGTTGCAAATGCTAAGTTGTATGTTATCGCATGCACTGGTTCATTTATGGGCACAATCATGTTTAGTGGCGGCCATTTTGAAAGTTTATCCATGAACATATATGTTATGTATGATATCTCACATGTATTTAATTGTATTCATTGCTTTCAATAACATAGGTATAGACACGAATACCATGGTAATCTGAGCACTAAGAGCCATTTTATGGGAACAATCCTAATTTGTGGCAGCCATTTTGAAATTTACTCAATGAAAATGTATGCTATGATATTTCACATGTATTATGTTGGAGTCATTGCCTTCAATAACATAGATATAGACAACAAGATCATGGTGATCGGGACACCGACAGCCAATTTATGGACATAATCCTGTTTTATGGCTGCCATTTTCAAATTTTCTCCATTAAAATGTACGTAATAGTATTGAACGTGTATTCTATTGGATTCCTTGCCTTCACTACCACAGGTATAGACACCAATATCATGGTAATCCGAACACTGAGAGGAAATTTATGGGCACAATTATGTTTTGTGGCGGCCATTTTGAATTTCAATTTTCGCTATGATCCATTGAAGTGACGTCGTGGTTCCCGCAATTTTTGAAATCAGCATACTCAAAATAACCATAGGACAAAGTTTCATGCTTCTTTCCGAAAGTGCACACCTGACCCAAAAAATGTTACATATCCGCTCCACTAACCATCCAAATTAGCGTTTTATGTTCTACATGTAATCAACATCAACAACTTCTACATTGATGACATGTAGTAAATATAGGAAATGGTATTGATCAAATGGCGACCAGCATATGCAATGATCAAACTGCGCGGATGCGCATCCTGATCCGGGCTACGCTAGCTATCGTAAGACCGCTTTTCTTAGCCAGTGTTCCTTGTGTCAAGCTATCAATTCACACAATGACCATGGACACACAACGTGTGTGATTTGCCGTGAAGCACGACTTTTTCGAGCCAAGGTTTGCATACAGATGCAAACTTTTCTTTTGTCAGAGGTGTTCAAATTACTTACCAACCTCTGACAAACAATATAGTCGATGTGTAAGCGAGAGATACAGGGTAAACTTGCCATTACCGGCGTTGATCGTCAAGTATACAGGAATGTATCAACACTCACTAGTTGGCACTGAACTACATAGATAATTACAGTGAATTCCAAACAGTTTCGCATGTTACCTACCACTTCCAAACATAATCGTACCCGTTCTGGAGCGAAATAAAAAGTACTACACTTTTATGTAATCTTTGGTTAAACATTCGCCATTACAAAAGGTTCATTTCAACGTTTTCTTAAGAGCTATGTCATTTCTTTCGGATATATCCCTAGAGCAGTCGATTGATTTTGGGCCAAATATCTTCACCGTTGTTCCTGTATACCTCTCCGTAGCTACGGCAGCACGATGGGAAGTGGCTATGCGAACTACGATGACGCCTGGGACCCGGCGTACGGCGACCCCTACCCCGTGCCGCTGGTAACGGCGACGACGGAGGCCCTCAAAGGCTACGGCACGATCGTCACGGACTTCGGGAAGGAAACTGTTGCTATAACACCATGGCCTGTACAAGGTACGCCTATTTCATCGGTTCTGGAGTTGTGAGAATGCACACATGTGACGGTGGGTGATTGGAGAAAGGGGGCTTATGAGATGCAGTGTATCTCCTGATCAAATATCATACTCCTGTAGCATGATAACGATCTATATTGCTTGTAAGAAGAATGACGGATGTTTCATTGATGGAATGGCGAACAGTGCAGATCCTGATGTGCACATGTTCAATACGTGTAGACGACGTGTGTAAAATCTCAGCATGATTACCAAAACACTGTTGGCCAGATTGAATACACAAACTATACCTGATACAGATTTGTATGCAGGAAAGTGTAGAAAATAGCTATGTTAAAAAGGCAGTATTATTCCATGGTCATTATCATTATTTACTATTACCATATGGTATTAAGAGATCACAAGTCATGTGTCAATATAGCATCGATCAGTGCATTGATAGTCCAAATGACGTTTCACTTGTTGACAATTTGTCATATTATGACGTGACAACGCATATCGGTCTGCATTAGGTTGTGCCACGAAGACCAGCCAGTGGCTAATGTTTCCATATCATTGGCACTCACAGAAAACAGATATGCTCTGATTAAACTTGAATTCTGAGGCTTGTTATTTAGCCCGAAATGGTTTCGTTATGTGCAGGACTGACTGTTCAAGTGGAATAAGATCAATTACCTCTCTTATCCATTATGAAAAAATACTCTATTAACGTCCTCCCAGATTACCGGATATGTTACTGCAGCTGAAGCAATATGACCTGTCAATGAAACATGCTTCTGGCAAAAACATACTAGTTACTGATACGCTATCACACACGTCAGTAACAGACACATATCCTAACTTTATTACGGATATGAATTCACAGGTACATGCAGTATTTACGAACTTACCTGTCAGTGATCGCGAGTTAGGTGCACAATTGATTCTGCATGAAAAACGATTCATGGCGTTATGGGATTGCCGAGATAAGCTGAAAGGATCTATGCTCATAATCACTACACTCGAGTCCAAGATGTTGCAAGCCATGTACAATGACCATCTAGGC
The DNA here is from genome assembly GCA_029237695.1 of Conchocele bisecta. Lineage (NCBI taxonomy): Eukaryota > Metazoa > Mollusca > Bivalvia > Lucinida > Thyasiridae > Conchocele > Conchocele bisecta. Next base: position 64,130,728 of record CM055267.1, read on the forward strand.
ATTCAGAAATGTCTCCGACGAGCGCAACTCAAATGCCAAAGAGACCTCTGATATCACTATGTACCAGGCCATCCTTGGCAAACCGTTGCTACAAACATTTCCACATAGAATAAAAAGGAATTTCTGGTAACTGTTGACTGCAACAGTCACAAAACATGAAGTCAAAAATAGGCATTTGGGAAGTTGAAAATGATTTATGGCATGGTGCACCAAGAACACATGTGTCAGATGAAGTTTACAATTTGCCTCCCAAGAATTTGCTGATTTTGCAAAACAATGGGATTTCCTTAATTTCACGTGCTCCATGTAGCCCATGCCTAGTGGGTTAGCTGAGCGAACAGTAGTCACATTTTCTGAAAAACAAAAGGAGCATAGGCAGACCTATATTTGGGTATACTGGAATATCGAAACTCCCATAAGCGGCATGGAATGTTCACCAGCACAGTTATTAATGGGACGGCGGCTTCAATCCAGTTTACTGACCACTTGAGAGCAGGTATTGCCAAATACTGTTTCTGTTTGTGACAAGAACAGACCCAGTCATCAATAGAGCAAGAAACGTTATGATAAGAACACAGTAGCTTTAAAATTAAAATAGCTAAACACTGGAGACCAAGTTGGACTCCATAAAGACAACACACGGTTGAGACCAATTGCAGTCAACTAGCACAATGCCAGATCATACATTGTACAGACTGCGGATGTCATCGGGCATCATATCGCCTTCCAAGTTTGTCCAGTTTAAAATGGCCACCATTTAAAAATGTACTGAAACCATTATACCATTTCTTATCTATGTTTTGGCTGGGAAAAAAACACTACATATACTGACGTTGACGTGAAATATAAATTAATGTTAATGGCGGCCATTTTGAAATTCAATATGGCGGCCATACGGCTCTTAGAAAAATGGAACCAACTCCACAGTTGTTGTATGTGGTATATAGTGGTATATATGTTTTCAAGCGCACACACGTGCCAATCACAATAGCATATGAAAGAACAAAACTACAGCCACAGAAATACTAGAATGTGTAATAAATCTTTGATGTGGCGATCTACATAACACACTTTGGTATTTCAAAATATATTGAAGTCATTCTACCAACATTATTTCTTGTCCTTAATAATGTGTTTTTGGTTGCAAAAACACCACTCATAATGACTTTGACCTAGAAATATAAATTCCAATTGCGGCCATTTTGAATTTAAATATGGCGGCCATACGGCTTATAGAAAATAATGGAACCAACCCCAGTTTTGTTCTATGTGGTCTATGGATGAAAAAGAAATAATGTAGCAAAAAAATCACAATACCTAATAACGACATAACAATTTGTTAGACGCTTCGATTAATTTTCTAGTTTACTTACTACAATTTGGCGTCGACGCAGTGACAAATGTTTACATTAAAGGTACATGCCCACGCAGCAGGTTACATTGTACTACTACTTTTCATTTTCGGTCATGCCTTATATGAGCCATTTGTCTACCCACTAACGAGTTGTTTAATTACGGCGCGTGTTAATTGTTGTTAAATCGCATTTTATATGCCGCGACCAGAAAGGGAATTTTCCGACCTCGTGCTATTTATATCAACACGCGTCACGTGACACGGTCAATCATATCACATCTTTGACATGCGCAGTGAAGTATCGGAAGTTGAGAAGAAAAATCTCTATTCTAGTCCAAATCTAAATCTCCACGTAACTCTTTCCATTTGGTGATCTGGTCGCCAATATTAACCACTCTCTCTCTCTCTCTCTCTCTCTCTCTGTACTACCTGTGTCTCAGACATTTCGCCTTTTTTTTGGCCGACGCCGTTTCACACAATTTCCGTCCTGGACGTTTCGACATGTTGATATTCTTGTTTACATATTGGGAAGCCTACTGGCGCTCGTAGTATACTGCGCATGCGCACCGCAAGCCGTGATGTGAAAGTCGTCGTCCCCGCACATTATCAAAATAGACTGTTACCGCCGCGCGTCGCTAACAGTAAATTGATAATTAATAAATGATTATATTTGCATAGCGGGCACTCGTAATTTTTAGAACTGATGGAATAGTGACATAATTATACACTTATTTAATTCCTATAAAGAACATGTTGTGCCTACTGCGTGGGCATGTACCTTTAAATACAAATAAATAATTTAGAAAATAATGCTACAACTTTCTTGCTCTGCACCATGTGCATCAGCAAATATTCTCGGCAAATTGCAAAACTGGTAGTTTTAGTAACGACAGTATGTTTTGTGTGACATTTATTGCCAATAACTGCCTGTCTATGATATGTGAGCAAGGCAATGAGATGCTTCAGTTTCCTAAATTTCAGTAGAGCCGCTCTAAATCGGACACTCTATGGGGCCTTCCAGTGTGTCCGGTATAGAGAGTGTCCGCTTATGTAAATGTGCAAGCCATGTGGTGTTAGACGGTGACTAAGCAATTTACTCTATGATAATGCTGCAATTGTCAAGCACAATAGTGGCTGTGACTGGTGACATGAGGCTTATGTAATCGGTGACCAGTGTCGATCCTGATCAAATTGCACATTCAAGTAATCTGATAATGATCTATATTGCTCGTTAGAGGCATGAAGGGTGTTTCATTGATGGAATGGCGAACGAACAGTGCAGTGATCTGACTGTGCGAATGTGAATATCTACACTGGTACATTTCTCCAGTCACAGCCACATTTGACATTGACCTTAATAATTTACCATTGTAGGTACCCGCCCACTGTGTCCCGGCACTGGGGTGGGCGGTGGCGAAGTCAGCGGCGACTTCATCTACAGGTGGGTAGGCGACCGCTGTGCTGCCATCAACAAAGCTGTCGACGGCGACTACATCATCGGCCGGTTGCCTAGCAACGTGTCGCCTAGTAACCGCACGCATGTGCTAGTCAGAGAAGCCAACTACCATCCGGATGGTGGACAGGTTTTCTTTCCGAAGGACGGCGATCCATTCGTTGCGTTGCTGGCGTTACCGACGGATCATATCAAGTTGGAACACTTCAAAGCATTTTATTTCGATGGGAGTTTCGGCGTGCAGATACACGCGAATATTTGGCACCAACCGGTGTACCCCGTGAATGATGAGGCGAACCTTCTCGGCAAACAGGGCGCCATCTACGCATGCGTCATGGTAGACACGGTGGACGAATTTGGGAAGTATCTACTTGTGCCTTTGAAGAAGTCATAGTCATATATTTTAACTCGACCAAACGCAGATATGGCACATATGATGAGACATGAGACATGCCATGTGATTGTTCATGAAATGTGCATGTGATTGGAGAAATGGGGCTTATGGGCATTGCGACCCGTGCAGGTCCATATCAGCATGTGCATCCGCACAGTCTGATCAGGATCTGAAATGTTCGTCATTCCATCAGTGAAACAGATGTGATACTTCTAACAAAATACTTATTGCCATCAGGCGACAAGGGTTTGATCAGGAGCCGCACTGGTAACAAATCCCATCATCCCCATTTCTCCAGTTACAGCCACATATGTCTTATGCAATAAAATCGCAGTTGCACTGTACATTATTTCTGTTGCCCGTGTTGGCGATTATCATGAATCTCTTTTTTTCATGAAAATACGTGTTTGCCAGCGATGATAATGGTCTCAAATTGAGACGATTATCATGCCTCGTCAAACTATGAATGGCGGTAATATGGGTGGCAACCATTACACCCGTATATAGTATGCACATGTTGTATATAGTTCGTGCTTTCAATGTCAATTCAGTCAATTCAAGTGTTGTAGATTTTCAACACTGCCTTCTGAGTCAGTCCATATGACATTTTCTTTCATACTGCAATACCCTCTTTTTTAACATAAATGTACAGTCAAATAAAAGCGATCGTAATGTGGACTTTTCATTTCACATTTACGGCTGGGTGGACTGAAGCTATGCGGATACAATTCCTTGCTTAAGAGCACAACACACACCCCATGTGATGCTCGGTAGTAACTGTCCTTCGAGCAAGACTAGTTGGGCCAGTAATTGCTAATATGTCGTCACTTATAAATGTATTTCTTAGATTTTCTCACACAGCCAAGAAGCTCAGTTTTGCTTTCATTACAATAATTATATTTCCAAGAAGTATTGTTGTTAGAAATATTCGCTTGGGTGAATACGACTTTTCCATGAGTAAATTTTGTATCTAAGCTGCACTGAATATCTACAGAAATAGTAAACTAAATGTATTGCCCAACTGACCGGAACAGTACAAACAGCTGCTGGGCAAGCTAATTATGCAAGGAACTTACCTGGTTGAGGCGCTTTTTATTGTCATTCTTGACTTCTAGTAAATGAGAATATGTCCTGGAGGTCATGATTAGTTAATACACATATACTTTGCCATTGGATATTGTCAGGTTATATTTCGACAGGCAGAATGTATTTTGTAGTTTGTAACTCATTGATTTTCACTAGGGAAGGGAAAAGTACTTTTATTTTACCAAGCTGGCAACTTGACAATCTGGTCATTTGACTACCCATGTGGTAGCCACACTGAGCATAACACGACGTGTAGTCCATCACTATTATCTAATTGTAAGCCATTTTCATTGGCCGAGCATGGTGAACTGACCTAGGTTGGGAGAAAACACAGAACAGTCTTACTTGCTACAATTTTATGAGTAGATTGTTGATGCATGCATATTTCTTTGAATAATACTACTAATATGAAATGGGTTGCTGGAACACCTCCTTGTTGGACAGACACCTTGCTAGATCATAATTGTGGTTTAGCACTAATAAATGCATTCAAACATTTCACTATTGGTGTTAGCCTCTCACACATGTATGTGCGCCCCCACGATAGCTGAGTGGAAATTCAGTCCATCCAGTTTCTCCATCATGTACTCTCCTCTTTTCGGACTTAGACTTGTCATGTTTTGCTTTGTAACTCATTAAGTTTAAACTACATTTTTAATCCATAATGAAAAAGTATGGATCCCTAGTTATTCAACACTTGTGTCACGGATTATCTCCCCTTTCTTACTTAGAATATAGTATCTTACTGTTTTACTGAAGTTGTAAATCGGGCATCCATGTTCAAGTTTGATACTGATGATTGAGCCGCATGTCAGATAGACTATATGTATGCTTTGATAGACTAAGACAATCATGTTATATCTTGGAATAAATTGACACACAACATGAAATGCATCCTCAGAGTACAGTTTAGCCAGTCATTACATAGCCCAGGCACTTACTTATATTCCATCAGCTGCACTTTTATAAGCGGGAGTACTATTATAAAGAACTGGTGTATACATATGCAAATTAAACTTACCACAGGATTACTACTATTGAGCATTAAAAGTTTCCATTGAAAATAAATTTATAATACCTTTAGATATGTTAATGATGATGGGACTTCAACAATTTTTTTTGACGGGGGTGTGGGAGTGGGGGAGGGTGGGGGGGGGGGGGTGCGCGGTGGCGGGGTGATTTAGCTCTATGGCCTACAATGGGAACCACTTTTTACTCTTCAACACCTTCATCTTGTTGTTTTTTATGATATACCATGTGTGTTTGCAGGATTATAGCACAACATGAGGACTTATGCAAGTTTCGAGTTCTAGTTGCATCAGATAGTCCGGCAGCCAAAAACCTATTTTGGGCTTAACCTTGTTTTTAATAAAAAAAATTATTAGCTCGACTATTCGAAGAATAGTTAGAGCTTATGTAGTCACCCCGGCGTCGGCGTCGGCGTCGGCGTCGGCGTCGGCGTCACCGTCACGCCTTGGTTAAGGTTTTTAGTCAAGCTTGTATATGGAATACTCCTGGCCCTACACCCACCATACTTGGACAACTTCATCTCCTAGTGATGTACATCAATAACCCCTGATCTATATTTGACCTTCACCTACATTTCCTCTTGAATTACTTAGTTCATTCCCATTGGTTAAGGTTTTTAGTCAACATTGGTTAAGGTTTTTAGTCAAGTTTGTACATGGAATACTATTGTGCATACAGACACCATACTTGGACAATTTCATCTCCTAGTGATGTACATCAATAATCCCTGACCTATATTTGACGTTGACCTACCTTTACCATTGGATTACTTACTTATTTCCCCTTGGTTAAGCTTTTTAGCGAAGCTTGTATATGGAATACTCCTGGGCCTACAGCAACCATACTTGGAAAACTTCATCTCCTAGTGATGTACATCAATAACCCTTGACCTATATCTGATATTGACCTACATTTAACCTTGAATTACTTACTTAATTTATTTTGGTTAAGGTTTTTAGTCAACCTTGGTTAAGGTTTTTATGCAGGCCGCGGCCACCTTGTTTGTCAAGCTATGTGTACATCGACAACCCTCGTAGTCGAGCTATGCTGTTCTCCTACAGCTCTTGTTATTACTGATTTTGCATTTCAAGACATTCCAGTTTTGGAATCCGACTGATGACAACCTGTCATCCTTGAGCGTTTTGAGAATTCTGCATAAATTCAAGATGGCTGCCAAATATATATATTCTGCCATATTCTTGCATCCACAGTAGAACAAATAAGCAATTTAAGAATGTATAATCAATGCATGTAATACGTTGACACAACTGGGCAAGTTTAAAATTCAATTCCTTAACTGCATATGGGAAAAATCAAAATGGCCCCAAATTTGGCCATTTTACATAAGTTCACTGGTTCGTCATATTGAAGAATATGAGTTTTCTAGTTCTGTGTCTACTGAAACAATGAATGTATATTTTTCAATCTTTGATGAGAAATTATATAATAATCTAAGTGGCAGAAGTCCAATATGGCCGCCAGATATGAATATATTGCAATATACTTGCAACCGTATCTTGAAATAATAAACAATATATAATTGCACTCGGACCCCACATCAGAGCAAATATGTATACCAATACTGTATTTAGGTATTTGATGATTCCAGTGCCTTGTGTATGCAATTAGATTCTTGCTTTCAATAGCATAGTACAAAATTGCCGCCAAATATCACGAAATTGCCTCATAATCAATTCGTGTAGTAATTAGCTTATGTAATTACACTCGGATGTCACATCTAGGAATATAAGTGTACCAAAGTCCTGGTATGAAGTCACGATGAGATTTTTCGCGTTGATATACACTATTAGACATCTGCGTCAATAATAGAAGTATAAGATGGCCGCCTGATATGACTATAGTACATTATAATAGTAATACACGTATATAATGATATAAAACTTAAAATGGTTCATTCAGTTATTAGATAAATTGGATATTGTCTTTGTTTATTTCGTAAAGCCTTCTTGTCTTTATTCCATAGAAACATTAATAATTGGTGATACCAATTGCAAGATGGCTGCCAAATTATGTAATTCTAACTTCTGCAGTGGGTTGTTAGAAGGCAGATGTATTGCGGAACTGTACAATATATTTCAATGACTTCCTAATTTACATAACCACCAGATGTTTTCTTTCATATCATTGGCTCCAAAAGTTCAAATGCTCAATATAATTTACTGTGCAACATCACACGAAATGGCCCATCTGGGTAGCGTCATTAACAGCTTGAGTGTATGTGTGAAACAAATAAACAAGTACAAATAGAAGATACTTATATCTTTCTGTCACAATTGGAGACTACAATGATATATTTCAGCCATCCAGTAGCCTTATTCCAGTTTCTGACTACCATTACTTGATTACTTGCAACCGACCGGCATGAATAACCACTTAGGAAGGAATCCCACTGATATTAGTGCATTAGTGCGAGTTTGGGTCATATGTTTTCTTTCTCTGAAAGTTACACAATTACCAAAATAAAAAACGGATGCATGTACATGAGTATTAATGTACAGCATTTTAATATCACATATTTGCAAATAATTTATATTCAGACCAATATCGACGATGTAGAGCAAACTATATTTTTATGAATAGCTAATGTATGTAGAACAATGTTATCTGTGCACTCTTACTAAGATAAGCAATAGCAATACTTTATATTTGTCGAATTATTGTGTGATTTGTAACATATTTTCTTTTATAAACATACAACATAATTCAGCACCTGTGGATGCATATTATATGTAAAAACTAATAATAAAATATTACGCCTTCACAATACATAAATGCTGAACAAAGAAACCGACTTTAAATAATGCAATAATTCTGAAAAGAACGGAGATACTATGGACTAAATACCATCGGGAGGGCACAGCTAATGCACATGCAATTGATATTATATGACAGTCAGTCCAGTTGGTACACTACTAAATACTCACGGTAACAATAAATAGTATATTACTTTTAGACATCAGTATGTATACACATGGCACACAACCATATATACAACGCGACAGCTTTCAAGGTATCGTAATATGAGGCGTGCAGTAATCATTAAGTTTCATAGATTAATATGAAAATGCTGAACAATGTAACTGTCGTCACTTTTTGTGTCATACTATATCCTTCTCTTCTTATAGTTATATTTACAATAGTATCGTTCAATCCATGTATACTGTGTTTTTTATTGTGATTATTTTCGCACCATATACTAATATTTTGTCTGCCTTGTATGGTGCTGTCACTTTGAGGCATGACAACGAATATATGTATGTGGGAAGCTTTCTGTGGTACGCAAACCAAATTCAATCACCCATTTGGACTGCTTTGTTTACTGGTCCTTACAAGTGGCATCCTTGTTGTCATGTTTTCGTGTAGTGTACTTGTTGCATTTGTTTTATTTTATCTATTGATATTGCTTTCCTTTCGGGACCGCACATCACTGGTCGTAGAGTTCATATTTGTGCCGCGTTGAAGGCGCCGCGATCACCATTGTGTCATTTGTTTATTATGAAGTATGTATGGCGTTAGTTTCTTCTTTACATATGATTATGGGTCTCCTTTTCGTATCTTGTTATCTATCTTAATAATCATTTCATTGATATGTGATCGTTATTGACATATACTTGTATAAATTGTAGAATATTGACGTGACAATCCATATGGCAAACATTAGATAACTTATATAAAGTTATACGCATGTTAGCAACGAGCACTCCATACACAGTTATACATAACTCTGAGATAATCTAATACACAAATGAATAACACTCTTGTTTACTCCAATTGAGTTCAAGTATGTGGTGTTCACCTCAAAGGTGGAACACAAGAAATATGGAAATACTACTTTTGAATCTTTATTTGTTAATATCTGTGTTATCAGATCATATTGTACCATTTATCCGATTGTGTGTATTAAAAAAGCGATTTCACACTTTTGATTTCTGAATGTGCACAACGTATGAAATTGCATAGTAATATTGACTGACTGTTTCATTATTATGATAATCCAAAAAAAGAATAAAAAATAAAATAGCGATTATAAAGGTAATATATTTATATTCACATACCAGCTTGGATTTCTGCTACATGTATGGACACAAGTGATTAATTGCATACTATTATGTAAGATATAGAAATGGTTACTTTATCCACAAGACCAGTACATATATACCAGTGTGCTGCATTTGGTGATTGCATGCAAGTATATGTCTATGATTTAAGTGTCGCTACAAGTGGTAATATTATTACATGTAGCAGTCATTTGGGCTACTTTTGGCGAGTGTTTAATTACATATTTGAGTTAGAAATAACAAAGAAAAAACACAATATTGGTATACATAAACCTTTTTTCTTTACACAATATTACACAATAAAGCCATCTTTGATTTCTGTATTGACAGTTTCTAAACTATTTCATAGTATGCCTCAGTACTTGTATACCAATTTACTACAATATACGCCGATGTGCAATATATACTTAAAGTATTACTCGCCATGATTATCGTCATAGGATAATATATTTATATATGGCGAACATCTTGGACATTCGCTCTTCACACACGTGTGTAATTGTGTATCAAACGTACTAACATCGTTTATTGTGTCAATATATCAAAGATTAGTATACATTTTGTTTTGATAAGAAGTGTGAGAGCAGCCATATGTAAAACATGTTACGTTCGGCGGCCACGTTGGATTTTTCACATTTAACCATGAATTGAATTGAATTTTGATCACTTGTCTCGATAAGTCAAGTAATTTAACTTTGGACTTTTAAAGTCAATAGCTCACGTGAACGCAACTATACGGCGAGTTTGGATTTATGCAAATTTCTAAAAACGCTCAAGGATGACAGAGTGTCGGATCCTTGATGTGGATGGTCTGGGCAAGCAAATTCGCCAAAACTATGTTATTCAAAACAAGGTTAAGCTCCCGGCGGCCGGACTAAGACGGACATGTGGCGGTGACTGGAGAAATGGGGCTTATGGGTTATGCATCCAGTGTAGATCCAGATCAGCCTGTTCATCCGTACAGTTCGATCAGGATATGCACCATCGCAATTCCCTCAACGAAACACCTGTATTACTTCTAACAAGCAAGGCAGATCGTTATCAGACTACATGAGAGTGCTATGGGGGGGGGGGTGGGGGGGGGGGTTGGGGGGGGGGGGTGCGTTTCACTAAACTGTGTACGACTAAAATGTTTGTAAGTGCAAAATTATTATTATAGTCTGTAAATTTCATATTAACACAATTTTCTTGTAAAGAACTGGATTTAAAATATGCAGCCTATGCTCAATAAATGTAAATACATCAATTGAAATGTTCACTTATGAACATTTTAGTCATACAAAGTTTAGTGAAACGGCCCCCTGACGTCATTTATTTTTTATGTTTGACGTCATTGTGTATTATGGCATATTCAGACGTCAACCCTGGTATCATGCTAGATTGACTAAACGCAGCCCTTGACCCTTAGATCGTTACACACAACAATTATCAATGGAAATGATTATGAAGTGCTGTCAAATCATGTTGTAAATTATTATAAAGTGCTGTCAAAGCATGTTTTTGATGATACAAATGGAAAATAGAAAATAAACAGCCGACGACAAAAACATAAGATAGCGGTGTAAGGGTTAAGTAGATACGGGGCTGTAGCTGTATATATGTGGCTGTGACTGGAGATAAGGGGCTGTGACAGCATATATGTGGCTGTGACTGGAGTTACGGGGCTGTGACTGTATATATGTGGCTGTGACTGGAGATACGGGGCTGTGAAAGCAACTATTTGGCTGTGACTGGAGATACGGGGCTGTGATAGCTTATATGTGGCTGTGACTGAAGATACGGGGCTGTGACAGCATATATGTGGCTGTGACTGGAGATACGGGGCTGTGACAGCAACTATGTGGATGTGACTGGAGATACGGGGCTGTGACAGCATATATGTGGCTGTGACTGGAGATACGGAGCTGTGACAGCATATATGTGGCTGTGACTGGAGATATGGGGCTGTTCCTGTGACAGCATATATGTGGCTGTGACTGCAGTTACGGGGATTATGTAATCAGTGTAACTCGTGATAAAATAGCACATTCCTGTAGCCAGATAACGATCTATAGTGCTTGTTATAAGCATGACGGGTGATTTATTGATGGAATGGCGAACTGTGCAGATCCTGATTAGACTGTGTGGATGCACAGGATACACTGGTCACAAAACACATAAGCCCCATTTCTCCAGTCACAGCCACATATTTCTAACTATAAATTTACATATATGTAACAATGACTGCGAATATCACGATTTTATTTGGAAAGATCGGACATGTTATTGCAAACGTAATACAATCAATAATATATACTCAACAAAACTAGAAACGTCCCTGTTTTATAGCCGGTGTAGCTCTGTCTATGTATGTACCACATGTTCAAAGTACATGTATTTTAAACCGTGGCGATGTTCAGAATACGATCGTGTAGAGTTTAGCCGATACACACGGTTTACATAGCGGCCAGTGACCGGAACGTTGATTTCCACTTTTTGCACGTGCACGCTATACTTGTCATCGATAAGGTGATTCAGTTCATGTCGTACCATTCATGCGATAGGGCTATTCGGAAAATTAAAAAACTTTTTTAATTTTTCACTGTTTTCGATATGCCACGGCTTTCCGAAAACGAGCGAAATCAGGCAATTGGGATGCTTGCGGGTGGGATGGCCGCCAGGGCGGTCGCGCCTCGGTTTTGGTTGCTGTCGGAAGACGATTGATCGTCTTGCAGCCCGGTACCAGCAGCCTGGGGCTGTTCACGACCGGCAGCGACCTGGTAGGCCTCGTGTAACGACGGCTAGAGCCGATCGTTACATTACGTTGACGCACTTACGTCAACGTCGATTGGCAGCCACAATCACTGCTAGGCGATACGGTGTCTCAGGGCAGACCATTCGCAACCGGTTACGTCGTAACGCCCAACCAATCCGGGCACGCCGCCCGTACACTGGTCAGATAATGACCCAACGTCACCGTGCTGCCAGACTGTTATGGGCGCGACGTCATCTGAACTAGAGAAGGGCTGACTGGAACCGAGTTTTGTTCACCGATGAATCTCGGTTCACAGTTAGTCATGCTGACGGAAGATTACGGGTATACAGGCGTAAAAATGAAAGATTCACCGATTGTTGCATTGTTGAGAAGAACAGGTTTGGGGGAGGGAGCGTAATGGTCTGGGGTGGGATCATGGGAAACTGGAAGACAGATTTGGTTGTTGTACAGGGCAACATCAATGCACAACGTTATGTTGCAGATGTGCTAAATGCACATGCCTTACCATTTATCCGTCAGCATGGTCCTGGTGTGACATTGATGCACGACAATGCCCGCCCTCACGTAGCCAGGGTCACCACTCAATACTTACAGCAAAACAACGTCGACGTCATGCCATGGCCCGCGGTCTCCCGGATCTCAATCCCATTGAGCACATATGGGATGAGCTGGGCCGCAAAGCACGAGCTAACCATCAGATTGACAATGTTCGCGATCTTACACGGGCGTTACAACGGGAATGGAGGAATTTGCCCAACGCACTGGTATTGCGTTACGTCACGTCGATGCGGCGTAGGATCATTGCATGCATTCATGCAAATGGTGGCCACACTCGGTACTAACGAGATTTACTGAATTTGCCACATTACTTATTGAAATTTCATCTCTAAACATTAAGTAACACATTTCTGAGTTTTTGTGATTTTTGATTTTGACCCCTACCGCCCTTGGCCGGTTATCTCTCGAATATTTAACAAGATATCCAAATGCAATTTATTGGCTTTGATACAGAAATGAATGAACTTGTTTTTCCATTTTGATTTTTAAAAGTAACCCTTTTGGTTTTTCATGAATCTTTCCTTAAACATGGAGGGACGTTTCTAGTTTTGCTCAGTATACATGATATAATAACAACATCAACATTCAGTAAATTAGCCTCCCAAAGGTATTTGCCCACTTAGTAGGCTCAAAATGTCTGTATGGGAATTAAATGAGTGTATAATTGTGTCACTATTCAACCAGTTCTAATAATTACAAATGGTCAGATTGCTGTCACGTGGTATGAACCAATCTGGGGGATATCGTGGGATATTAAAAATATCCCCCGCTGCGACCGAAGACACCCGATACACATTACGGAAATAACCGAGCACTAGCTGTGGTGTAGTGGTAACATTGAAGGAAATTGTGGTACAAGTCATTGACGTAGTACGGGTCGATGGTTAGAGCCCCACCACCAGCATATTTGTTATGTGTATTGACATTGTTTTGTTATGAGTATTTAATATTAAATTAAAAGAAAAATGAGTGGGTGTTGTTGTATATGGAAGGTAATATCCGCCATAATTATATTAGGCTTGATGCTTGCTTGCTGATGACATTCTAAGTTCTATCCGTCTTATTACAATTCTATATGGCTTGATGATTGCTGACTGGTGCCATTACAACTTACTTTCATGTTATTGTATTCGTCATTCGTGTTTGTGACATTTGAAATCTTCTTGGTTGCAGTCTAAATTGCATGTGCATTTGGCTTGATGCTTTATTCATTCGCACTGTTTCAATGCGTTTGTGTTGATTACATTCTAGTGACATCCGGAGTTCCATTATTGATTATTGCATCGCTCTTTTGCCATACGTTTTGTTACCTCGATAAGCCAGGCCCTTTGACAACAACAATTGCAATAGTAATTTGGGAACGACCATTATGACGCCAGGTGCGTTGCTAAAACTTAAAATAGTTCTCCCTAAAATGATTTAATATGCTGGTACCCGTCCTACAATGCGTTGCTCTCTAAATTGGTTCCATGTCCCTAACGGTGTTGATGTAGATTGATGCCGCCTTTTATGTTGCGCCATGTTTAGGTTAAAATACACCAAATAGTTTTACTGTATAATTTAACCGAATCCCAGCCAGTCTTTCCTACTTTCACTATTCGTATGGATGTTGTGGGACCAACCTCGTCATGTCCCCCAATATTGCTTACATTATTTTGCCACGGAAACTCTGTTTACATCACGTGACAAACAGGCTCAGTGTTTTCTTTTAAATTCTTCAAATATGCTGAAAACTGGTGTTTAAAACACCCCTTTTCTAACCTTAAACCTAGAGTGTACATGCCAGGTTATAATATAGGGAGACATGTTTTTCTTTATGCTTTCAATCTGACATTTTTCTGGCAAAATGATTACCATTACCAGACGTATTATTGACATTATTATACTTTGTATATCAAACGCGAGATGCCAGTTTGATATCAGGGGCGATAACCGTGGTTCCTTAAAATGATAACGGAAGCAACTATTTATTCCATTTATTTATTATTTGATGTGCAATATCATACTATATGATATGTCGATAAAAATATTTATTCAGCCTTTAGTTGATATAAATAATTTAAAAATACTTCATCACTTGCATATGGAACTAGCTTGATACCACCGCGAGTCTCTATGAGTACATTACATATTACTAAATAATTATATTTGTGTAGCTGGCACTCGTAATTTTTAAAAGTGGTGGACTAGTTGCAATTATACACTTATTTAAGTTATATAAAGAAAAGTGTGTACCTACTAGATGGGACCCCAGCTTCAACAATAATTAAATCTATATTTTAATTAGTCAAGATCCAGAGCAGAATGGGTGCAGGTTATTGGAAATTAGGTCCCACAACATCCATAAGAAAAATGAAAGTAGCAGAGAATAGCAAAATGTGTGGTAACGGTTTAGTTTTTTAGGGAAAATCAATGGTGGTGGCCCACCTTAGTCTGATCCCGGACGGTTATTGGTTTGCATCGGTAACGGGCCAGTTTGACAGTCAACCTGTGTAAGTTACCATATGTGCAACTTACTATAAAAATGTGATTGTTTTCAATTACGTACATATGTAATTTAATTATGAGGATACATGTATGTATAAAACACATTAGTAAGTCAAATACCATACATACATATGCAATTTAGTTAATATAGGTTAGAGAATAACAAATGGTGCGAAATCGTCAAGACGGTAAAAGTAGTCCGGTATGAACAAACTCGTGCGGGTGTTTTGAGGTCACTGACACAGTTTGCTTGCAAATCTTGATCCATTACTACCCTGTTTCACTTGAGGAACATGTTGGTCATGTGATGTAAACAGAGTTTCCGTGGCCAAAAATAAAATGTAAACAACATTGGGGGACATGACGAGGTTGGATTTTTCTGTCTTAGGAGTAAGTGAAGCTATTGTTTAATTCATGCAGAACCAGTACAGACCGGCTGCAGGTCATGTACAAGTAGGTCCCACAACATCCATACGAATAGTGAAAGTTGGAGAGACTGACCTTATTGGATGGTATTCGGTTAAAGTGTATAGTAAAACTATTTGGTGTCTTCTAACCTATACTGTGATCATTTGTAGGTGAAACCTTACATCAACACCGGCATTGGAGGTGTGCCTCAAACAGCCAACCACATCTCGTACTATTATTTATTAGTCGGATGATTCCTAACATTGACAGCAGTGCCATCTGGCGTCATAATGAGGCACTACTAACCAATATATTGCTTGCATCATTCTGCTTGTGGATTTATGCTTTCTGCTTGCGGGTTTCCGCTTTCGGACTGTGGCGTGATGCTTACTTCCTGCGGCTTTGTCCTTTCTGCTTTCGGCCTTATTCAAAGTGCTAAGTGCTTGTTCCTACTTTCTATTGCAAATTCTTAGTGCAATAAAACAGGGACAAGGACGTATCAATAAGTGTAATGTAAATAAGATGAATGAACAAAGCAATCAGCAGAATGGACATGTAAGAAAGACAAATACAATTACAAGAAGCAGATTTAAAATGTAATAAATACAAATTACGAATGAAATAACATCAATATAAGTTGTAATGTCATCAGCACGCAAGCATCAAGTCACATAGCATTATGGCGGATATTACCTTCCATACAAACCGGGGTCTCATTGACTGCCAGCTAAAAAATGCGCTATTTTCATATTGCTACCTACTGTATAGTTTTGCATGTTTTACTTTAAATTCTTTTCACAATTTGAAATCTACATTCCTTTGTGCTAAATAAAACAGAGAATTGCAGTGTACTACGTAATTTTATCGGCTAACTTTCGATGTTGTGTCGACGCAAGGTATGCTTGAATAGTTCTGTGGGAACGTTTCTGTCACAGCAGTCGCCGAGCCATAACAATTTTATTTGTGTATCAATTTGATAAATATATTGTTTTGGGATATTTTATGCAGCGGATCTAACATGTTTGATGATTTTTATAGTATTTATTAATAGACTACTAACTTTATGCAATCAGTAAATCATAATGAGTTTAATATTAAATATCATGTTAAGTAATCAATTATTTAAGATCCTATTTATTGTATAATCATAGAATCATACTGAAGCTGTACTGATTAATTAACTGAATGTTTTCTGTAGCCTAGTTTCTTCACTAACTAGTACATATTTGACCTGTATGGGCAGGGGGTTGGGGGAGGAGAATCTCAAAATCCGAACTGAATATTTACAGAAAAATTAGTACCGTAACCTGGTCTGCTGCCAGATCATCATCATACTAGAATCACTAGAATCACTTAGCCACACTCCCTAAAAGTAATAGGATTAGTAATAATATCTTACTACCTTTATAATAGGTGACATCTCTGAAGCAACAATAAAGCCGAAAATGAACTGTACATGAGGTCCAAATTAGGGAGATTCTGGCAAGGATGAATACCATCGTTAAATTTACCCGACGCATGCTCCCGACTAGTCGCCACTCCAGACAACAAATTGCCGATAAAATGAGTTCAGAAATATGATAGAAATCAATTTTTATTACTCTCTTTCATCACGTGCTGTACAATGTAGCATACAAATGTATCCGAGATTCAGTACCTGCTACATGGTGTTTGATGGGAAAATCTATCTTCCCGTGATAGTAGTGGATGTGGTAACACTAGGATAATTTGATACATTATGAAAACTAGACATTATATTTGTACATGTACTAAAGCTATATCCCCTCTTGCCTATTGGCGATGAGATAATAACCTGTTGATGGCTTCTACTTAGAAGACTACACTAGATGTTAATTTTCCTGTCCCATGTGACTCTATCAAACATTGCCGATCCAGATAAGACACATGGACCCTTTCAACACTAAATAACTGGAACAGATTTTGATATGTTAATTTACCGATCTAATTGTCACTAAATGATTTTCAGACTAGTCCATTATGAAAAGGGTTTGTTTTTTTCTTCTCCAAAACATATGATGAGTTGACTGGCCGCAAGCCGGCTCATCTGCATTTACACTGTTTGCAAATTCCACGATAGAGGTATGTTATGTTGAAAGGGTTATGCTTGTTACAATAACATTGCTATGACCTGGTGATAAACTTCAACCAATTATATCAACTGCCATCCATCACATTGCACACTGGCCTCCTAAATTGACAATATGCAACACAGTCCTGCAGAGGACCATCTGAGCAGACAGGTATGAAGCTAGACTACGTTGTAATTACATAATTAAATATAGCATGAAGTGCATGTATGTACCATATTTGGGCCGCGTCATGCGAAAACCGGGCTAAATGACAAAACAATCATTTTTCACTTTTTTGCATATTCTGAATACCGCATCTTTTAAAAGTCATATACCACAAAAACTATCACTGTATCTCAATTATTTTTCATGTTACATGTATTTTTGTAACACGTGGTAGAATCGCAAACGACGTTTTAGCTCAATGACGTCGCAATTACGACGTTAACACTAACGGGCGACTTCAACGTCAATAAGAACGTTTAAGCGTAATGGAGTAGTAAACGAATAGGCCTGCCATGTAGGTTGATTTTAAGTATTGTATGTATAATTTTTATACTATTAGTGAATAATTGACAAACGACACGTAACCTTGGGCAAAGTCAACATTATCTTGTGTGTACTTTTTGCACAACTACGAACGCCAAAAATATATGAGCCGCGCCGTGCGAAACCCGCGCTTAATGACAACATTTTCAGTTTTTACTTTTTCGCGTATTCTGAATTGTACATCTTTTAAAAGCCATATTCCGCCAAAATTATCAATGTATCCCAATTATGTTTCATTTTAGAAATAGTTTTATGACGCGTGGTAAAAACTTATATGACGTTTTAGATCAATGACGTCGAAATTACGACGTTTTTATCAACGTAGTATACATGGGGTGTTGGTCCGGACAAGTCCTATATATTTGTCATCTTTGATCGCATGTCAACCAAATTTGGATATCTCGTAGCGGCCCAAGTAACGTAATTTCGTATGAATAAGTTTCAAATAAGGCAGAGTGAGGCGTTTCCCTGTTGTTTGCTGCTGTCTGAAATAATTTTGGGGAATAATAGCGACATCATTTAACATTTCGTATGCGACGACATATTTTAAAGTAGACAGTAGGCCGCTTATAACATTAACTTTGTGATAAAACACGATACCGGGCAGATTTGGTAGCGGGATACCTTATAATTATCGCCGTGTGTCTTTCTTGAGGCACCGCCTGGTCTACATTAGTATGCAGTCAAGTGATAAGCTGATGAGTTGATACTACACAAGTACTTTCGACTACAAAAGCAAGTTTATGACCATCACATTTCCAATTAATATGTTGATGCATTTATTTTAAATTCAATACAAACCCCGGATATTTATGTCATTATATAGCTGCGTGTCTACCTCCATTTATAATAAAATGAGTGGCATTAAATGGCATATCATTCACTAAGTACTGGATATAATTGTTCAAAAGTCTCAATTTACCAAGATAATAGATGGTAATAACGTTGGCATACACTAGGTTGTTCATATTTAAGATTATTTAGGAATCAAAGTGCAGTGTAAGCGAAGACTTCGCTGATATGTAGCCAGTTAAATTATGAGTTCACCATTTTGAATTCATAAGGACAACCGACGAAAAAGAGTAAAAATGTCAAAGAACGACAGTTATGCGACAATGTACAGCGCCTGAAGTATTTCTAAGTCATTGATGCTGCAAGGAACTCGTGCAAGTATCCTTGCTATAATATTTTGTCACGATACCATGGCCATAACATCACAAGTACGTGACGTCAAGTCATGACGTCATAATATGTGTACCGAGGTACACGGTATCGCGTCTCATATTAGTGAAAGTTTCAGTAAGTTATCATGTTCCGTTTTCTGTTCACACTTAATGTTAACTAACACCAGTAAACGTAAATGGGAGGGCAAACTGTGAACTTTTACGGCGACGCTAGACAATTTGAAACGTCGTTTTTGCGACGTCGTTTACCGCTTTTCATGACGTTGTCATTAAGCCCGGTTTTCGTATGGCGCGGCCCATTTATTCGAGTAAACATACATGGGATGTTCAACTTTTGAAATCAAAACAATTCAGGGTGACCAAATATTCCAACCACTATGGTGCATATTTCTTTAGTTCTATTAATAGTATGTACACAAGCTCCAACATTTCCTGTTATTCAATTTCAAAGAATGGTGTTTTTTAATTGGTTCAATGTTAAACAAAACTTATCAGTTAAATTATTCAATTGTCCTTACATTTCAGCCAGTAGTTTACAGAAATAGAACGGTGAATTACACCACTCGCCAGCAGTAGTTTACACCTCTCTCGTGCTTACCATATATGGAGAAATGACGACAGTAACGTTGCAATGACGTGTTTCCTTTGACCAATCAAATGATGTTCTCAGACACACCCTCTGAATCGCGAGACAGTCGCCTTTACTACGACCTACCTCCAGAAATTAATTCGCCTATATATGTACCATATTTTAATCCCGATTGGCTTTGTTTGTTTTATGAAAAATTGTGTGTGAAATGTAACGAAATGTTTATTTAACCAGGTGAGCTGATTATCGAGAAATAATACCCTCGTGATTAGGTGCTACCGCTAAATAGACTTGGTTCACTAAGCTCACTCATTTATTTAGCGTAATGACACATTCACTCAAGCATTATTTCACGATATTCAGTTTACCTGGTTAAATAAACGATATGTGTTGCATACTAGAATATTGAACAGTAATGATTTGCTGGTGGTTGGATCTCAGTATAAGCTGTGAATAAAAGGATGGGTTAAACAACTAGTGTCTGTTTTGTGTAAACCTGTTCATTTCTGAGGGCTACATGAACACTGAAAAAGTTGTTGTTTTTTTTTTGCTTATATTTCTTTTCAGCAAAATTTCAGCAAGAGTCTTTACTTTACATTGACTTTACTATACAAAACAAAATGCTTAATACCCTCCCGTAATTTAACATTGGCTAAAATGTTGAATATCAGAACAAAAATTATGTAAAAAAATGCTCATTTATTAATTTTGCCAAGTATTAATAATCGTGAAATAATATTATTTTTTAAATATATAGGGTAGGTGAAATAAATGGTTTGGTTTTGTCAAACAGATAGTAGTACTTGTCATCTGGGTGGTACACATAATGCGTGTAAATACAGAAAATACCAGATAGTTGGTGGGGTCCCGTTTTTTTAAATTTAATAGCAGTTTGTGACATCACATATTGAAATCGGTGATATCACCTATTCAATGACTGGTATCACCAATTTAAATGGGTGATATCACATATTCCAAACTGAAAAACTGATAACACTGATTCAACTATGTGATATCAACCATTTGAATAGATGATATCACTCAATCAAATAGGTGATATCACCTATTCAAATGGGTGATGTCACCCAATCATTTTGAACATGTGTTATCAGCCATTCGAATGTCTCTGCAACAGCTAAGGTCGTGTTGAGACGTGACTTCGGTTTGAAGTCTGATCCGAAAGACAAGTGGGATGTGAGATATTTGGTTTTGGAAGTAAATGGTAAAAATGCATGCCGCGGTATTAATCCATAAATCAATACCAACGATACAACAACACTGTTAAATGAGCTTGTATAGTGCATACCAAATTAACTTTCTATATTTCCATTGAAATCTAATTGCACATATAACAATGAAATACCAGTTTGGCCATTTCATACTTGTTCCATTTACGGGCTGTGGACAGACAGGCACATTTTCGATGTAACCACTTGGTCAAGTTGCATTCATCACAACAAATCCGGTCCATGTCAGCATTGTGAACTTGGTTACATTTAGCACACAAGCTGATGTCTGTTACTTCTGGTACTGTGTGGGCATGTTTTGGTGCTGAAACATGAACCTCTTTCCTGTGTTCCATCTTCTTTTTGATATCATAGAATCCATTATATCTCTGGTGAATTGCTTGAGGAAGACAAGCACTCGTGTGTTTTTTTCAATATGACATGAAACAAGTCAGTTAGTACACAAGCTTTCACCACAATATTATCCATGCACAATTGAAGATTATCATTTATATTGTCATAGTTGAATCTGGTGATATGTATTCAAGCCTAATATCACTGAAGAGAGAAGTGAAACATTGATATGCTGCTTAGCATCACTTTCTAAAGTGTCCAACACATGATATTCAACCACTATTTCTCTTCCTGCCTCATCTACTTCCCATCAATTGGCACGTCGCTGTCTTGTTCATCATTTACTTTACATATGTCACTTTCTGACCTGAAAATATAATAATTAAAAGTGTAGTATTATAACAGTATATTTCTGAGTATTTGCCAAGGTCATGTTAATGGCAGCATGAGTATGTTCCAAATGCTTACACGTATCATGTGTGCAAATAATGAAGCAATCCATCATGTAATATTAAAGCTGGGGTCCCATATGCCAGGTTATAATATAGCGATACAGATAGTTCTGTATATTCTGTAGATATGTTTGTTTGGTGTGTTGGGGTTTAACGGCCTATCAACAGCTAACGTCATTTAAGGCTGGGTCAATGGGTTTAGTACTAAATCCCATATATTACCTGTACAAGTACATGTTCAAGTACATGTTCAAATGGGGGAAAATCCCTAAATCAGAACTGAATATTTACAATAAAAAAACTATATATTCAGCCCTGAAATCAGAATAATCCTAATCTGATGCCAGGTCCTCGCCACACCAGAATCACTTGGCCCCCTCCCAAAAGCAGTAGGATCAGTAATAATCTCACTAATTTTATAATGGGCAATAAACCATTTCAACTCCCTGGTAATTCGTAGATATGACATTTTCCGGCAAAATAAATATTCATTCACCATTACCCCGCGTATTGATTGGCATTATTAGACATTTTATATGACAGACGTAAATTTCCACACTGATAGCATTGGCGATAGTAGTCTGTAGGGTGGGAGTACGTTTATCAATGGCGTACGGCGTAGGGATCAAGGATACAAATACAATGTAAACGTATGGGGATCGATTAATCGATAACTCGAATATCTAGGGTATGCGAGAGTTAACGTTCTTGATCCTGGTATGAGAAGTGTGTAAGGAGGGCCTTGGTAGAAGTGTATCAGCATCAAACCCAGGCATTTCGGATCAATATTACTTTCAGAATGATTCTTCGCAATATAGAGACTGGAGAACTTCGCTATTTCCGGCCTTTTAGCAATCAGACTGTGTTTGATGAGCCGTGTTTCGTCACTAAAAGGTCGGATTTAGCAGCCATTATCCAGAGGTTAAAAGACATGGATATTATGCATGCACTTTTGAAGAATCGCCCGGATACGAAATTGAGATTGGAGATTATTACGAACATCAGGTTTCAGGTATTTTCTACCAATTGTGTGCTAGGGGTTAGTTGTACACCTTTGCCATCTCATATCAGATATTCTCACTTCATAATTTCGTTGGAGAAAGATACTCACGGTCTAGTTTATCGCGATAAATTGTGTTCCTTCCGCTGCATGTCTTTACATAAATATAAAGACCTTACTCACACGAGCGAGCTTTTCGTGCAGTGGAAGGAATACTTGTTCTCCTCTTGCGATGAGGATATCCGAGAAGTTTCGTTGAAAGATTTCAAGGGTGTACAACTGTCCCAACTTACACATTTTGAATCATGTTTTCAAACAAATGTCCATGTGTATAACCTTCAGGACACCGGTATTGCCATACCTGTTTTCAAATCAACTGAAAGGTATGACAATACCGTTTTCTTGAACAAATACAAACACCATCTTTCCTATGTTAAGGATTTCGAACAGTACGCTGTACAGTACCATTGCCCTACGTGCAAACGAATTTTCGGTCGTGTGGATCTCTTGAAGAAACACGGCAAAACATGCGACAATAAGACTAAATTTGTATATCCCGGAGGTTTTTATCAAAAAACCGAAACGATATTCGAGGAGTTGGACATCTTGGATATACACGTTGAGTCAACCGATCATTATTTTCCATATTTCGCCGTGTTCGACTTCGAATCTGTCTTATCAAAAATGGACGACTCTACGGAAAAAGTAAAATGCGTATGCTCAAACTTACCAGACCTCGAGCAAGCTTCGTGCTTCGTCGACAGCGACTTAGACGCGCTTCTTTCGTCTATGATGCAATATTTACACGAAATACAAAGACGAAGCGCGGAGCTTGCGGAGGACAAATGGGGGTGGGTACTCGAAGAACTCACGAGAAAAATGAGCAATTATCGCTCCGCAAAACCCGTAGATTCTGATATCGACGATGATGATGATGATGATGATGATGATGATGATGATGAGGCTGTACCGGAAGTGTTCTCTTTGAAACATTAGCCAACTTGCACGAGAAGTTTAGCGCATATATAGATTTAACAGCGCGAAATACGATTTACCGCTCGTTAAATCTAAGCTGGCTCAACACATGCGCATGGATGAACAAAAACGGGGCTTTACCGTGAAAAAGGCTTCTTCGTACGCATGTATTCAGAGCGACCACTTCCGGTTCATGGACGCCAGCCACTTTCTCGCACCATGTACGTCATATGTGGGTTTTATGAAAGCTTACCAGGTGGAGGAAGCTAAAGGTCACTTCCCATACGAGTGGTTCGACTCGACTGATAAAATGATGCACCCTTGTCTTCCTCCCCAGGAGATTTTCTTCAATAATTTGATCTTCAATAATCTCCGATGATTATTATCTTTGTCAGCGTGTCTGGGAAGATAATAACATGACGACATTTAAAGATTTTCTGGTCTGGTATAACGACCTCGACGTAAGGCCGTTTGTCGTAGCGATTGAACGGTTACAGAAATTCTAGTTTGACAAAGGAATCGATGTGTTTAAAACCGCCACTTCTGTGCCGGGAATCGCTCGACAGATGCTCTTCGCGACGTCTGAGGAGACTGGTGCCGAATTTTCCCTTATTGATAAGGGAAATAAAGAGTTATACCAGACCATTAAACAAAATATCGTCGGGAAACCCAAATAAGGGGAGATAAAACCTGCGAGAAAGTGATCGGCTATGACGCGAACGCACTTTACCTATGGGCAATAGGGCAAGACATGCCCGAAGGTATGTTCGTGGTCCGTCGGGCCGTGAATGAGTTCCGACCCCAAATCCGTGACAAGTATATACACGCCTTCAATTGGTTTAACTACTTTAACAAATATGAAGGCAAACACATACTACACAAACGGAATAATGGGAAGGAGATCAAGCTCGGGCAGTATCCCGTGGATGGTTTTGACATCCACGAGAATGTTGTATATCAGTTTCATGGCTGCTATCACCATGGTCACGAATGTACCTTGACGGCCTCTGTCACCAACAAGAAATGGCACAAAACTAAACAGGCTCTTGCCGAGTGAACGCAAAAAAACCACGGCGTATCTGCGTTCCAAGGGTTATGACGTCATCGAGATGCGCGAGTGTCTATTTGAGCGATTGTTCGAGTATAACAAACGTATGTACGATATAGCCTACGAGAGCAGACCCAGTTTCAGTAAAAAAAATCGGTGACGTGTCTCAGAGACACATTTTGAATGCCGTCCGTGACGATACGGTATTTGGCATGGTGGAGGTCGACCTCAGTGTGCCTGAAAAATGGGGCTCAGGGTTTCAGTCAGAGTTGTCTCCTACTGAGTATTTCGGTGAAATGAGCCCGATTTTCTGTAACACCGAGGTTCCATTCTCCAGCATGGGCTCGCACATGCAAAACCATATCGAGGAAAAGTGTCTCTCTGACAAACCTCGTCTCTTACTTGTCGGAGGAATGAAAGCGAAACAGATTCTGGTGGCCACCCCACTCTTTTACGCTGGTACCTCCAACACGGTATGGAAGTTACAAAGATATACCAGGTTGTGGAGTACCGTCGCCAGAAATGTTTCCAATCATTCGTTCAACAAGTGAGCGACGCCAGGCGGGAAGGTGATACAATTCCCGAAAAGGCTATCATCGCAGATACGATGAAATTAATTGGCAATAGCGGATACGGGAGTCTAATCATGGACAAGACTCGTCATCGAAACCTCACGTACGTATCCGGTGAAAATGAAGCGTGTTATAAGGCTAACATACCGCAATTTCGCAATATGTCCTGTTTGGACGCGGAGGCAGAGTATTATGAGATTGAATCGGCAAAGAAAATCATCAATTTAAATGTGCCGATACAACTCGGATACTTCATCCTCCAATACGCCAAACTGCGGATGTTGGCCTTTTATTACGACTTCATAGATAAGTTCGTTGAACGTAGCGATTTCGAGTACTTGGAGATGGATACAGACTCGGCGTACATGTGTCTGTCAGCTAGTTCGCTCGATGACGTAATAAAACCGGAACATAGGCACGAATATCAGAGGGGTCTGTCCGGCATGTGCGATGGTGCGTATAATTCCCCGGCTAATCTCTGGTTACCTCGCACCTGCTGTACGGACCACTCAAAATTTGACAAGTGCGTTCCCGGTCTGTTAAAAACAGAGTACGTAGCGGATGAGATGATTAGTCTCTGCTGAAAAACGTATTTGATGAGAAGCGGGGATACGGTGAAATTCAGCTCAAAGGGTGTTTCCAAGCGGTATGTACAGTATCCGTTGGACACGTTTCGCTCTGTGCTATTCACTCGTCAACCAGCCTCCGGTATAAATATGGGCTTTGGTCTCGCGATAACGGCGTATGCACGTATCGCCAAGAACGAACCGGATTCTCATATTTCTACTGCAAACGAAGGGTGTTAGACGATGGAATGCAGACAGTGCCATTGGACATCGAACTCTGTCCATGCCCGCCTGACCCTGACTCTGACGCACCTATCCCCGACTCCGTTCTGCTGAAGATTTTAAATAGTTTTCAGTAGGTAATCATTAGCTCGTTGTATTTACACACCAGATTAGAGATTGATTTTCTCATTTTCTTCGAGATAGGCCCCGTTTAGTTTTGTGCTATTTCTTGTGTTATTTCATCAACAAAAATGCTTTATTTATATATATATATATATATATGTATATACCTTGTACTTTATCGGAAGACTATACGTTACTGTTATCTGAGTATAACATTATTATTCATATAAACGTACTTTTCGGCGGCCATTTTTAAATAGATGGGCATACTTTATGGCGGCCATTTTGAACTACATAAACGTACTTTTCGGCGGCCATTTTGAAATATATCCTTAAATGACCCCAGATATTGATAGCCCGTTAAACACCAATAAACAAACACAAACTGAAATTTGTCAAAATTTGTACTTCGTTTGTCCATTTACATTGCCATTACCTATCACAACACATGTTTTTGGTGTTTTGGCAGCGATTTAGAAAACTTTGTCTTGGATTGAATTATAGATACTTGATCATACATTATTTAAATTAATAATAATTAGACCTTAAACCAGAAATAACTATCAAACCTCGTTGTCTGCGCTCAAAGTGAACAAATGACGGCCATTTCCCAAGATGGCCACCAAGCATTTGTATATTGTCGTGCCCGCTTGCGGACAGCACCATATAGTCGGCACATTGGCGTTCGCATGTATGTCGGAACGTCCGCATGTGCGTCCGGTTAAATCTGTTTTTGATTTAGGTTAAAGTTTTTGAGAACACCATATCTCTGAAACATATCGCTCGAAACCTCAAAATGTGTCCTTATCATCATCCCTGTTTTCATTCTATGCACAACCCGTGCTGCCCCTGTGCCCAATGTTGAGGTCAAATTACTTTTTTGTCGCACCAGCTTTCGGACAGTGCGATAATAGTCGGCACATTTTCGGTACTATTAAACTTCGTTTAGTACTACATTACATGTATCAAATGCCTCGGCAGGTGCGACATGTCGGCCGCGGACATCTAGTTTTAATAAAGACTTAACTTTCAGTCTGACCAATATTAACCGGGTAAATTGCTATAATTCCGTCACATTTTGAATGTAAAATGATAAATGTAATGTTCTATGGTTGTAGTATTTATCGTGTCATGCATGAGTAATACGTGCTACAACTCATTCATTAATCATGATAGAAAATATATATTTTCTATATCCAGTGTGCAAATTTATTTATTTAGTTTACTTAATGGTGTTTAACGGCCTGTCAAAATATGTGCACGAGCAGTAAGCAATGTGTATACTTCAAATAGGACAGACAGTCGCAAATATGTATGCCAAACATTACTCAGATTTAAACAGTATGTCAAAAGATGTATTGGTTACAAAAAGTGTCCAAGTTTTGTTGAGCTACTCTGTACATAGTTTCCACATGTTTGCAATTTCATCTTTAATAATGTAAACAAATCAATTTTAGCAGCCATCTTGCATTTCACTTTACTAACATATTCACAAATTAGCTGCCACTGTAAAATGATTGAGTAACCATGTAGTCAAATTAAAATAAATTGTGTGTACACCTTGTAACACAAATTATGTACTCACATGTATATTCTTCTGTCGCAATTTGTTTTGCAGCATTTTCTCCCCACATCTTGGAAACTCTTGTATTGTTTTCTTAACAATCTGTGTTAGTGTATCGTCATCTATATTTGTAAATGGGTACTTTCGCAAACCATAGATTCGCATTCGTCTGTAAACTGTGCTCTCGGAAACTGATAATAGGGAAGCAATTTCCTTTATCTGAAATCCAGTTTCCAGTAGTGTTTCGACAGTTATCTTTGGTATGTGGAACTGAGGCGGCCCACACTGATCATTGGTCTTATGCGGCTGAAAACTGCCATAACAGATGCAGGATGTTCTCAATGTAATTATATCCGTCCTATTCACAACATCCAAGCAATTCATGTCATATATTGATAATTTCCCAACTATATTCGGCGTAATCTTTTCCGCATGAACGATTGGAATACACCTTGCCAGGCCCAGTTTTCGCAAAATATCATCCATGTTGTTGACTGTTTTTGGTAGTAAGTCTTTATTTCACATTTATTCCTTTATTCGTGTAACACTGCATTCTGGATGATGCACGAGTTATCAAAGAGGAACTAAACTCATTGTTACCTCAGCACATCACGTAATGTCGACAAGATGAGACTATGCGCTGATATTATGAGATGGAAGGACAGTAACACAGCACAAACATTTACGGTATGTTGATATGTGGACAGGATATCATGATAAATTGACTCCATAAATTGCACAGTGTACATCCAGATACGATGTGGACAATATAACATGGTAACGGGACAGTGCATAATGCATAGCGGACAGCACGGGATGATATGTGAACAAGGTAGCATATCGAATGAACACGATGATAAGGCGAGTAGACACTACAAAATTCACATTAGACAGCACATGATAAGATGTGGACAACACAGTATGGTGAATTGACAGAATATAATGCAGAGTGTACAGCGCATGTCAAAATGTGGGCAAGATGACATAACGATTGGACAACATGACATTACGTCTGGACAACCTGGCATAACGATTGGACAAGATGGCATGACAATTGGACAAGATGACATGACGATTGGACAAGCTGGCATGACGATTGGACGAGATGGCATTACAATTGGACAAGATGACATGACGTCTGGACAAGCTGGCATGACGATTGAACAAGATGGCATGACAATTGAACAAGATGACACGACGATTGGACAACATGACATGACGTCTGGGCAAGATGACATTACGTCTGGACAAGCTGGCATGACAATTGGACAATATGGCATGACAATTGGACAAGATGACATGACGTCTGGACAAGCTGGCATGACGATTGGACAAGATGGTATGACAATTGGACAAGATGACATGACGATTGGACAACATGACATGACGTCTGGACAAGATGATATGACGTCTGGACAAGATAGAATGTACAGTGGACAGCACATCATATTATATGGACAATACAACATGATGACTGGATACGATACAGTGGACAGCACATGCCAATGTGTTGACAAGATAATATGACGACTGGACAAAATGTAACGCACAATGGACAGCACATACTAATATGTGGACGTTTTAAAATGTTGAAATGGCACAATATAACGGAAAGTGGACAACCCATGTCACGCTGCGGACAAGCTAACATGTAGAATTGACAAAATATAATTCATAATGGGCAACGTAATCGAATTGCGCAAGATAACATGGTCAATTGGCAAGATAAAATGCACAATGGACATTACATGATACTATGTTGACAAGACAACATGGCGAGTTGACAAGATATAATATACAGTGAACAGTACATGCTAACATTTGGACAAGACAGTATGGCGAGTTGGCAAGATATAATGCAGAGTAGACAGCACATGGTAAGTTTCGACAAGACAGCATAGCACGTTGACATAATAACAGCATGATTTGACATCAAATCACACTTATCAGGTACATGAGACAGCTGGGGCGTTCCATAACTGTCATATTCGGAACTCGGGGCCCGGCCGTCATTTAAACTCGTCCCTATCCGTTACCGGTCGGAGTACTCAAGAGCGCGAAAGGAATACATCCAGGTATCGCCCGTCATTTCCGCATTGCTTAATATTAAGTGATTGAAACAGGTAAATGATCTCCCTTAATAACGTATCTTCTTAGGTGAATATTGGAACAATGTCACACTAGACTACACAATGTAGCTCTTATTAAGTACATATGCTTTTGCTATTATTTGTGATTTTACATAATTTGGCCAGTATGCTATAAATTGAAGTGGGTGTGGGACGTTTCGGACCATGGATTTTTGGGACCATAGTGTTTCGGACCTATCTCTGGACGTTTCGGACAACATCATTGGACATTTCTAATTACCGTCGTTCAGCATTATTTAGATCATTTTTTTTTTGCAATTATGGCATTGTGCTTCTCGCGTGGCTTGGATGGTCAATTATTATTTGCATATTCATGAAACACCTAAAAAATGTACAAAACAATCAAATGGGTGTGGTAATTATATCAATATACGAAGTGTTGAACTAGTGCATCAGTCAATGTAAATCCCCGCCCCCCCCCCCCCCCCTCCGGTGTAGGGGCGGGGCTTTACCGGGGCATACCCGGGGCTTTTACCTTTCATGATGCCCCGCACTGCGGGGACTTTACCGGGGCTTTAACTGTTGCTAAGAAATTGAGCGGGGACATACCCCGGGGCTTTACCGGGGCTTTACCGGGGTTTTATCAGACTGTTATCAAGATATGTACATGTATGTTTACCTGAATACTGTTGTGTGGGAGGGGTGACATGGGTTTAAACTGTTTAATACGATCTACTTTCACTGTGGACTGTTTAATACTGGCAAATTTTGTTTAATATAAACAAAATTGTTTTCAAATAATTCCTCTGTTTATATTGCATGCCGTTATCCGTTATCCCAGCCCCCCCCCCCCAACACGTGGAAAATTCTGAGACATCCCCCCCCCCCCCCCCCCCACACACACACTGAAGGAAAACCCGAGACCCCCCCCCCCCCCCCCCCCCCCCCCCCCCCCCCCCCCCACTGGAAAATCCCGAGACCCCCCCCCCACCTGGAAAGTGATTCTTTACCCAACAAACCCTGGAATATCCCGAGACCCCCCCCCCTTGAAAATGATTCTTTACCCAACAAGCCCTGGAAAAATCCCGAGACCCCCCCCCCACCCCCAGGGTGAAAAATACTATTTCTCACACACACACCCTCCCCATGTAAGTAAATGTATAAAGTGCTGCATTTTATACTATTAATAGGGGGGGGGTGTACTTTTTATGAACCCTGTCTCGAAGAGCCGGTGTCATATAGTGTTTGCAATGTCCGTGTGTCCGTGCGTTAATACGGTTAAGAAGTTTGTATCATGCAAGGGTCCACTTTTGCGCTATTTAATACTATTCACACATATCCGACCTTCCTTCTACCGAGTCCGTGGGTGGTGCCAAAGGTTAGCGGCTATTTATTTGGTTACTACTATTAACAGGAACGTACCTATTTCAAAGCAACAAACACATATTTACCCTGTACTTAGTCGACCCTACTTGTCCTAACTGTCATTTGGAGGCGGAACTAGGATGCGTCACACATGCTACTAAGATGCCCAGCACTACACGAAGAATTCGGAAACAGACCTACCCGGCGTTTCGTCAAGAAATTCAAAAAGTGCTAGGAGACTCGAACTTTTACAAACTAAACATATTGGTCATTACCCAGCTGATCATCGACTGTAACGGTTTCAAAAACAACTATATCACTAAGTCAACCACCGTAGAAATAGAACGAGTAGCAGGCCAAATGTGCTACCAATTACATCTACAACGAATAAAGCTGCTTGGGTTGTAATAATGGCTTCCCATACTAATAAAAGTTCCCAGATATCTACTATTTATAAGTGACATTTTGCTCTACAACACAAAATCATTTTCGTGCAAGAATATTTCACATTTAAAATCACCAGATGGCCCCGCAGTGCGGGGCATTTTACCGGGGCTTTTACCGACCATGTTGCCCCGCAGTGCGGGGCCTTCACCGGGGCTTTAACAGCAACGAAAATATAAGCCCCGCTATTCCCCCGGAGGGGGGGGGGGGGGGGTGGGGCGGGGACTTATATTGACTGATGCATAGCATTCGCCACTGTTGTACGGAAATATCACAAAATCTCGTAATGTCTGCTTGGCTTATACAACGTGTTACAGCATGTCGAAACTGCTGTTTGTGGCGAGTTTTCGCCATAAATTTTACAGGTGCTAATAAATAATACATCAACATAAATCTCAGAGATTTTGAGTGCGGGCGCACGATTCACCCAAATCCTCCCCAAATCCTCATTTTCCCCCAAATCCTCCCCAAATCCTCATGTAATGAATAAGTTATCAAATTAATATGTCTCAAAATCTTTTAATATCGTTCTTAAGAAGTTGTTGAACCTGATTTGAATACGTTTTTATGGTAAAAAGAGTCTTATTTCGATGTTCTAATTTAACTTAGGCATTCTAGCAGCCAAGGGAGATCATCCAAAATAAATTATGAGATAAATGCAAGGGAGATAAATGTTGTTTTACCCATTTTGGTCAATTGAAACATGCAAGTTATTTACCATTCCAAATGTTTATTCATCTGTTTTTTTATCTCAATCAATCAATCAAATTCAGCAAATGCTCAAACAGATTTTCGGGACCTATACATACATTGTATTGTATATATATATATATATAAGTCGATGATCATAAACACATATTTATGTTCCTTGCATTTATCTCATAATTTATTTTGGATGATCTCCCTTGGCTGCTAGAATGCCTAAGTTAAATTAAAACATCGAAATAAGACTCTTTTTACCATAAAAATGTATTCAAATCGGGTTCAATAACTTCTTAAGAACGATATTAAAAGGTTTTGAGACATATTAATTGGATAACTTATTCATTACATGAGGATTTGGGGAGGATTTGGGTGAATCATGCGGCCCTTTGAGTGTAAACTGTACCAATATAAGGTTTGATCATGCCCAGCCGTGTGCAAACGTTTGCTGTGGCCCGAGGAAACTGTTTGAACCCCAAGGCCGCAGGCCGTGGGTTCAAATAGTTCCCGAGGGCCACAGCAAACGTTTGCACAAGGCTGGACATGATCAAACGTTATTGTTACATTTCCAACAAAAAACTGATGTAATTTGAGCATTATATTCAGTATTTTCAGTACTTTTATAAATCGTCCCATTCACATAGATAATTTTCGGTATGCATATTCCGAGGCCGCGTCATGAACGTCATGAAGTAGTGACATCATGAAGGCACTTCCGCGTAGTGACGTCATGAAGGCACTTCCATTACGCGCGGCCCACGGAATGAGCATTGCCTAAAGCCATAATTATGCAAACAGCATGTGCTATACGTGCAAACAACAGAAACCATGTAACAATACACATTAAACTAACCTAAATTTTGCTTCTTTAAATTTACTAGCCACCATCTTTACAATTTTTAAATCACGTGACGCGTAGTGATTTGGTTTAGATATGGCAAGAAATCGTACCACTTTCCCTGATGGTGTGTTTGTGTACTAGTCTACATGCATTCAAAGTATTACTACAACTGTCTACAGTGACAATTACTGGGACAGTACAATCTTCTACGGGGTACACACTGGTATAGGAGGTTTTGGGAATTCCAATCGTGACGTCATTTTCGCGCATGCGTAAATAGCTGGCCGTCAATTGATCGGCCAGTGGCCCATTCAGGCCATTGTGTTTCTTTACGGAGCGTTGCATTGGATTTGACAAGTCAGCAAAATATGTCAAGTGTGTCTCTCTTCGTCAAAGAGTTGGATCATAGGGATGCGAGAGACAGATATTTCTAAAAGATTATGTATGAAAAAAACTCTAGATCGCTACCAGACCCGTTCCAGATTCCATAGAAAATTACTATTTTAGACATGTTATTTTGTTTTGATACGATGATCGAGGTCTTGTCCGACCAAACTTAGAAGCCTATATATAGAGAGAGAGAGAGAGCGAGAGTGTTATACCGATGAAAGCCGAAACATGCCGAATGCCTGTGGTCTGATTGTATAGTATGTTTATTGACCTGCCACCTCATACATATATTGAATTCATATGGCATCAACTAGACTTCGATATGATTATGTATTACACTACTGTAGTGTAATACTAGAAATAGTTATGGTTTATTGTTACACATCCAGGCTACAGGTCTGATTGTAAAGTATATTTATTGACTTGCCACGCCGTAAATATAATGGTGAACATGTGTGACATCATAACTTCAATATAATTAGTTATTACACTGGCGCCCGTTTCACTAAACTTCGTATGACTAAAATGTTCGTACGTGCAGAATTACGATAGTCTGTAAATTTCACATTAACACTGTTTTCTTGTAAACAATTATTGGATTTACATTTATTGATGTAAATTCAATTGAAATTTTCAGATGATTCAAAATTTGCACTTACGATCATTTTAGTCGTACGAAGCTTTGTGAAACGGACCCCTTGTGTGGTACCAGAAATAGTTACTGTTCATTATAACACATCCAGGTAACAGGTCCGATTGTTGATATATATATTTTAACTTGCCACCTCATAAATACAATGATAAGCACATGTATATTACTAGAAATAGTTGTTGTTTCGTATAGCACATCTAGCTAACAATGGATCTGGTATCAAATCAGGCTAGTGTAAGTGCAATAACATGTAGAGCTGTGTTTATGATCCCGCCACCCTCTCCCAATACATGTGAGGTTCTGGTTCCAC
Source organism: Conchocele bisecta (assembly GCA_029237695.1). NCBI lineage: Eukaryota > Metazoa > Mollusca > Bivalvia > Lucinida > Thyasiridae > Conchocele > Conchocele bisecta. Next base: position 64,165,639 of record CM055267.1, read on the forward strand.
CTGGTCACCACTATTAACCCTTTCCACACCACAGATCACTTTCTTGTTGTTTGCAAACAATGTACATGTAGATCCAGATGAACCGGCTCATAATGATCGTCAGGATCTGCACTGTTTGCAAGTACTTTCATCATTAGGAAACACCCATTTGTTTATGAATGAATTGATCTAAATGCTTTTTTCTAACAATTGATTGGTCTGAAAATTAGTTGGACCATTGCAGGTCAGTTATTTGGGTCACACACCTTGAGAATGTCAACGACACAGTAAATCAGACTCTTTAGTTACTTGCACTGACACCGTGGACATCACAGTTTTCGATTCTTTATTAAACATGCATATCAACATTATACATGCCTTTATATACTCTGTGTTTCCCATTTGGTCAACACCTGGTGTTACACTACTCTTATATTTAATACGTTGTATCGTAGCCCAAAGACTTTTAACCCTTAGAACGCTGAAAAAGAAAATTGTCATCTGCTGATTTTAAATATTTTCCTATTTAAAATCATATTTTCGAAACACATTAGAATCGTCTCAGCTTGAGACGATTCTACTGTGCTGCCAAAATACGATTTTGAGACGAAGCGAGAATAAAATACCAAATAAGCTGACAAAAATGTGGGTTTCCAGCGCTTTAAGGCTACTTGTTTGTCAGAATCTCTGTTAGTACAACCAAATAACATACATTCTTTCCCCATCAGATATTGTCAGTAAATACCGATACTAATTATTATTGATACACACCGAGCAATGTAAATCATGTAAATACACTCTTCGCCGAAGCAAGAACCTGACGGCCAGCTATTTTTAGTAACAGGAATATACCCACATGACGTCAGCTCAAAACCTCCTATACAGCATCTACATAGTACTACATAGTACTACACGGTTCTACAAGGGTCTACAGGGGCACACACTGGTATACAGCATCTACATAGTACTACACGGTTCTGCAAGGTTCTGCAAGGGTCTACGGGGGCACACACTGGTATACAGCATCTACATAGTACTACATAGTACTAAAAGGTTCTGTAAGGGTCTACGGGGGCACACACTGGTATACAGCATCTACATAGTACTACATAGTACTACAAGGTTCTACAAGGGTATACAGGGGCACACACTGGTATACAGCATCTACATAGTACTACAAGGTTCTACAAGGGTATACAGGGGCACACACTGGTAGTCTACGGGGGCACACACTGGTATACAGCATCTACATAGTACTACATAGTACTACAAGGTTGTACAAGGGTCTACTGGGGCACACACTGGTATACAGCATCTACATAGTACTACAAGGTTCTACAAGGATCTACAGGGGCACACACTGGTATACAGCATCTACATACTACTACATAGTACTACAAGGTTCTACAAGGGTATACAGGGGCACACACTGGTATACAACATCTACATAGTACTACATAGTACTACAAGGTTCTACAAGGGTCTACGGGGGCACACACTGGTATACAGCACCTACATAGTACTACAAGGGTCTACAGGGGCACACACTGGTATTCAGCATATACATAGTACTACATAGTACTACAAGGTTCTACAAGGGTCTACGGGGGCACACACTGGTAGTCTACGGGGGCACACACTGGTATACAGCATCTACATAGTACTACATGGTACTACAAGGTTCTACAAGGGTATACAGGGGTCCACACTGGTATACAGCATCTACATAGTACTACATGGTACTACAAGGTTCTACAAGGGTCTATGGGGGCACACACTGGTAGTCTACGGGGGCACACACTGGTATACAGCATCTACATAGTATACTACATAGTACTACAAGGTTCTACAACTACAAGGGTCTACAGGGGCACACACTGGTATACAGCATCTACATAGTACTACAAGGTTCTACAAGGGCACACAATGGTATACATCATCCAGTGTGTAGCTGACATAACTGGTATCAAAGTATGTATAGCCAATAGTAAATTAATAAAAATAAACAACACAGTAGTTGTTTACTTCAATGTTGTTGTTGTTGTCTGTAATTCAGGCACTTATTTTTCGCCACGATCTCTTTACAGCCACAAAGACTGCAAGAGCTTTGTTTCGACTGCTCGACTTGATTGTATGCAATTTAGCAACACATGGAGAAATAAGAACTGTAACAGTGAGGCGGTTCAAATGATCGTCACAATATGTGGAGAAATAAGAACTGTAACAGCGAGACGGTTCAAATGGTCATCACAATATGTGGAGAATATGTGGAGAAATAAGAACTGCTGTAACAGTGAGACGGTTCAAATGATCGCAATATATGCAAAATAGTCTACAGGTATACAAAATAGTCTACAGCATCTACAATAAGGTACAATGGGTTACATAGGGTACAAGGGCACAAACTAGTCTATATCATCTACAAGTAGACTAACAAGTGTTTACAAGTTCTGCATACCAATTAAATGTGTCCATTTCCTGCGTCAAATCTGTGGCCAGATGTCTCTGTTCTAAGTAAGAAGTGTGTATTTTCCTGACTGTGATTTATGGCCACACAGACTACCTGTGGTATGTATGAGAAAACAGGTATTGTTTCATTTGTGAGCATGAAGCATGACTGGTGTTTTATTGATCATGTTGATGGAATGACTAACAGTGCAGATCCTGATCAGACTGTGCAGATGCACAGCCTGATCTGGATCTACTCTGGCCGCAAAACCCATAAACTCCATTTCTGCATACACAGCCACTTTTATTCAAAAACATTGGTAGTTTACAAGACAAGAAACTTTCAGCTGAATGTAAATTTCTGTAAGTTGTCTATTTTTCCCATTGTTTTTTTTCTGACTGATGTCTGGCTCCCACCGATTCCCTGTGCAGTGGTGTGTATGCGAAAACAGGTATTGTTAAATTAGTGAGCTTAGTTTGTTTGTTTATTAGTGTTTAACGGCCTGTCAACACTAAGGTCATGTAAGGCTGGGCAAATGGGTTCGATCCCATTTTAACCTGCTGCATTGGGGGGAAATCCCAAAATCAGAACGGAATATTTACATTGAGAAAAAATATATTCAGCCCTGAAATTTGAATAACTTGACCAGGTGACAGTTCCATACCACACCAAAGTCACTTGGCCCCTTCCCCTCAAATAGAATTACGAATAATCATAATACTCATATAAGGGGTATAACCAGATTCAACTGTCACATACAAAATGCCAAATACGTATGTGAAGGCCAAACCAGGTATCCAGTCGGAATTCCGGTAAGGATGAACACCGATCGTTGAATTACCCATCGCATGCTCCCGACCAACCCTAGTGAGCTTTGTAGACCCAATATAAAACTACATCTGGAATCAGTAGAACTGATGAGTGAACATAGATCTACACTCAGTCTGGTTAGTAATTGGTTAGTATGTATGTGTAGCACCTGATCTATTTACCATTTGTTGCTGCGTCAGGAGAAAACAGGTTTATTTTATTTGTCACCAGTGTATATCCTGATCAAATGGCACATTATATCATGTCTATAACACAGTCAAGTCTGTGACGGATATTTTCTAATTAAAAAGCGTGTGGCCTCCACTGACTCTGGGTATGTATGAGAAAATAGGTATTTTAACATGTGTGAGCGTGAAGCATGACGGGTGTTTCAATGATGGAATGGTGAAGAGTACGGATGCACAGGCTGATCTGGATCTACACTGGCCGCAAAACCGATTATCCCAATGTCTCCCATCACATCCGCATTTACCAAAAACATTATGTTATAAGACAAGGTATTTCGTCATCCCGCGTCTGTCCATTCGTAAGATTTGCGTTAAAGGTTTTATTTGTCGGTCCAGGTGGCGGCTGGGGGCATCCATGAGCCTCTGCTCACTTGCTCTCCTTTCTTATGATGCAAGGCAATTGGAGTCCGGTCATAAATCACAGGAAAATATAAGTAGGTTGAACCGGATGGGAAAAATAGACAACTTATAGAAATGGACATTCAACTCAAAGTATATTGTCTCATAAACTACCAACGGTTTTGGTAAATGGTAAATAGATCATCTATACTATCCAATAGCCAGACTGAGTGTAGACCTGTCTTCACACATCTTCTGATTCCAGATGTAGTCTTATTATTATATTGGGTCTACAACGCTCGCAAATGTAAAAACAATACCGGTTTTCTCATACATACCACTGCACAGGGAGTCTGGGGGCCATAAATCAGTCAGAAAATGCTACACACTTCTAAGTTACAACAATGGGAAACATATACAATGGCCACTCACATCAAAGTATCTTGTCTCATAAACTACCAACGGTTTTCAGTAAATGTGGCTGTGACTGCAGAAATGGAGCTTAAGGGTTTTGCAGTCAGTGTAAATTCAGATCAGCTTGTGCATCCACATGGTCTGATCAGAATTCGCACTATTCGCCATCCTATCAATAAAATGACCGTCATGCTTCACGCTCCCAAATGTAACAATACGTGTTTTCTCATACATACCACAGAGAGTATGTGGGGCCATAAATCACAGCCAGGAAAATACACACTTCATAATTAGAACAGAGATATCTGCCACAGATTTGACACAGGAAATGAACTTTTAATCCATATGATGAACTTGTAAACACTTGGTAGTCTACCATATAGACCTTGTCATTTTCTAGGCAAGGCTATCATGATCATGTACGATCATGATGAGGATATACACTGTTTGATACCTTGTATCAACAAGATGGCTGTGGCCTGTATATCACGCGTGCCGAAGCCAGTATGTATGTATAGATGAACAGCATGTGCCCGTCTTGTATAGACCAGCATAGCTCTGTACAACGTATAGATGTACATGTACAGCATGTGCCCATCTTGTAGAGACCAGCATAGCTCTGTACAACGTATACATGTACAGCATGTGCCCGTCTAGTATAGACCAGCATAATTTTGTACAACGTATACATGTACAGTATGTGTCCGTCTAGTATAGACCAGCATAGTTTTGTTCAACATATACATGTACAGCATTTGCCCATCTTGTATAGACCAGCATAGCTCTGTACAATGTATATATGAGCGCCGCTGTGCGATTTCCAACGTTAGGCTTAAAATAACGTTACGTCGGAAATCCTGGTTTTCTGACGTCACTATGTGGAGCAGACGACGTTTCAGAATTGAGTCGCTTAACGTCTATCGTCAATTTATGTGACAAACTTAGCTGGGAAACTGAGAGTCAACGATTTCGATCTGAGTAGAAACTTTAGATATAGTTTGATTATTGATTTTTGTCTCGCCCGCGATGCGGAAAGCGAGACATAGGTTTTGCTTTTCCGGAGTCGGCGTCGTCGGCGTCGTCGTCGTCATCATTCAATGTTAAGTTTTCGTGTTACGGTCATTACTTCAACACCTCATCAGCTACAGTCATCAAACTTTATACATACCTTTACTATGATATGTAGATGAATATAGGACTATTAAAAAAAATTCCGGACTCCAGGGTCAAGGTCAAACTCTATTTCTTTCTATGCTACAAACTGAACATTAATGCATGAAGACCCGTTTTCTCGTGCGCTCTGTACACCTTACCTGTAGAGAGAACAATAGCCTTCTCCAGTTGAACACTTCTGCATGTGCAAGCATGTGCAAATTTCCAGCTTGACCACTAAATGTCCAGCTAAATTATTACAGGTAATTTATACAGGTAAATAATTATACCTGGGTATTACATTTCCGGAAACTGTGTTGACAATATTGTGGCAATATGTCGACCTGTGCATATATGATATGTAGACAAATATAGGACTATTATAAAAATTCTGGGCTCCAGTAGCGAGCATTATTTTTATACCCCCCACCCCCGCAACGAGTTGTGGGGGGGTATACTGGAGTCAGGTTGTCCGTCCGTCCGTCCGTCCGTCCGTGCATCCGTAAACTTAACATCAGAGAAATATTGTTATAACTTCTATTTCCTTCATCTAAAATGCTTAATATTTCACACATGCATTCCTGTAAGGCTCTACTACCATGCTGTGCCAAATCCATGACCGTCCAACCCCCGCTGATCCCAATGTCAAGGTCAAATACTCTCTACAAAACTTAACATCAGAGAAATAAGTTATAACTTCTATTTCCTTCATTGAAAATTCTTATTATTTCACTTGTGCATTCCTCTAAGGTTATGTACTACTGCTGTGACAAATCTACGACTGTCCAACCCCGCTGATCCCAAGGTCAAGGTCACATACTTAGTCTCTTTACAAAACATTAACATCAGAGAAATATGTTATAACTTCTATTTCTTTCATTGAAAATACTTAATATTTCATATGCTGTGACAAATCCCCGCTGATCTGCTCTCGAGGTCAACGTCACATACTACCGTATAACCTCGAATTAACGCCCCCCCTCCCTCCTAATAAACGCCCCCCCCCCCCCCCCCCCCCCCCCCCACCCCCCCCCCACCCCCCCCCCCCCCCCCCCCCCCCAAATAAAACAAAATAATTAAAACAATTTTTACCAATGACCGCCAATTTCAAACACAAATAATCCTTAAATCCTTATTTGTGTTTGTGAAATTGGCGGTCCTTGGTAATTTTTTTTTTTTTTTTTTTTATTTTTTTTTTACTGGCTAATAAACGCACCCCCCCCCCCCTTTTGTAAAATGTAACGCCTCTGGGGGTGTTAATTCGAGGTTATACGGTAGTCTCTTTACTAAACTTAACATCAGAGAAATCGTTTATAACTTCTATTTCCTTGCTCGGATCTGCTTTACATTTCACACACTCATTGCTCCAATGGACCTCTACCACCCTGTGACAAATTCACGTTCATGTCGCTCGCGCTAATCCCTGAGTCAAGGTCACAAGCCCACACACTTGGAAATTTGTACATATTTTAGGGGTACCTGGGCCCACGCGGGGGGTATTCCGTAAGCCTTGCTTACTGACCAATCTAGTTTTGTTAATTTTTAAACTTTTTTTTTTTGAACTTTTTTTCCATTTTTAGCCAGGTTTTTTTGGGAAAAAAATCATTTTAAACTTTTTTTAAAAAAACTTTTTTTCCGTTTTTAGCCAGGTTTTTTTTGGGGAAAAATTCACGCTATTGGATTGGCGAAAGCCAGGCGGGCGGGCGGCGTCCACAATCAATGTTAAGTTTTCGTTTTTGAGTCCATTTCTTTGTTACTGTACCACCTAGGACCACCAAACTTTCACAGCTTCATAATCAAGGGGTGCCCACCACATATCACTATCCAACATGTTACTTTTTTAGCCAGGTTTTTTTAAAAAAAATCCAGGCTATTGGATTGGCGAAAGCCGGGCGGGCGGGCGGCGTCCACAATCAATGTTAAGTTTTTGTGTTTGAGTCCATTTCTTTCGTACTGTACCACCTAGGACCACCAAACTTTCACAGCTTCATAATCAAGGGGTACCCACCACATATCACTATCCAACATGTTACTTTTTTTTTTAACTTCACCCATTTTTTCCGCGCAGTCGACTTAGCCATTTTCGCGTTTACAATGTTAAGTTTTCGTGTTTAAGTCCATTTCTTTGGTACTGTACCACCTAGGACCACCAAACTTTCACAGCTTCATAACCAAGGGGTGCCTACCACATACAACTATCCAACATGTGACCATTTTTTTTTACCTTCACCTATTATTTCTACGTAATTGACTTAGCCATTTTCAACGTTAACTTTTTAACGTACGTCTGGTTAAATGTTTTGGTTAAAAACTTTTTTTGTTATACTATCTCTGCAACTGCTTTGTTCGACCCATTACCTTGAAACTTCACATGGGTGTTTATCATCGTCCATATTTTATTCATTCTAATCCCCCAACCGTGCGGCCCCTGTGCGCAATGTCAAGGTCAAATTACTTTGAATTTATTTGTTAAAGTTTTTTTGTGTACTATATCTCTGCAACTGCTTCACCCATTACCTTGATACTTCACATGGGTGTTTATCATCATTGTCGCACCTGCTTGCGGAAAGCACGATATCGTCGGCATTTTGGCATACGTCCTTCCATCCGTACGTTCGTGTGTCCGGTTAAAGTTGTTTTTTTCCATCTACTATATCTATTTTTTTAGTGTCCATGCCTCGCCCCAAGGCGCGACATGCAGGCCATGGCCATCTAGTCTACAAAAAGTGGGTATAATTATGTTATCCAAGTGTCCATGCTTGGAAAAAACCTGGCCTTCGTGGCTTTGCCTCGTTTCTTGTTGTCTAGTAGCATAAGGTCGTAAGTGCTATATACCAACTATTATCATATACTAAAACAATTATTGACTAGTGAGCCATAGAATATAATCTGATATTCTATGGCTCACTAGTCAATAATTGTATAATATGTTCGGGCCAGTGAAAATTGCTTTCTGGCCCAGGCTCGAGGTCAAGGCGGCGGGACAAGGCGAGACATTTGATTCCGTGGAATTCTTGTTGTATGATTCGTGAGCTCTTGTGTCTCTACTCTAGTCTATATAATCGATGAATACCGACTACGTTAAGTATGGAGTATGCCTACCGAATCGTTTCGATGTTTGACAAACGGTTTGGATTCAGGAAGGAATGTAAACCATGTATACATACTAACCTACATAGTGTTTCTGCCAACACATACTAGTTTAGTATATTTATTTTGTTACAACGTGAAAATAAACTGTTAACTAATTAATGGTTCGTCTGAAAACTTTATTTGAGGCGGATTTCACAAGGTTGTTTATACATTACTACAATCCCGAGAGGAATTGCTTCCCTAGCCGATCGATAAAAGTCAACAGTTTACCGCTGAAGCCATGTCGGCCTTGGTGGCCGAGTGGTTTTGTTCTGTGTTTGATACGGAAGTGGTGGCTGGAAGTTGGGTGGATGACATAAATGTACAATAGGTTTGAGTTATTTGTTTAGCAACGTTGTTAAAAATGGATTACTGTGGAAGTATGGAGGGACTGACGTGCGTACGCATTGACGAATAGTGACCTGTTTTATCCGATCCGCTTTGTCCGACCTTCTACATTGCAATCAATGTCATCAGGAACAGAAACGTGACAATACAAATCACCATACCATACATTGTTACTGGGATAACATATATTAAGAAATTCAATGCGATGTATACGTTATACATTTTAAGTAAATACGTCAAAACTGATGCATTAGTGAAATTAGAAACTGAAACATGAAACCGGCTGACTGCTTTTTGGTATATCACAGTATTTTCTGTCACGTCATGCAACATTAAATGAACTCACGTGACATAGTCTCGTGATGTAATACAATATGCCCTTGATACATCAGGTGACGATGCAATCACCGACGTGACTCACTGTGGCTGGGTACAATACAACCCATATTGTCTGGGAGGCTACGTGTATCGAGTCTAGAACATATATATGGCCACATCGCTAACTACATGAAGAGCTCATGCACAGTGAGGCAGGTAACTGTAAACGGCTTCCACTTATCATGCACAGTTCATGTTAGGGAATGCTCTACTCGAATGAAACACTAAGCTGTAATATCAGGTACACGTAAACTACAATACAGTAAGGCTAAACCATGCATGTAAGATATCAATTTACATTATTTGGATCACACCGACTGATACAACTGGCAATGTATCACGCTCATAAATCCATTGCATACTTAAAGCGAGAAACAAGCCATATACATGTATCATGTATATACACGTAAGAATGATTATCCATCAGCAAATGAGGCATGGTATTTTTTTAATTATTTATACTAATTAAATGAATCACTTGAAAAATAATATTTTCGACAGATTAATAAGTATGATCATTGCACATCAACAAATAATTACAGAGAAGAAATAGTAATGTCAGTTAACATTTTAACGAAACTCGGTTATCGCCCTGATATCAGTGTGAAAATTATTCATCATGTTTATTATTCGAAAGTATAAAAAAAAAAATGCCATTTATACCGTCCGGAAATGGTTCATGACTGTTCATTTAACCCGAAGAATGTTATATCTAATGTGTGGATGAAAAAAAATATGCCTCCCTATATTATAACCTGGCATATGGGCATGTACCTTTAAATGTACATACCCACGCAGTACGCATAAAACGTTCTTTATATCAGAGACATCATCTGAGACATTTTCTGGCAAAATGAACATCCATTCACTGTTACCCCACGTATTGATTGGCACTATTATACATTTTATATCCGAAGTAAATTGCCGCACTGATATCAGGGGTGATAATCGTGTTTCCTTAAAATGTTAACGCACATCACTATTTATTCTCTAGTTATTTTTCGATGAGCAATGATCATACTTTATAATCTGTCGTAATATTATTTTTTCAGGTAACGCATTTAATTAGTATAAATAATTAAAAAATATCATGCCTCATTTGCATATGAAAATAACATTGATACCAACGCGCGTCACTATTAGTAAAATAAATATTACTAAATGATTATATCTGCATAGCGGGCACTCGTAAGAGTCAGCCACAATAGCTCAGTGGTAGAGCATCGGATTACGGATCGAAAGGTCCCGAGTTCCAATCCCGACACTGGCCGATTCAGCGTGTCCTTGGGCAAGACACCTTCGTGATAGCCTAGTCCTATCGGATGGGGACTTAAATAGTCGGTCCTGACACAGGGAGTCTGTGGGGACCATAAATCACACACAGTCAGAAACAAATACTTGTATACACTTCTCAATTAGAACAATGGGAAAATAGACAACTTACAGAAATGGACATTCAGCTCTAAATTTTTTGTCTCATAAACTACCAAAGTTTTTGGTAAATGTGGCTGCAGCTGGAGACATCGGCATTATCAGTTTTGCGGCCAATGTAGATCCAAATTAGCCTGTGCATCTGTAGTCTGATCAATACTGTTCGCCATTCCATCAATGAAACGCCCACAATGCTTCTAGCACGCAATATATATCATAAATGCATAAATGGAGCTTAATGGTTTTGCAGCCAGTGTAGATCTAGATCAGCCTGTGCGTCCTCGCAGTCTGATCAGGTTCTGCACTGTTCGTCATTCCATCAATGAAACACCTGTCATGCCTCACGCTCACAAATGTAACAGTACCAGTTTTCTAATACATACCACAGGGATTCTGTGGGGCCATAAATCACAGTCATGAAAATACACACTTCTTAATTAGAACGGAAGGGTCTGCCACAGAATGATTTGACTTGAGAATGGACATTTAATCTGTATGATGAACTTGTAAACACATGTAAACACACTATAGTCTATCATATAGACTTTGTCACTATCATAATGCAAGACCCATACCCAGGCTCGTACACACTGTCGTCTGATGAATGTATAAACTGTTGACTAGTTTTTAGGACAGAAAAAAAGAATCACCGTGATCATGAGGAGGATATACACTGTTTGATGCCTGGTTACACTACAAACACCCGATTCTCATCCTGCATCTGACTTTGTTACACTTGTTACATCGTAACATGAGAAAATAACTTCTGCTGTTCACACTGTATCTTTTCATTACAGCATGGATGTGTGGTATTTGTCCCCAAGTATGACGTATTGAAATATTAAAGGTACATGCCCACTCAGTAGGCACAAAATGTTCTTTATAGGAATTATTAAATAAGTGTATACTTGTGTCACTGTTCCACCAGTTCTAAAAATTACAAGTAATATTTATTTTACTGATAGTGATTCGCGGTGGTATCAGGCTAGTTTTATTTGCAAATGAGTCATGATATTTTTTAATTATTTATACTAATTAAATGTGTCACCTGAACAAATAATATTTTCGACAGATTATAAAGTATGATCATTGCACATCAAACAAGAAATGCGTCTGTCGAACGCGGATGCCACCTGCAGCATATTTGAGAAACTGTGACAAATTGGTTAACCAAAAAGTGTGACGGACGGACGGACAGACGGACGGTCCAAACACTATATGCCACCCGTTTCTTCGAAACCCGGTGGCATAAAAATAAATACAGAGAACAAATAGTAATGTCAGTAAACATTTAAGGAAACACGGTTATTGCCCCTGATATCAGTGTGGAAATTTACGTCTGATATAAAATGTATAATATTGCCAATCAATATACGTGGGTAATGGTGAACAAATGTTTATTTTGTCAGAAAATGTCTCAGATGATGTCTCTGATATAAAGAACAGTTTGTGCCTACTGAGCATGCACCTGTAAAGTACATGTAATCCACAAAGGGATATAGAAGTTGTGACAGAATTGAGAAACTGTGCGAATTAAAAGTTCAAAGTTGTGAAGGTCAAAAGGTCAAGGTCATATTAAGGGCAGCATGGATGTGTGGCATATTGTCCACAAGTATGATGTATTGAAATAATGAATTAATCTATCAATGGATATAGAAGTTATGACAGAATTGAGAAACTCCGGCGAACTTCTTAATGTGTGAAAAAGTTCAAAGTTGTGTAGGTCAAAAGGTCAAGGTCATATTAATGACATCATGGATGTGTGGCATTTGTCCACAGGTATGCTGTGTTGGTATATAAAAGTTATCACATAATTGAGAAACTCTGACAAACTTCTTAATGTGCCGGACACACAGTCCAAACACTATATATGCATAAAAAATGCCATTTGCATTACTGGTCTTAGTATGTTATATTATTTCACAATCGGTCGCGGTGGCGTTAATTAAACGGTAGGGGTTCCTCCTTATAAGAATTACCATTTACCTGGTTTGTCCCTTAGGTATGTTTTTATCTTTGGCCCTTTTGTTAATACCTGGGAGTTGAATTCAGTTATTGCCCATTATAAAAGTGTAGGCACAATATGTTCCTTATAGGAATTAAATAAATGTATGATTGTGTCACTATTCCACCAGTTCTAAAAATTACGAATGCCCGCTATAGACATATAATCATTTAGTAATGTTTATTTTACTGATAGTGACGCGCGGTGGTATCAGGCTATTTTTATATGCAAATGAGGCATGATATCTTTTAATTATTTATACTAATTAAATGCGTCGCCTGAAAAAATAATATTTTCGACAGATTATAAAGTATGATCATTGCACATCAAAAAATAAATACAGAGAATAAATAGTAATTTCTGTTAACATTTTAAGGAAACACGGTTATCGCCCCTGATATCTGTGTGAAAATGTTCGTCTGATATAAAATGTATAATAATGCCAATCAATATGTGGGGTAATGCTGAACGAATGTTTATTTTGCCAGAAAATGTCTCGGATGATGTCTCAGATATAAAGAACATTTTGTGTCTACTGAGTGGGCATGTACCTTTAATGCGTCAAACAACTAAATTCCCATCACTAAATCACTAAATTAAACTAAACTGCAGATTCATAATGTTAAATAATCATTTTAAAATATTCTTATGACCATTTAGTATTTTCGTAGTTCTAAATGTAAACTATTCTAGCATGAAAATTATGTATTTTAGAGCAAAATGTATCAAGTGACGGTAAAGAAGTTATAGCAGGATGGGAAACGTGACGGACAGATGTCTTGCATCTCTATCACATTTTCGCTACGCAATGGGATAAATATGCAAGTGAAATGCCAGCCAGGTAAATTTAAACACACAATACATACCTTGTGTATTATTTCTCCAAAATGTTAATTCCTAGAAATATTTTTACTACCACAAATTATGTATTACACATCCATGAAATAGGTTCACTAATCAAATTTTTCACAGCTGGCAATCATTCGGTAATTATACTGGATCTGGGTGACAACCTCAGTGTAAAATGAAGAATATGCTCAGAAGACACAGACTAATGAATTTCAGCTCGTAGTCTATAAATTTAAATTTAATGAAGCCTAATCCATTTTCTCCTAAAGTGACCTAACACAACCAATAATAGTCATAAATCACACATCACCTGACCCAGGTCCTGTTGCCATGGCAGCAGACCAAAAATTTCAAGATAACCTGCAGTTTTAAGACAACCACCAACTGCAGAATAAATGCTACTAAATTGCATCCAGCACAACTCCAGGACACTCTAGAGAATAGACTTGTAGACCCTGATCAGTTTGTGTAGGCTGGTCATGATGTACACTATCATTGCATTGTCACCAGACAAGCATATGGACTTAAATCTCACAAAACAACTTAAAATATTACTTTTCTATGCTGGTATAAAAGAGAAGAGTGCAGGCTTTTGGAAATGGGTAGTTTTAAGCCATAAACCACACTGACCACCCTCAAATATACAGAAATATGGCAGTGACTGGAGGAATGGGGCTTATGTGATTTGTGACCAGTGTATACGTAGCTCTTGCTCAAATAGCTCACTCCGGTAGCCTGATAACGATCTATAATACTTGTTAGAAGCACAACGGGCATTTCATTGACAAAATGGCAAACAGCACAGATTCTGATCAGACTGTGTGAATGCGACAGTCTGACCTTGATCTACATTGGTGGAAAAACCCATAAGCCCCATTTCTCCAGTACCATCCACAATTTATGACAATAAACATACATTTTCTAGTTCATAGCCTATTTTACTTTTGCCCATACATTAGTGATACTTAATTGTGTTGCACTGTCAATATAGGTGCATATCTAAAAGTCAGATTTTTTAAATTTAATATATTAATTAAATTCACCTACTGATATAATAAAATAGTTCTATCTCATAGTTGTTGTTTAAACATAAACATAATAAAAAGAATGTCTACACTCTATGCTGCAGTAATATTGGATACTTTGTGATCTGCTATGCGGATTTGTATTGTAGATAGTTGTAGTACCTGTTTACTAGTACACAAACACGCCCATCAGGGAAAGTGGTATGATTGCATGCCATATATTTGGTTGGCTGATTGAGACTGATCAAGAATGGCATCAGTCTTCTGTAACCAACCAGACCACTACGTGTCACGTGATTTAAACATTTTCCAACATGGCGGCTAATATTGATTGATAATCAGGAAGTGAAAGTGTTTGTCTTTAAGAAGCGATTTTAGGTTAATGTGAAGCGTTTCGGGGGGTGCACAATTTACCCAAATCTTCATATAATTATTATATGTGTTAATAAATAAAGCTATACACATCATACTAACGATGTTTGGACTGTACTTACATAATGTATGTCATTAATTTGCTCATACCAGGGCCCATTTTAATGTTTTGATGTGGAAATATTTGTATATGAAATAAAGGGAGAGTACTGCGATAAACTTAATACTAGGAAGCCAAGGAAGATAATCCACTTTATAATGGCTAAACATGCTAAATGGAAATGATGATTTTTAATTGAAATACAAATAAAAAACTGTAGAACCTCTCTAATGTTGACATACAAGGAGACAGTGTGAAGGTGTCGACCGTGACTGGCCGTTTTCGCCTGCCAGGACGTGTAGCCATCTTGTACATAATCACTTGTTGAGGCTATACCTCTAGGGAAATTTGCAATCACAGTCTGATCAGGGTCTACACTGTTTTCCATCTTATACATAATCACTGTATACTGTATACAAGCAAGCCGTGTGTCGCCCGCCAGGACGTGTAGCCATCTTATAACAATCACTTGTTGAGGCTATACCTTCTAGGGTAAATTTGCAATCACAGTCTGATCAGGGTCTACACGGTTCCCCATTTTGTGCATAACCACTTGTTGAGGCTATACATGTAGGGGAAATATGCATTCACAATCTAATCAGAATCTACACAGTTTCCCATATTGTACATAATCAACTATATATAACGAGCTACCCCACTAAAATACACTGTGTTCTGGTCAATACATAGAGGATATTCATATTTTTGCAACGAATATGACATATATGTTCATCTCATGGTGTGAAATGTCAATATTTCACTGGTGCCTAACGGCACTCGTGAAATATGGACATCTCGCACCATTCGATGAACATATATGTCATATTCGTTGCAAAAATATGAATATTCTAGTTATTATATACCGCTCCATGGATATTAGCAGTTTTTTGGATTGTATACGGTAATGAATGTGTATTTGCAGCCTATTTGCAGTCCGGCACTGCAGGTGCGCGTTATGAATATAGATAGCGGAAGTAGTCGTATTTTCACCGGAAGTTGTTTATTTCATCGATGAGAACATATGACTTTTATTTACATCGTATAACTATGTATTTCATGGGTAGGTATATAATAAAATATAATATTGGGCTTTGTCTACATAGAGGGGTGAAAAATATTCAAACTATTTGACAAGATATACAAACCATACACAAATTTAAAAATATATATATTGCATGCATATTAAGGTTAATTTTCATCAATGTTCTTAATACAAGATCGTTTATTATTGTTATTGTAGATGAATATTTTTATATATATATATAGCCTTCCAGTGTGAGTTCTGAAATGTATCTCCATAAATTAAATTGCCATAACTAAACTATATATCTCCAGAAGTCATTTGTGCTAATAAAAACATTCATTCAATGCATTATACTTTGTTTTTAACTATTTCAAAAAGATGTTGGCATATAATTACTCGGCGAAATAAATATTGCAATACTATGGAGGTGACCGGTTAGACAGTTGGACTATTATATGTGCCATATGAAATCATGATCGATGGCAACTTAAAGTTAGACAACTGAGACATAATTAATGAGTCTCGATCCCTTTATAATAATGGTACATGTATATTAATCGCTTTCCCGCAGAAATATGTGCTTTATTCTTCCCTTTTTTGGTCAAAATGTGCTTATTGTATGATATACTAATGATATATTGTTGAAAACGTATATAATATAATCATAAATGTTATTTTAATGAAGATTTGGGTAAGATTTGGGTAGATTTGGGTAAATCGTGCTGCCGGCGTTTCGGTACAGCTACCACCCAAAATCTTTGAGCTTTATGTTAAGTTATTGGTAACTGTAAGATTTATGTTGAAAACCTGCCTCAAACAGCGGTTGCGACACATATAGGCAAGGCCGACTTCACAAGCTTTTGTAGGATTTTCGTACAACGATGGCGAATGCGAATTCAACACCTTGTATTCAGGGGTGTAAAATTACACTAGCCCGCTCGCATTGGTGAGTGCTTATCATCCACGGACGAGTGGAAATTACTGTCTGCTAGTCCGACAGGGCGAGTAATTTTTCCTCTTATCTAAATTCTAGGTAAAATTGGAAAATGCTCTTTTCCAGTAATTTCCTCGTAAAAAAATAAATAATCCACAAATTTTCATCACATCATTACGCGATTCACTAAAATCACGCCTACCTGCCGCCTTTGGCTACCATAATTGTCTGTTCAAAACACGTGTTATTGACGTGGTGAACTTATTTATATAGCCAATTGCTGGTAAGTAAAGGTGTTCCTTAGTGATTCATCAAACAAATACATGCAAACACACGTTTTAACGTGCACCTGGTGCGAGTCGTTTCTGGGTTGGGGCAAGCAATAAATAGGCTATAAGCTGGGTCGCCTGGTGGCGAACAAATTTCGTAGTTTTCTACAAACTTGTGTCAGCTTTTGACGTTATGTGGGATTCGACTTCCGAAATAAAAATAGCATCCAATCGTTAGCTACGAGTGTGGGTATACCCACTTGAGTCACCACCTAACGAACCGAGTCGTGGCCTACATAGCAAATGCGGAAGGCCCATGATTGCAACTTTCTTTTTCGCCGAAAAGTGTGAAAGAATTACATACGGAATTGATATATTCTGATGAAATCCTTTGATGCCGAAAACAAATACTGTTTATTACATTACTAACTATTTATTTCAACCAAATATGGCTAACTCTATTGCCAGAAAACATGAACAAGTCTGTAAATATCCTTTAGCAACTGTTTCCAATCGATGTTACCGTAACGCGATTTTTATAATATTTCAGTTTGGTATTAACTAAATATACAGAATTTATCCACATCCAAGTTCATAAATGGTATTTTAAGTGAATTTAAACAGATTACTAATAAATGCTGTTTAAGTACATGTACACAGTTAAAGAGGATACCATAGTATACAGCAGGTGAGAAAAGTCAGTCAGATTGTACAGGACGAGTGGTAAATTGGTAAGGGCGTGTAGATTTTTGCTTCTACTAGTCCTGCAGGACTAATCAATAATTGACCATCCAAGACACGCGATAAGCCCCTGTGGACTGGTATTGATATAATCACCACACCCGAGTGCATTTGAATTGTTTGTACATTGCTTAGATTAAGGTGTTTCATGTACATGTATATGCAAGCAATTCTTGGCCATCCAAGACATGCTAATACCGGTAGTACCTGTGGCTTCATGCTTATGGTCATTTCATACCTGTAGCCTATTTCACCAACATTGCAAAGTATACTTATCTAGCAAAGTATACTTTGAGGGAGAAATTTTCAATTTTAGAATAAATTTATTAATTTTTATTATACTGAATTTATTACATTATCACAGCCAATTTTGGCTGTGATAATGTAATAAATTCAGTATAATAATTCTGCATAGGTTTAATCATCAAATATACATAATCGTTAGTTCTGCATGAAATAATGCATTTCGGAAAAATCAATGATTGCTCCCTCAAAGTATACTTTGCTAGGAAAGTATACTTTGCAATTTTGATGAAATCGGCTACTGAGCACATTCTTTGGAAGTTTCTGGCCTGTTTTGGAAAAAAAAAAACGATACATACATGTACTATTTTTTACCATATGGCAGGGCAGAAAATCATTGTTGCGAACATAAATCATATACCGCTTGGAATATCTTTGTGATACTTCACAGATGTGTTGATATCAATTGGGCGAACAAAACTATTGAAGGTTGTCCTGTCCGCCCAAGTCACGGTGTTAAACATGGATTGATTAAATTCACATTGTACCGCATATTTTGTGTAATCAACTCTTCCGACAGCTTTCAGTCAAACAGACAATGTATCTGAAACTATGCACATGTCTTCTGCAAATATTGGACATGTGCATCATGGTGTTTATATATGACAATAAAAACATTTTTTCACAAAAATACAGGCTTTTCAACTTAGCCAATTTTTTTGGCACTTTTGCGTACAATCCTGTACATATATATAGTTAAGAGTTTGTGTACCTGTAATCAACAACTCAGACAGCTTTCAGTCAATCGATCTGAAACATTCCTCATGTCTTCTACACATATTGAACATGTATACCATGGCATTTTTTTGTCTAAAAAATCATCAAAAATATTTCACGGTTCGTATCTTTTAGTGGGTGATTTAGGGCGAAAATGTGAACTTACATATATCTATTCCAAAACAAGTAAATTGTCTCTCAACAGGACTGTGTTTTTGTCTCACCCACAATAGTGAAAAGTGAGACATAACTGTCACAATTCCAGCGGCATCGTTGTGGTCAAGATTTGGAACGTCAATTTTGGACGTAGCCAAATTTCCCATATGAGGGAAAAGGTACCTTATGGGAATTATCATGTGCATTCCTCTAAGGTTGTACTATCATGCTGTGACAAATCTACGACCGTCCAACCCCCGCTGATTCCAAGGTCAAGGTGACATACTTAGTCTTTTTACAAAACTTAACATCAGAGAAATATGTTCTAACTTCTATTTCTTTCATCGAAAATTCTTAATATTTCATGCATGCATTCCTCTAAGGCTCTACTATCATGCTGTGACAAATCCTTGTTGATCTCGAGGTCAAGGTCACATACTTAGTCTCTTTACAAAACTTAACATCAGAGAAATCGGTTATAATTTCCTTGCTCGGGTCTGCTTCACATTTCACACACGCATTGCTCCAATGGACCTCTACCACCCTGTGACAAATTTACGTTTGTGCCGCCCCCGTTAAGTCCAAAGTCAAGGTCACAAGCCCACACACTTGGAATATTTTTACATATTTAGGGGTACCTGGGCCCACGTGGGGGGTATTCTGTAAGCCTTGCTTACTGACCAATCTAGTTCGTCACTACCGATGCAGATCAAATTGGCACTCATAATCTGGGAAATATTGAAATATCACAATACTGATATATGTCGGCGTATCTGGTTACAACACGCCGCACACCATACATTACGAGAAGTTTATTCACCTACATGTACAATGTATCCATGCCTTGCCCCAACCGGGTGGTTGGTGCAGACCGACAGGAAACCCCCAGGTTTTAAAGAAATAAACTAGAATGCCGCCAACGCCATGTATCTCATTGCTGTGGTGGCTGGATCATAAACATTCATATTGATATGGTAAACAAGCTACATGTATATCAAAATAGAGGAACGTGATTGCATCTACTGAATGAAAATATGGATGATGACAAACATGCATACTTGGCCTTAACCTTTGTGGGACGTAAATTTTGGACAGCCAAATTTCCCATATCTCTTGATCTGTCAGATCTTTAACAAACTTCATCAATAGCTTCCTCAGTTTGATAGCTATCTATCCAGTGTCATACGTGTGACCTTTACCTTCATCTTGGTGACCTTAACCTTTGTGGGGCGTAAATTGTGGACGTAGCTAAATTTCTCATATCTCTTGATCCGTTAGTCGGATCCTTACCAAATTTCATCAATAGCTTTCTTACATTGATCTTATTCGTGTGACATTGACCTTCACTTTGGTGGCCTTAACCTTTGTGGGACATCAATTTTGGACATAGCCAAATTTCATCAATAACTTTCTCACATTGATGGCTTTCAGCCCACTGTCATTTGGTGACATTGACCTTTGCCTTGGTGACCTTAGCCTTTGTGGGACATACATTTTGGACGTAGTTAAATTTCCCATATCTTTCGATCCATGATCATTACAAAATTTCATCAATCGGCTAGCTTTCTCACATTGATGACTATCCACCCACTGTCATTCGGATGACCTAGACCTTCACCTTGGTGACCTTTGTACATGCGTCCAAATGTTGAATACCTGCTGATCCGTTAGTCAGATCCTTTACCAAATTTCATTAATAGCTTCCTCACATTGATGGCTATCCACCCAGTGTCTCAAACGGGTGACTGTGACCATGGTGACCTTGACCTTCATGTCAATAATTTTGAACGTACATCCATGCGTTTTAATATCTCTTGATCCGTTAGTCGGATCATTTCCATTCTTCATCAATAGCTTATTCACATTGATGGATATCTACCAGTGAAATTTGGCTGACCTTGGTGGCCTTCACCTCGTTGTCAACACTTTTGGACATATATGTACGTCCAAAAGTTGAATATCCTCTGATCCGTTAGTAACATCATTACCAAATTTCATAAATAGCTTCCTCACATTGATAGCTATCCATCCAGTATCATTTTGATGACCTTGACCATGAATTTTGTGTGAATAATTTTTGATGTAAGTCCAAATGTTGAATATCTCTTGGCCCGTTAGGCGAATCATTACCAAACTTTACCAATAGCTTCCTTCGTCACATTGACGACTACATGTATTCACACAGTGTCATTTGTGTGACCTTGACCTTGGTGACCATGACCTTTGTATCAAGTGCTGTCAAGTTATTGAGAAAGAAGACAAAATATAAAACAGCAGACAACATTTTTTTGTTTCCCACATTCTAAGTGTTATTTCTAAGTTAATTCTAAGTTATATAATCCCACCACCTAGGTTGTAGACGAAGAGAATGGGTAAACACAAGAAGCACCACTATGGCGGGAAGTCATCGTCCAGTTCATCATCGTCGTCCAGTTCTGACAGTGACGATGCCCAGTACAAACATCTGCCGAAACACGAGAGGAAACGCATGAAGAAGCTCAGGAAACAGATGAAAAAGGTATGTAATACCTCTAGATACGGCGTGTATTGGTGTATTTTACACATACATGTATACTATAACAATTTGGAGGTTCATATCGTCGTTGTCTGTTTTTTGTCCCGCCCGCTTGCGGACAACACGATATAGTCGGCACATTGGCGTACGTACGTACATATGTCCGTACATGTTTAACCGTATGCGTCCAGGTTAAAGTTTTTTGATATACTATCAAAGCCTCGGCGGACGCGACATGCAGGCCGCGGCCATCTAGTTTAGTATATTAGGAATATGGCGAAGAATGTCATTTCGATCCACATTCATTTCTGTTTGCAGGGCAAGATTCCTCCTGGCTCAGTACCCGTGAGTATGATCGTAATACGTGATAATACAGTAATGCAGGGATTCCGCTGGCGATCGCCAATTGTTTATTTTTATCCTATATGTTATTCTTTCTTATTTTTTTGAAGTGCCAAATTTTTTATTTTCCGCAGTGGAATCCCTGGTAATGTCATGACTGACATCCCTTGTGATTTTGTACCTACGAATATGTGCGATAATATCTCATGAACAATATTTACAAAATTTACAATATTTTCTGTAAATGATGTTGAAAGTTGGCAAAATGTTCGGAGCAAATATGGAATAAAATGCCACATGTGCTCTGAAGATTTATCAACTTTCTATGTCATATAAGGGGGTAGCATTCTGTACAGACCGCTCAGCATATCATGTACATGTATGTCGTGATTTTAAGTATGAAAACTAAGTATATACAAAAGATTTATAATCATAAGCCCTGAACTTAACTTAGTTGCATACATCATTATAATCCACCATTTTCTGTCTGTTCCACATTTTGCTGCTGACAAACTTTAATAGCCAAAAGTTTGTCGGCAGCAAAAAGTGGAACAGACAGTAGTTGTTTTGTGATAGCCCAATACAGTAACAGTTATCAGAAGAAAATAATGGCAGTTCTTTGCTTTGAAACAGCAATAAAAGTTTCCAAAATATATGGTAATCATGGTACATGTACTTGTGAATATTAACCCATCAAAGTCGGTATATTATTACAGTAATATGAAATGTTTGAGAGAGAAAAAATCAAATTTTCCTCATTTCTCCTTGAAAGTATATATTGTTACCACTCATTTGAACTGTCTCAACGAGACGGTTCAAATGAGTGGTGACAACGTACACTTTTATTGAGAAATAAACAAAATAGATTTTTTCAACCAAAAAAATATATAATATGCTCAGACTTCAATGGGTTAATGAAATCTGGGCGTGGTCCATTTCAGGGGATGTACCCAGGCCACGGTGGCCACCCCCATGGGATGCCCCATGGGATGCATGGAGCCCCACCCTACGGGGCTCCCTCCGGCACCTACCCCGGCCAGCCGGCCTACCCAGCAGGGGGATACCCGACAGGCATGGCGCCACCTCCCGGCAGTTATGCCCCAGGCGCACAGCCATACCCGGGTGGCCTACCACCGGCCGCCCAGCCGTACCCGGGTGGCCCACCACCGGGCGGGGCGTACCCACAGGTGCCCAACCCAGCATACCCGGCTCAACCTGGCTACCCGGGAGGTACGTTTGCAAAACTGCGTTTTTGTTACGTTCACAGTATTCTTGAAAAGGCTGAAATTCTTAGTTATGTACCTCGAAAAAACCCTCGTCTATCTGTTCATCTATCTGTCCGAGATTTGCGTTAAAGTTTTCGGGTACCTACTATTTCTCCAATCTGATTGCCTGGAAACTTCATATGCTTATTTATCATCATCCATATGTTCATTCGATGGTGCACCCATGTGACACCTGCGCTCAAGGTCACGGTCAAATAACGTTTTTCAATTTGTGTTAAAGTTTTTGAGGTGTACATCCTCCATCAGTATTACTGATTTCTTGTTTTACTCGTTAGTTTTCATATGTCTTAGTCTTTCAACAAAAATACATGCACGCAGAGCTCCAGATAAGGTACGTATTGGCATATTTTACGCAATTATTTTAGCTGAATACCGAACACATTGATTATCAATAGTGGGAGTACAAAATACGCACATCAATTTGAAAATACACATTAATTTTCAAATTGAGTAGTGAAAATACTGTCATAAAGTTGAAAATTCACTTAGTTGAGCTACAAAAAGCAAACAGTGTTGCAGCACAAATAAGTGAATGTTTAAATTTGTTATATTTTTTATCATTTGTTCCCTATTTAGTAAGGGCAATTACAGAATTAATCGTGGGGGGGGGGGGGGGGGGGGGGGGGGGGGGGGGGGGGGGGGGGGGGGGGGGGGGGGGGGGGGGGGGGGTGGGGGGGGGTGGGGGGGGGGGGGGGGGGGGGGGAGGCGGCACTTTTTTTCAAACCCCACCACCCATCAATAACAATTTTCGTTGACCCCCAGCAACCATCAATTTAAAATATTACCGAACCCCACCAACCCCATCATTTAGAAAGAAGAAAAAAACCCACCCCCCTGTCAATAAAAAAAAAAAGCCAACCCCACCACCCATCCATAAAAAAAAAATGTCAACCCCACCACCCATCAATAAAAATTACTGACCCACCTTATATATGAAGGAAAGTAATGCCCATAACGAGCGACCATACGTACTTAGAATAACAGCTGACGTAACGCATGGTAAACTGAAATGGCCTACGTGATAATTGACATTTACGTTCAAACAAGATTTTCACGGTGTGTAATCGATCGTATTTCCTCGCCACTATATGAAACCCGACTCGAGAAACACAAATTAAGTTGTTGATTTCTGAATTTGTCAATTGTTTGCACGGTCTAAGAAATCAAACAAATGTGAAAACAATTTTGTTTTTACAAAATATTAGACTCGTCTAAGGAGACGATTCTTATGTGTTGCCAAAACATGTTTTATTAAGTCATCGGACAAATGTGAAAAGAAAACCTGAATATATTGGTATTTCTGTACAAAAATATATTTTGACAAAATATGAGAATCGTCTTACTTAGGAGACGATTCTCATGTGCTGCCAAATCTTGCTTTTATCAAGAAATCAAACAAATGTGAAACTGCACAAACTAATACGTCAATTCGATGACGTGAGCGACTACATAGCGTGGTTTTGGTATGTTCGTTTCCGCCGAGTTCTAAAGGTCAGTCATACTTTGCACGTGAAAATGGATTACCGACTGATGATTGTAAACACCATCAGGTGTGCAGCTAGACCAAAAATGATATGTCGCAAATGTGCTAGTTGAGGATGGGTGGGTACGGCGGTATATTTTTTTTATGTTACAATCTCGCGTATTTGCGATCTCGATCTCGCCTTCCGCTTTTGGAAATACGATTTGCCCATGCATGTGTAGACATCATGCGTGTTGGATTTGCGTTCTACATGTACGTACGCACATATTTATAAAAGCATGCTAGTTCGAATTGCGTTCTACGTACGTACGTGCATGTAATGTATGCGGAAAACTCAATTTCACCCGAAATTTACGTAAATTCCAATTGTCGTGTACGATATTTCAGTTTACCGATGTTACGTCAGCTGTTATTCTAAGTATGTATGGTCGCTCGTTAGGGGCATTTCTTTACTTCTTTTAAAAGTGATGGGTTGTTGCCTAGGCGATAGAACACCTGACTTCAAATCTGGAGGTTGTGTGTACAAAGTACTAAGTAGTAACACAGTGTGTGCATTTTTGCCGAGTCATTGTGTCGATGTACAAAGTAATAACAGTGATTCGTCGCATTTTGCCGAGTAATTTTGTCGCAAAACGCCGCAATTATTTTGCCGAGGAACAGCGCGGAATCACCGTGCAAACTTTGTGGCATTTTTTCGATATGCCGCAATTGGCCACGGGAAGTTTTGCGAGAGATTGCGGCAATTTTCCGCGCTAAAGTTAAATTGGTTGCGGCAATAAAAAAAAATATGCCGGTTTAGCGGTGCCTGTACAGTATCTTGACTATAGAGATATTGTCCCACTGACTCACAGGTTGAAGTAACTGAGCGAGGTCTAAAATACATTAAATATGCCTAAAAGCATCAATAAATAAAAAAAAATTAAACTAAACAAAATTTGTTTACTCCCTCCATATACACTTATAATGGCGAACAGTGTAGGCCCTGATCAGACTGCGCGGAGGCGCAGGCTGATCTGGGGCTACACTGGTCGCCATATAAGTCTATATGGAGGAGTAAACAATTTTGTTTAGCTTATTTTTTTTCATTTATTGATGCTTTTAGGCATATTTAATGTATTTATAGACCTCGGTCCGTTACTACAACCTGGGCCCTGACTTAGAGATTGGGTTCTTCATTTACAGAAGTCTTTGTACCCTCAGCCTTCCGCGATTACCCCTATGTCTGTATGTTCATCTGTTCGTCTGTATATGGGAATGATCAATTTTTGCATTTAAAAACAAATAATTTGATGTGTTGCTCTTCTGTCCAGGAGTTACGATTCAACGAGAGTTATTGTTCATTTTCCTGCAGATTGAATTGTTCAACTTGTGAATTCAGAAAAAATAGTGTAATTATGAAATCCAGAAGTTGCAATTATAGCTATTAACAAAATTAAAAAGATAAATAAATGTAAAGCATTTTATCCCATTAACCCTGTCAAACTTAGAGACCATAAAGTGACAATTTGCAAACATATCTGATCCTGATGAGCCGGCTCGTCGCGAGCCGTCTCATCTGGATCTGCAATGTTTGTCAGCATTTTTTAGATATTTTGAAACTACCCCTTATAGTCAGAAAAGAGTATGGAATTATCCATGTCATATATTTAGGCAGAGCTCCAGATAAGATACATATTGGTGCACTCCAGATAAGGTGCATATTGGTGTATTTTACACACTTATTTTAGCTGTATACGCATTGATTATCAAAAGTGGGAGTACAAAATACTCACAGCAATGTGAAAATACACATTGATTTTAAAATTGAGTAGTGGAAATACTGTAATAAAGTTGAAAATTTACTTAGTTGAGCTGCAAAAGCAACACTGTTTGCTTTTTGCAGCTCTACTAAGTAAATTTTCAACTTTATTACAGTATAAATAATTGAATAAGTAATAATACACTCAAATAAGTGAATGATTAAATTTGTTTTATGTTTTGATTTGATTTGTTCCCTATTTAATAATGAAGAAAATCAATAATCCATTTGTAAAAATAAAATATGCATTTAGTTGGAAATCAGTGGCACTAATCTCTTTAGACACATTCTTATCTGGAGCCCTGTTTAGGAGTGAAAGGGTTAGCATGTTCATCATTGTCTGTTCCATCCCCAGGTGCGCCACCACCAGCAGGCGGGTATCCAGGAGGATTCGCACCAAGTAAGTCCTATATACACTACGTGTGACTGACATCGCAAACTGGGGTTTGCTGGGGTTGGGTATTGGCCAGTGTAACTCTTGGGTTAGTGTTTATGTATCTTTCTGAGCATGTTCTGTATCCTCATGCTCGAGGTCATGAAGTTTGATTAGTTGAGGCTGAGCTGTGCTCTGCCACAGCGCAGCCTTGTCCAATCAAACTGCATGCTTTCAAGTATGAATTGGGACAACATGCTCAGAAAATTTTATAAGCACAAAACTTACATCATGCGTGCAGTCTAAACGGAGCTACTTGCATTGTAGATGTGCTTATAAATTCAACATTTGTTAAATGATGAATAGTGTAGACCATGATCAGATGGTGAAAACCATTCTGGGGGCCGTTTCACTAAACTTCGTATGACTAAAATGTACGTAAGTGCAAATTTAAGATCGTCTGTAAATTTCAATTTATGGATTTACATTTATTGAGCATAGGCTGCATATGCAGCCTATGCTCAATAAATGTAAATCCAATAATTATTTACAAGAAAACAATGTTAATGTGAAATTTACAGACTATCATAATTTTGCACTTACAAACATTTTAGTCGTAAGAAGTTTAGTGAAACGGCCGCCTGATCTGGATCTACACCGGTCACACTGGTAGTAAGCCAGCCTGTGTTTGCACTGGCACGTCACATGTAGTCTGGTTTGCATTGTGGCTAGACCGTATAGCTTTGTGTAGCCGATTTACTAACGCAGCCTGTTCTAATGCATGAACTGTTGAAGCAGTAGCCTATTTCACCAAAATTACAAAGTATACTTATCTTGCTAAGTACACTTTGAGGGAGAAATTTTTCAGTTTCGGGATAATTAATTTTTTGTCGAGCCTGCTTGCAGAAAGCGAGACATAGTGATCACAATGATGTCCATGCGTCAGTCCGGGCAACCAAACGAGAGGAAGGGGCCATTGGGAGGAGCCTAAGGCAAAAAAATCCTTTTATTTATTCCGTGTGTCCCCTTATTCTATTCATAACAAGGGGCCATTTCTATTGGTCTATTAATGGAAATCCATTTTGTTTGTCCATCCGTCCGTCCGTCCGAAATCTACGTTAAAGTTTTTAAATACCTTATATCTCTGCAGTCCTAAGTCACATTGACTTGAAACTTTAAATGCTTATTAGTCATCATCCATATATTCATTATGTGTCCCACTCATGCGGCCCGTGTGCCCCAACGTCATCTGCCATCTGGTATTATACTGAATTTATTACATGTAATAAATTCAGTACATGTATAATAATTCAGCATACTTTTAATCATCACATATATCCAGTCGTTAGTTCTTTATGAAATAATGCATTTCGGCAAAAATCAATGATTACCCCCTCAAAGTATACTTTATAGCTAGATAAGTGTACTTTGGGATTTTGGTGAAATCGGCTACTGGTCAGCACATGCCTCTGGCTAATGCTAGCCTAGATGTGCCAGTGTGCAGCCAGTTCTACAGAGAAGCAGCTGATTTTTCTACTAACTTGATGAGATTTGTGTTCAGTTCAGTTCATCTTCATAGCGCACCTACATGATGATTGTTGTAGCGAATGAATGCTAAACAGTGCAGAGCCTTATAAGACTGCAAGGATGGATCATGGCCTAGGGGTTAGAACACCTGACTTCCAGTCCGGAAGTTGTGGGTTCAAACCTCGGCATAGTCATCAAAAATACTTTTGTAGTATTTCCATCCCACTGATCTGTCTGATGAGACTTTAAACTGTGGTCCCATCCCTACATGACCCCAGCTGTTGGTGGGACGTTAAACCCATTCACTTTCACTTTCTATTAGACTGCAACCAGCAGCTATGCTAGTACTTTATAAACCCTTGTTCATGGAAACATGCAAATTGTTTACGATTCTTTAGAATCATGTCACCAATTTGATTCTTTAGAGTCCCTCCCTGGTTTGCATTTTTTGTTTGTAAAATATAGTTACAATCTGCCATCAGAGCTCCAGTTAAGGTGCGTAATTTAACCAGCTTGGGGTGATTTTTTTTTATTTCTTCATCAAAAATGGCAAGTTGGGAGTCCTTTAGAATCGTCTCATTGAGACGATTCTAAAGCACTCCCAACTTGCCATTTTTGATGGAGAAATAAGAAATTGACCTCCAAATTACGCACCTTAACTGGAGCTCTGTGGCATGTAGTAGTTGTTGTCTTGTTGTGCCATGTTTTATGCTGCACTGCTGCCATGCTACAATGAATAATGCAGCATATACAACCTGTATCTTCCTTAAAAGTTTCTTTTTATGCCCCACCACGATAGTGGAGGGTGCATTTAGTGTTACCCTTGTTCGTTATTCCATCCCCGAGTCATGGATTATCTCCCCCTTTTCTACTTAGAATTTTCAAATTTTGGCTTATAACTCGTAAAACATTTAACCTGTAGTAGCTACAGACCTGAAACTTGGTATGTAGCTTCCTTATGATGAGTAGTTGCGCAAAGTTTATTTTGATTTTTTATTCGACCCCGGTCATGGATTTTCTCAGCCTTTTCAACTTAGAATTTCACCATTTTGCCTTGTAACTTGTAAAACTTCTAAACCGTAATAGCTGGAGGCTTGATGCTTGGTATGTAGTTTCTTTTTGGTGTGTAGATGCACAAAGTGAATTTCTATTTTTGCTTTGACACTGAGCCATGGATTATCTCTTTTTGACTTGGAATATTGCCTTGTTTACTATCAAAGCATTATGTGGGGCATCTGTGTCTACTTTCTGTCAAATGTATAGCTTACATGGGGGTATCATGCATGCGTTGAATAAATAAAAGGATATCTGTTGTCAATTGCTTTGTGATAGATCTGATTCTGGCTTCTGGGAAGGTTACCGGTATTGACAATACTTGGTGGCAGCTGGTGACGAAGACGCTACAATGGTCTGTCCATTGACCATGAACTAATACATGTAGCAGATTATGTACATGTCTGCCGCTCGGCTGTGTCAACATATTTATTTTGACAAAAAAGCTCATCTATAGACTGGCCAGGGATTTCCCTGACCCCTGTTTTCTGCAACCCTGATGCATTTTATTGGCCGAGGACCCACACTGACAATTGGCACTGCATCCCGTGGACCCTCAAACACTTGGCGGTGCAAATGAATCATTTTCAGAAGTTTACAGTATTTTTTACACTTTTTGGGAGAACCTGTGTGACTGTTCTTTATAGAAAACAGTTCAGATAATTCAGGACTATCAATACCATTTTGGTATTATTTTTAAAGAAATATGTGTATCAAGTTGGGATCCTAATAAATCACCAGGGACCCCCAAAAATAGTTAAGTTGGAAGTCCTGGGACCCACATTTAAAAAATCTTAGGGAAATCGCGGCTGGCCATGCACTATAAGGAGACATTGGCCATACACACATAACAAGACATTGCACCTATTCTTAGAACTAGATCTGCATAGCCAAACAGGCGGCGGTACTGATGTGTCGTTTTCTGATGTTTCAGACCCCCATCAGCGCCCCTACTGAGTGGTACAGACTGGTCTACTCGCCTATTGCCCTGCTACACCTTCCCAGAAGCCATTGTAGTAGAACCAGTCTTAATCACCATGGACATGGCTTAACAGCTGGAATATATTAATGCAATCATAATTATAGTTCGCAATACATGTACTAGTACTGTTTATTGGATTTAATGGAATGCTCAACTAGATGTCGGCTAATTTTGCGCATCTAAAGCTTTCTATTATTTTAGTAAAAGAGCTTCTGTTCTGTCAAGGGGGTCTCTCCAAATTGATTTGGGAAAAATTCTTGAATAACCTTTTAACCCTTTAACCCTTGCAACCAATCCAATAAGACAAATCCATTTATGAAAAGGGGGTATTTTTATTCTCAAAAATATTAAATGACATTCAAAAAGTGCAGATCCTGATGAGACGGCTCGTTACGAGGGGTTTCCCGAAACAAATGGTGTCCGAATATTTAGGGTTATTATGCTATTATAAATACATAAGCTACACCACCAGTTTTTGAACATTCCCTAGCATGGTGAAACTGTATTTTCTAGTGGTAAAAATATAAAGTGGTTGGTTAGTCGTTTTGGGTGCTGTACATGTTGGTTTTGTAGCGGGTAAATTCTTGTGATGCCACTAAGTATGGGCCACCAGCTGAGAAAAGGGACCGTACAATGTTATGTGACCAGCGTAGTCTCCCACCAGCCTGCTGTGATACACACTGCTTATAGACTGCCGGCTGTTAGAATGTACCTTACACCATTTGCGAAACAGTGTAGTCCCAGATCAGCCTGCGCATCCGCGCAGTCTGATCAGGGACTACACTGTTCTCCATGTATGGTTTTTGGCGTTGCCAACACGATTACCTCCTAATAGTGGGAATGAGCGTAATACCCATAATACCCATAATTGATGGGTGCTATAGGAGGCCTCAAATTAAATGCAACATTTATAAAAATTCGGAAATATAAACCAGGCCGACGACCATCGGCCTGCTTCTTTGTTGGGCTATATCCCGGGTATGGAAGGTGTTCGAGCTAATTCCCACCCTCAAATATAAGCCGAATCGAATCGAATACCCATAATTGGCAATTGTTGCACATGTCATAATTCCTTTTTCTCAACCTGTGATCCATATACAATATACTACAATTGTGGCCCTGTCTTGAGAAAAGGGTGCTTATTGAACATATGACTAGTGTAGCTCCTGATCAAATAGTACATTTCTGTATCCTGATAACAATCTATATTGATTGTTAGAAGCATGACATGTGTTTTATTAATGGAATGGCTAGCAGTGCAGATTCTGATCAGACTGCCGATGCACAGGCTGATCTGGATATACATTGGTCGTAAAACATATAAGTCCCATTTCTCCGTTCACAGCCACAATTTACAGATTTTATATGTCTTGTAATCACGGTATGTTATGGTCGTGAGTGTGATATTTTAGTGCCATTCCGCTGTAGATTTGCTCAATACTGTTTCAGTTTTATGACATCAAGCTTGTCTTAAATATATACTCTGCATTTAACAAAGCAATATGCACACATTTTTTTTTTTAGAAATTAACATTTGCCCAAATCACTTCTACTGTTAGTTTCATTGGAAAATGTCCCAATATTTTATTCGCACATTTTCATGTTGGTGTGCAATAGTTCTGTGATTTTCCCAGATCTGGAGACATATCTGTGAATGGCCCTTTAACCCTTTCAATCCCACAGCCTATAAAGCCAACATGTGCAAACACTGTAGATCTAGATGAGCCGGCTCGTAACGAGCCGTCTCATCTAGATCTACAGTATTTGTCTGGATATTTCAGATATTTTTATAAAATACTCCCCATTTAATTAATGAACTAGCCCAAACATGAGCATAAACCATGACATGCCAATTATTTAGGGGTGAAAGTGTTAAGGGTTTAATGGTGGTTTTCAGTATCCTGATGCTGTCACTATATTTTCACGGTCAGTTTCTGCCAAATATTATTTCCAGACTAAATTCTAGATTCCCAATTAAATTGTGTAATAAACTGGTTCTCACTTCCCTATTGCTCAAATAACCATTAGAAAATACTCCCATCCGCAGTTTTTAGTGTGATTGGTTTTTGTTGGTGCTGTAGATCCTTGCATTTTGCCAACAATAACATGTGTGTCTGTCATCTGAGAGTGTGTTGTTGAAACTGGTTTTGTTTCTGCGTTCTGTGATAACACCCACTATATGCTGTTCAACCTGGTTATGCCTTCAATGTTGTTACTAAGCAGGGGCCCGTTTCACTAAACTTTGTATGACTAAAATGTTCGTAAGTGCAAATTTATGATCATCTGGAAATTTCAATTGATGGATTTACATTTATTGAGCATAGGCTGCATATGCAGCCTATGCTCAATAAATGTAAATCCACTAATTGCTTACAAGAAAACAATGTTAATGTGAAATTTACAGACTAACATAATTTTGCACTTACGAACGTTTTGGTTGTACGAAGTTTAGTAAATCGGCCCCCAGGAAAGGGAGCTATACTGTATTTTGTTAATATTGTTGCTTGACCAGAGAGAGTGTGATACAGATTTTATATTTATTACTTGGCTGTTGGTTATTTGTATTGTTGCA
Organism: Conchocele bisecta; assembly: GCA_029237695.1. Classification (NCBI taxonomy): domain Eukaryota; kingdom Metazoa; phylum Mollusca; class Bivalvia; order Lucinida; family Thyasiridae; genus Conchocele; species Conchocele bisecta. The sequence continues at coordinate 64,198,745 of CM055267.1, forward strand.
TACTCTTTGTATTTGGCTGTTGGTGACGTACATTGTCACATGTACATACTCTCTATCAAATAGTCAGATTGCCTGAGATTGAATTTGTGGTTCGAATGTGTCACTGTGTGGCGCATAATGTATGGTAGCTGACCTTGAATACATAGGCAGGTATTGTGAGATGGTGAAACCAATTGCTAGCTTGTTGTTGCTGTCAGATGGTATTTGTCCCCATCACACCAGGTAATATATGGGATTCGAACCCATTAACCCAGCCTACAATGACCATAGCTGTTGACAGGTTGTTAAACACCATTAAGTTGTCTGTATATTGAAGGTGTCAGTGGAAGTAGGGGGCTAACTCCATTGAAGGAGTTAGCCCCCTTCTTCCATTGACCCCTTCAATTGGCCTCCACATGAGTAACCAAGTGTTGCATTCTCGGACCAATCAGCCAATCTTTGTCTACATGCATGGATCTACACTGTTCGAAAGACTCCATCATATTTAGACAGTAAAACATCTGTTATGCTAGTGATAACCAGGATGCATCTTATCTGATGGCGATAAAATCAGTCTGCTTTATGTTACATGAAGTATGAAAACTGATTTGTATGCTGTTTATTAAGACTTGCTTGGTCAGATGTCTGTTCTCTTCCTCTTCTGTGATTCTTTGATACGCCTTTTACAAGATTCATAATATTTTTGTATAAACTTATTGTAACAAAAAAGTCGCTTGGATCAGATTTTATTTTACTGGTATGACTTCCACATTATTTGCAGGATTTGTCAGTGATTAATAACGATCTTACTCCCAATGAAATAATGGAGACAAAGATTTTAATTTTTACCTAATGTGTGTGTGGGGGAAGAGGTCGGGTGGGGGCATTATGTTTACCCTTGTGCATTCACCACACAATCCTTCTTCAGAGCATTAGTGATATTTCCCTCAAAATAGTTTCATAATACTTTATACATCTGTATATGATGACCTAAAGAGAGTTATATGCAAGAAACATGACTGGATTTTGTATGTGTCACTGTATATCCCTTTGATACTTGACATTACTGTGGGCTGTTTCATTCATACGACTAAATGTTCGTAAGTGCAAACTTGTGATAGTCTGTAAATGTCACATTAACAATGTTTTCTTGTAAACGATTATGGGATTTACAGTTTTTGAGCATAGGCTGCATATGCAGCCTATGCTCAATAAATGTAAATCCATGAATTGAAGTTTCGAGATGATCCTAAATTTGCACTTACAAACATTTTATTCGTATGAAGTTTAGTGAAACGGCCCCCTGGTGTTGATCCGTGACTGGGACATCATGAGACTGTGTTTAAGGTCCACTAGTTGTAGAGCTTTTCTCATTATATGCTGCCAGTGGGTGCCTCCATGTTCCATGGACACATAGTTTTGAGCAATATTACAAAATGCTATTACATCTATACTCGCAGGCATTAAGATGAGTATGTGTTCAAAAATAAAAAGTACTAGTTTTCTTAATTCCAATCAGTATATGTATATGTACCGGTAGTAGCTTCACTAAAATAGATTTACTTTGTATTAATTAATAGCTGTTAATTATACCCTCTATGCGATAGCAAGGGTGCAAAATTTGTTGCTCTTGAGGTTCCGTACGTCCGTCCGTATGTCCGTCAGAATGTCCGTCCGTGTACATTTACGTAGAAAAGTCTAAAAGTATGTAAGATTTTCTACAGTTAGTCCTGGGGTTTCACTAAACTTTGTATGACTAAAATGTTTGTACGTGCAAATCAAAGGATCGTCTGGAACTTTCAATTGATGGATTTACAATTATTGAGCATAGGCAGCCTATGCTCAATAAATGTAAATCCAATAATTTGTTTACAAGAAAACATTGTTAATGTGAAATGTGCCACGGGGGCATATCCATGTTTTACAAACATAATGTTTAATTATCTTCGCTACTGCTGTAGAAAATTCATGGTTTAGCAGCCAGTATCCACCCAGGTCAGGATGTACACTGTTTATGTACTGGTCTCCTTGACAACAACGCTAACTGCGATATTATTGATTTATTTATTTTCCAAAATGTTCTTATTTCTCCACAAAGGCATGTTTGGAAGCACTTTAGAATTGTTAGGATGAAACTTGTTAAGCTTTAAGCACATGCTCTGGGATGTTTCTTGTACTCATGGGGAGTCCAATTAAATTGCTAGTTGCTAGTTATTGTTGATTAAGATAATTATATAATAGTAATTAAAATCTTTATTTCTAATAACAAGGTGTTCACTATTTTCATTTGATGTGCCTACATATACATTGTATATTAACCCTTTTGATATGCTACAGGCCATAATTCCAAATACTGTAGATCCAGATGAGCCGGCTCGTAACGTGCCGTCTCATCAGGATCTGCAGTATTTGTCTGTATTTTTAGATTTTTTTTCTGCACACCCCTTTTCGGATGAATGGAATACTTCAAGAATTAGAATAGAACAGTCCATATCGGATATTTAGAGGTGGATGGATTATTAAAGAAGGTGATGTTTTGCAGGCAACGTGCAGTGCTGCATATATATATATACATATATAATTCCAGCACAAAAATATTTACACAATTCCCTAACATTTGATTGGTCCGTTGCAAGTCTCCGTCCAAAATTTATAGCCCAGTATACTCCATGCCGAACTACTTTCCGTAACCGTCGGGCGCAGTTAAAATAATTCTTAAGAAAACGGAAAATAAACTCATTTCTTGATGAATTTATTTCAAATGCTGGAATTATAAGGAATGAATGGCCTTTTGTGGAATTTATCGGGGATATAAACTTGGAAAAGTCGCGGGAATACTGGACGAGGCCTTCCGGCCTTCGTCCAGTATTCCCGCGACTTTTCCAAGTTTATACCCCGATAAATTCCACAAAAAGGCCATTCATTCCTTTATATACATATATATATATATATATATATATATATATATATATATATATACTGGCGGACTGGTAGCCAATGCCGGTGTGCAGATCTTGTCCATATGATAGACTATACCGTGCCAGTGTCTTGATAATAAATTTATGAGGCAAGGTTAGGAAACGTGTAGAAATTTGCAAGCAACAAAATTCCTACCAGTCCAAGCTTTGTCTGATAAATATATAAAGACACTGGCATGGTATTTTATTTCTGAGGTAAATTTTTATTCTAGAGAGATGGAAAATATAACATCAGTGACCAAGCCAGATGCTTGCCGAGGGGGTGCGAATTGTAGATCGAGTTTGGAAAGGGGTGTGGAACATCCTTTCCTGGGAAAAAATATTTATTTCTACAGGCAATTTTCTTGTTTATAGTGATTTTAAAGTTATAATTTCACATGTATTGTAGTAATTTCTTTCAGAAAAAGATAAAATATAAAAAAGTAAAAAATATGCATCTGACCAAATTTTAGGGCGTTCGCACGTCTTGCACCCCCTGGCTAAACCACTGACCATTGCATTGAAAAGAATGTGACTTGATTACGTTGCCAAAAGCTCAGTGGTTGATTGGTGGTATGTCCCCTCCAGTTTACTTGCCCATTGTGAGTCATAGTGCATCTACATCTACCTCATTATCCCCTCGCCGACGGGCAACAAGGATATAGCGTTAGTCCATGTATGTGCGTGCGTATGTATGTGTGTGCGTTAGTAACACCTTTCGTCTTTCAATAACAATGAACCACTTCACCGATTTTGATAGTACTTATCCACAATGTGTGTCATGGGATGTTGCTTTGTTTTTCATACGTCACACGCCGACCTCCGAAGATCAAGGTCACTGAGGACTTATGCTCACCTTGTTTTTAAGGCAAATGCGTTATAAGACAGACATGTTTTATTTATTATCAAGGCTGTCAGTAAGAAGATTAGCTTCGTTTAACGATACCATGTCTTGTTGTTAATATTGGCATCATGGTTATGGCGGACATTATGTCCAGGGAACACTGGTGTGGTCTCGTAAATAATATAACAGGGTATGTACTTGCCACTATTTTGTCCATCTGACCAAATCACCGGTCTATTTCTTAACACACTTGATGTTTTTGGAAGAGTTGTGACGTTTGCCCTCTTCTGACTTTCTGTTTCATTATCCCCTCTAGGATAGGCAAGATGGGATATAGCATATTAGCCCATGTATAATCGTACGTGCATCCGCACATGCGTACGTTTGTGCATTCGTGCGTTAGTAACACCTTTCATTATTCAATAACTTGACCGATTTTTATAAAATTTTGCCACAATGTGTGGCTAGGGATGGTGCTTTGTTTTGCATATGACCCACGTCCGACCACCCAAGGTCAAGGTCAACTGAGGACTTATGTTCACAGTGTAAGTCAAAAATGTTAAAAACAAATAAATTATTATCAAGGCTGCCAGCGAGGGGATTAGCTTGGTGATAACGATGCCTTTGTTTTATAGTCAATTATCACCTACCTGTAGTTTCAACGTATAGAAAATGTTATAGGAATGAATGGCCTTTTTGTGGAATTTATCGGGGTATAAACTTGGAAAAGTCGCGGGAATACTGGACGAAGGCCAGAAGGCCTCGTCCAGTATTCCCGCGACTTTTCCAAGTTTATATCCCCGATAAATTCAACAAAAAGGCCATTCATTCCTTATAATTCCAGCATTTGAAATAAATTTCATCAAGAAAATGTGTTTATTTTCCGTTTATATTCAAATTATTTTAAATGCGCCTCACGGTTACGGAAAGTAGTTCGGCGTGGGAGTTTACTGGGATATAAATTTTGAACAGAGACTTGCTACGGGCCAATCAAATGTTAGGGCATTGTGTAAATATTTTTGTGCTGGAATTATTTACCATTAGCATTATGATACACTGCTGACAAAACTTTGTTATTTCTTTTCTTAACACATGCATGTTTGTTTTGTGTGACGACATGTTTAAAATTGTTGGTATGTTTCAAACTTATTTTACTTCCTGTTTAACCTGTTACTAATATGTGTTACCAATCAAGAGAAAAGTGACCTTACTAGGGTTGACGTCAGACGGCTGCAAGTGAAAAACTTGGCATTATGGGAATATCACATTTTGAGATAACGGTCTAAGGGTTAATTTCACATTTTCTGCCCATACGTTCCTTTTCTAACGATGGATCACTGACTGTATGTATAACAATTTGGAGCCCAGATCTAAGTGCACTTAGAAATCACATGTTTATGTACATTAAAATTTACATTTACTGTTTTACTAGTACATGTATAATATATTTCATTATAATTTGTTGAAATCAAGAAAGTTTGCTAACTTTTACCTTAGATATGGGCTCATCAATGTTGTGTGTTTCACAGGTGGAAGACTCGGACCTGTGACCTAAATAAAATGGCCATTAAAAAAATCACATTACCCCACCCACCTGATGTTGTATTGTATGTTACGTATATAGATATAAACGTAACCTGCAGTACGACACCAGGGTGGGGTAATGGGATGTTTTGTTAACCCCTTTACCCCTAAGTACCTGACATTGACTATTTCATGTATGTTTGAGACTATGTCATTATGCAGAAAAGGGGGTCATTTTGTAAAAGATAACAATTATCCATAAATGGTGCCGATCTTGATGAGAAAGCTTGTAATGAGCTGGCTCATCATGATTTACATACACTGTTGGCAAACATTAGGAAACAGGGGCCCGTTTCACTAAGCTTCTTACGACTAAAATGTTTGTAAGGGCAAATTTAAGATCGTCTGTAAATTTCAATTGATGGATTTACATTTAGGTATTGAGCATAGGCTGCATATGCAGCCTATGCTCAATAAATGTAAATCCATTAATTATTTACAAGAAAACATTGTTAATGTGAAATTTACAGACAATCATAATGTTTCACTTACGAACATTTTAGTCATACGAAGTTTAGTGAAACGGCCCCCAGGTCTCTAGTGTTGAAATAGTTAATGGGCATATTTTTATGTCATAGATCCGAGTCACCTTTTGGGTGTGTCTATGTTTAAGTTGTGTGCATGTTCTAATCCTTTTCAGCGCCAGAGGCTGGGTCTGATCCAGGCAGCTCAGGTAAGGCTGCTCAGGGATTCCTATTACCATAATAGTGTACTATTACCATAATAGTGTAAACATCTATTGTTCATGTGAATCGAATGTGGTTAGAAAATATGTGAATTTTTGAGAATATTTGCACAAAAATATGGTGTGTACATACCTCCATATTTGAGACACACCATGGCATTATAGGAAATTCGGAATATAATTCAGAAAATTTTGTCATCTTTCGACGTCGTTTACATAAAATATTACAGTTTCGGTAAATATATTTCATGAAATATCAGACATGTTTTTAGGTACAAAATCACATGGCATGTCTCACAAGTCAATAAAATATGTGGTAGTAGTAGTGGAGTGCTAGCCTACTGGTGGTGATGGGTTCAATGCCTCTCTCTGTATGAAAAAATACTCGCATACATGTACAGTCAAACCTCCCTGAACTGCCACGTCTCTACAACAACCCCTTCTGTGTAACAGCGAACATATTTTATATCCCAAATGGACAATTGCCTCTATATTTAACCCCCATACAACAGCCACCTCTCCACAACAGCCAGATCAGCCCACATTTTTTCACGCAGATATCTGCCTTTGTAACTTTTTTTTATCTCCTCGCCGATAGGCAAGAGGGGATACAGCGTCAGTCCATGTATGAACGTGCGTATATTAGTAACACCTTTCATTTTTAGCGCGCCTTCCGAAGGAAGAAGTGCTTATGGCATACCCTCGGCGTGTGGTAGGCGTCCGTCTGTCTGTCCTTCCGTCTGTCCGTCTGTCCGTCTGTCCGTCTTCAGTTTCCTTGCTTGGATTTGCTTCATATTTCACACACGCATTGCTCCAAGGGTCCTCTACCTCTGCTAAGCCCAGGGTCAAGGTCAAATACTTTGTATGCTCAAAACCTTAACACGCTCTGGTAAATGGCTCATAAATTTTGTTTCCCTTATCCAGCACGTTGTGTTTTCAAATGTGCCCTCGGTTCCTTTGCTGCCACCGGGCGCACTTCGTTGTCCTCTGACAACTCTTGTTCAATAACTCGCTTCACCGATTTTGATATTATGTGTCCACAATGTGTGTCTAGGGATGATGCTTTGTTTGGCATACGACCCACGTCTGACCGCCCAAGGTTAAGGTCCCCGAGGACTTGTGTTCACCTTGTTTGTGAGGCAAAAAAATTATTTGTTTCCCTGTGATAACATGTGTTTCCATTCAATCATTTACTTCAAGTTTCACATTTGACTTTATCTAGCCATATGGGTCAAGTGAAATAAAATAAAGATTAACAACAACAAATTACATTAAAAAAAACCAGCACTTTACCTATTTTTTTCCACTTTTCTGATTATACCTCGACGTACATGTACACATATTGTGACCTGGCACTCGTGTTGATGTCACTCTTGTATAAACAGTACCATGCAAATGTTTGTTCATATTGTAGGTGCTGGAGGATACGCCCCACCGCCCGGGGCAGGTGTCAAGACTGGACCAGACTTCACCCAGCCCAACCCGTATGGAGGCGCGCCCCCGGGCCAGCCAGGCTACCCACAACCAGGGGGTATCCCACCACAGCCAGGCTACCCCCAGGCCGGCGGTCAGCCAGGGTATCCCCAGGCTGGTGGTCAGCAGCCAGGGTACCCTCAAGCCGGCGGTCAGCCAGGGTATCCCCAGGGCAGCGGTCAGCAGCCGGGATATCCCCAGTCGGGCGGTGGTCCCCCACCCCAGCCCGGGTATGCACCACCCGGACAGCCAGGGGCCCCCGGTGGGATGCCACCTGGACAGCCAGGGGCCCCCGGTGGGATGCCACCTGGACAGGTAACATATCAGTTAACAAAGGTGATATGTGGCTGTGACTTGAGAAATGGGGCTTATGGGTTTTGCAAAAAGTGTAGCTCCAGATCAGACTGTGCATCCGCACAGTCTGATCAGGATCTGCACTGTTTGCCATTTGATCAATGAAATGCCCTTCATGCTTCTAAGAAGCAATATATAATAGATCGTTATCAGGCTACAGGAGTGTGCTATTTGATCAGGAGCTACACTGGTCGCTGATCCCATAGCTCCATTTCTTCTGTCACAGTCACAATAGTAAAAAGCTCTGGCTTGGTCAGTTCCATTTACTCTCGCATTGCATTTAGTTCTCTGTCTAAAATGAGAGTGAATTCACTGACCACGAAAAAACTTGTGATAAATTTCTTATAATGTCTGCCTTCTGAATTACTTGATGGAATATTTCTTCATATGTGTACTACATTTCTTCATATGTCTACTACATTTCTTCATATGTGTACTACATTTCTTCATATGTCTACTACATTTCTTCATATGTCTACTACATTTCTTCATATGTATACTATATATGTCTTACTACATTTCTTCATAATATGTCTACTACATTTCTTCATATGTCTACTACATTTCTTCATATGTCTACTACATTTCTCCTATGTTATCACGCCTATGATTTTCTGTATTCAAAACAAGAATTTTAGTTTGCCAACAGGCAGGCTTCGTTGTCTCCTCATAACTGTTGTATTATAACCATGGGCTTGTATTGTCTAGATGGCCCCAGGCGGAGTTACGGGGGCGGCGGCCCAGTTCCAGAGGATGGGCCTCCAGGGCACGGCAGATGTGCCCAGGCCCACTCTGGTGCCTGCCCAGAACTTTAATGCCGAGGCCGACGCTGGGGTCATTCGGAAGGCAATGAAGGGCATGGGTAAGATTGTGACCCATAGCCTATTTCACAAAAATGGCAAAGCATACTTATCTAGCAAAGTGTACTTTCAGGGAGAAATCATTTATTTTTTGTGAAATGCATTATTTCATATAGAACTGCATGACGACTGCATGTATTTGATGATTAAAAATATGCAGAATTATTGTACTGAATTTATTACATTATCACAGCCAAAATGGCTGTGATAATGTAATAAATTCAGTGTAGTAAAACTTAATAAATTTGTCCTTCAATAGAACATTTCTCTCTCAATGTGTACTTAGCAAGATAAGTATACTTTGCAATTTTGGTGAAATAGGCTACAGCTCCTACACACTGTAAAGGTGACTTGCAAACATAGGTAGCAAAATCATACTTCACCGTTTCAACACTTGTAGATCAAGATTTTAGAAATATTTTTTTCTTCATAAATGGATGTTCTGAACACCATTTTGTGACCATTGGTTCAGTTGGAAAGTCTTACTGGGATTCATGCCTGGGGCGAAATGATCCGGTGTAGTAGCCTGGCATTGGATCAGAAAACTTTCTTTCATTGCCGAATATTTCTATTGTAATTTCAGTGCTGAATGTATAGTACACATACAGCACATGTTGAAGTAACGGACCGAGGTCTATAAATACAGTCAAACCTGTGTTAATGACCACCTGGGAATAGCGACCACCTGTCTACAACGGCCAGTTAAAAATCCCCCTGTCCAATTTTGTTCTTTATAAGACCTTGAAATAACGACCACCCCCGAACTGCGACCAGCGACCAGCTATATTCATTCCCACACGGCATTTTTTGTATGTGAACAGCGGCCATGTCGAGTTTTTGTCGGCAAAAAAAAATAGCACCACAATCGCTATTTTCCTTTCATCACAATCTGGCCGCTATCATTTGAATTGCAACCGGTCGTATCCAATTCGTCATCGATTACATTCACATACATTGGCACAACGCTCTTTTGAAAACATTTACCTTGCCTGATATGGGGTGTCATTTTGGCGACATTAAACATTTTCCATGAAAAATATTGCATAACTCCATTAACGGTAATTCCCAATATGCATTCCGCGTCGTGTATTCCAATAGGCATAATGCAATTCCGCGTAACTCCATCATTAGCTGGCAAACTGTGTTTACACGATTCTTGTTCGTCTACAGTGACAAGACTAAGACTTCAAACACACCGCGCTTGTCAAGTGTAAATTTCACACCGCGGGGCAAAAGGCCATAGCAAAGATCAATACACGCGGTTGCTGACGTCAGCCAGGTAGTCCACCCTGTCGGATGCGCAGCCTAGCGAAACCATACTACCGGGAACCAGTCTAAAGTGACACGACAAACGTGTTTATACGAATTGGATCTCGATCTCCGACAAATCCCGGCTTATTGCATTAGCGGCCAGACCAGGCAGTGGATTCGCATAGTCTGTCCATGGTTTACAATGCTCGCCAATCTCTAATTAAAAACATCAGTAATTACGTCAGCGGACATTGCCAATTCGTCATAGGCTGCTGAAATATTCGGGCTTGATCAGGATATTATACATTGGACAGAAAGCAAATAAGCCTGGTGTTCTCTGCCGATTTGGACACCTTTCTCGCGTGGGTTACTCTTGACACATTCAATGAAATATTTTTGTTACAAAAAAAACTCGCGATTTTCACAGGCTGCGCCACATATCGTATATGACCGTTATTAATTTCAACTGATGGTGCGAAATTTCGAATAAGAAAACAAAATACTAATGGTCATGCTAATTAAACCACTTACATGTAATTACGACAAGCTATTAAATGGTGCACCAAAGGAAGCCGCGGGATATATTTATCATGAAGATAATTACTCCCCTTTGTATATAATTTCCAAAGCGAGGCTGGGTTCAGAACAATAACAACAAGATGACATAACAAAATAAATTGACTATTTTTGCCATTTTCATGCAATTTTTAATTGATAAAAAGCAGATACACTCCACGATCGTGCAATAGCGAATCGTCAGGTGGAAGTGTATACAGCCAAGACGTTTTCTATGCATGCATATAGATTACAATAGAATGCTAAATACATGGCCGACTTTGTTGTGAAACCGGGAAAATGTTTGACCCTTGGAACAACGACCACCTGTCAACAACGGCCACTTTGGCCACTTCCCTTTGCCGGTCGTTGTTCACAGGTTCGACTGTACATTAAATATGCCTGAAAGCATCCATAAATGAAAAATAAATAAGCTAAAAACAGTTGTGTTACTTCCTCTATAACACTTATGTATAAGTGTTATAGAGGGAGTAACAAAATTTTGTTTAGCTTATTATTTTTTTCATTTATGGATACTTTTAGGCATATTTGTATCTATAGACCTCGGTCCGTTACTTCAACCTGTGACATACAGGTGCATTCTAATCTGTACATATGATCTTGCTAATAATTCCAGCACAAAAATATTTACACAATTCCCTAACATTTGATTGGCCCGTAGCAAGTCTCTGTCCAAAATTTATATCCCAGTAAACTCCCACACCGAACTACTTTCCATAACCGTGAGGCGTAGTTAAAATAATTCTTAAGAAAACGGAAAATAAACACATTTTCTTGATGAATGTATTTCAAATGCTGGAATTATAAGGAATGAATGGCATTTTTGTGGAATTTATCGGGGATATAAACTTGGAAAAGTCGCGGGAATACTGGACGAGGCCTTAAAAAATTACAATTTTCGGGAAAAAAAAAAAAAAAAAAAAAAAAAATTGATTATTTTCGAAAATTGTAATTCTTTATCGCTTCGTCCAGTATTCCCGTGACTTTTCCAAGTTTATACCCCGATAAATTCCACAAAAAGGCCATTCATTCCTATATTAAATGCCGATGTAAACTCTAATTAATCTATTCTGGCTATCATAGTTATGATCTGCAGTTTCTCCCGATACAGTGGGTACCGATACAGTGGGTACCGATACAGTGGGTACCGTTGATTCAATCGTCTCAAATGTTTGTTTCACAAACAAACAAGTTCACTATGCTGGGTGTATTATTACATATAGCACTATTTTCCATCCAAATATGGGCTGTCAGCCGTGAACAAAGTACCTGGCAGCATTATCAGTTGACGATTTCACCAACATTGCATTTTCAGAATGATACCAAGCTCTGTATGTAACCTACTTTGCTAGAAAAGTATACTTTGCAATGTTGGTGAAATCGGCTACTGTAGCCGATTTCACCAACATTGCAAAGTATACTTTTCTAGTTAAGTATACTTTGAGGGAGTAATAATTTATTTTTTCTGAAATGCATTATTTCATATAGAACTAACGACTGCATATATTTGATGATTAAAAAGTATGCAGAATTATTATACTGAATTTATTTCATTATCACAGCCAAAATGGCTGTGATAATGTAATAAATTCAGTATAATAAAAATTAATAAATTTATCTTAAAATTGAAAATTTCTCCGTCAAAGTAGACTTTGCTAGAAAAGTATACTTTGCAATGTTGGTGAAATAGGCTACAGGACCTGGATATGTAGCTATTGGTCCTCTGGTCCTCTCGTACATTCACTCAGCAAGGTTAGAGTACCAAGGTGCCTGATCACGTGGTTACCACAACAACAACAATGTCTGAAAGTCTTGAAAGTGCGCCCACTCTAAAGTAAATATTTTCCTTAATATGCAACAGATTTTGATGAAATATGGCGCAGCAAATGCGTCTTCATGACCTGCATTTGGTTACCTTGGTACATACTTATGTTGTTTTTGTGAAGAATCAAATTCCGTATCAGTATTGACAATAAACACGGAAATAGATTCTTCGCAAAAACGACAGAAGTTTGGGCCAAAGTACCGAGACTATCAAATTAAGCTTAACAAGACGCGTTTGATGTGCCATATTTCATTAACATCCGTTATGTAATGAGGACAATATAACAGAATACGTACTTTGCTTCTGGAAGTTTCAGTAATTGTTGTTGTAACCACGTAATCAGGCAGTAAGTCTACTTAACCCTTTCACCCCTAAGTGACTGGAATGGATTTTGATATGTTAATTTTGTAACTAATCCAATCGTGACAAAATGATTTTCAGACTGGTCTATTTATGAAAAGGGGATGTTTTTGCTATCAAAAATATGAAAATTACTTGCAAAAAGTGCAGATCCTGATGAGACGGCTCGTCACGAGCCGGCGCCAGCTCATCTGGATCTACACTGTTTGCCAATACCACTATACAGGCCTGTGGTGTTGAAAGGGTTAAGTAACTGGATGGCGACTGACATTGCCCAAGATTAGCCAAGTTAATGTGAGAAGCTAATTAGTAAAAATCTTCGTACAAACATTTTCATTGTAAGACGTTTATTGAAACGGGCTCCTGATCTGTATACATTCAGTTGTTATTATTCTGGATATGATTGTAGGCACGGATGAACAAGCGATAGTGAACATAATCAGCACCCGGTCCAACCTGCAGAGACAGGAAATCATGAAGATGTTCAAAACCATGTATGGAAAGGTAATAGTGAACTTTAATAGTGATGCAAAAATGTAGTTGTGTTACCATGAAATATAGCCGATATATGTGGCGGTGACTGGAGAAATGGGGCTTATGGGTTTTGTAGATGTAATGTAGATCAAGATCTGGGGCCTGTTTCGCTAAGCTTTGTACGACTAAAATGTTTGTAAGTGCAAATTTAGGATAGTCTGTAAATTTCAATTGATGGATTTACATGTATTGAGCATAGGCTGCATATGCAGCCTATGCTCAATAAATGTAAATACAATAATTGTTTACAAGAAAACATTGTTAATGTTAAATTTACAGAATATCATAATTTTGCACTTACAAACATTTTATTCATATGAAGTTTAGTTAAACGGGCCCCAGCATCTTGCTGAGTCGGAGTATGTCTGGCGGGTGGGTGGTGGTCGGGCGAATGAGACGGCGTAAATTAACGGTATGGGTTCCTCCTTATAGGAATCACGATTTGCCTGGTTTGGCCCTCAGGTACGTTTTTATCTTTGGCTCTTTAGTTACCTGGGAGTTGAATTGGGTTATTGCCCATTATAAAAGTAGTAAGATTATTACTGATCCTACTGCTTTTGGGAGGGGCCAAGTGATTCTGTTGTGGCGAGGACCTGGCATGAGATCAGGATTATTTTGATTTCAGGGCTGAATATATAGTTTTTTTATTGTAAATATTCAGTTCTGATTTTGGGATTTTCCCCCCATTTGTACATGTACTTGAACATGTACTTGTACAGGTAATATATGGGATTTAGTACTAAACCCATTGACCCGGCCTTAAATGACCTTAGCTGTTGATAGGCCGTTAAACCCCAACAAACAAACAGGGGACGTAGAATTATTTTTCTTATTAATTCGTTCCCACGAAATAACAATTCGTCCTGTATTCCCGCCACTTTTCCAAGTTTATATCCCCGATAAAATAAAAAGCCATTCATTCCTTATAATTCCAGCATTTGAAATAAATTCATCAAGAAAATGTGTTTATTTTCCGTTTTCTTAAGAATTATTTTAACTGCGCCTGACGGTTATGGAAAGTAGTTCGGCATGGAGTTTACTGGTATATAAATTTTGGGAGACTTGCTACGGACCAATCAAATGTTAGGGAATTGTGTAAATATTTTTGTGCTGGAATTATAGAGAATCTGCGGTATGCCAATCTGCACCTCGGGTGAATATATTCAGACAATATGACACCATGTTGTCTGTGTAGAATCGCAATAACTTATACATGTATTATGTATTATAAGTCAACAATTGCCGACTAGTAGCACTCTCATACACAAATACGGTATATATTTACAGGACTTGATTCAGGATCTGGAGTCCGAGTTGAGTGGCGACTTCAATGAGGCAATAATGGCCCTGTTCAAGGCTACAACCTACTATGATGCCTGGTCACTGCACCAGGCCATGTCAGTGAGTAAATCATACTGGCGGACTTATACGCCTTAATTGCTGCTACACTTAAGAGTGCATGTGTTGTCATCATTTGCTTACCATATAAACTTGTCAATACATCATTGATCAGCTGTAATATTCCTGTAGAAATGTGGATCCAAACTATTAGTGGAATGCATGGATGATTTTCATACACAGTGTATTGTACGGATCCCCGCAGGGGACGTAGAGGGTGGGTGGTGGTTGGGCGAATGAGACGGCGTAAATTAACGGTATGGGTTCCTCCTTATAGGAATCACCATTTGCCTGGTTTGGCCCTCAGGTACATTTTTAGCTCACCTGAGCGAAGCTCATGTGAGCTATTGTTACCGCAATGTGTCCGTCGTCGTCCGTCGTCGTCGTCCGTGAACATTTTCAAACGTCTTCTCCTCGGTAACCATTGGGCCTATGGTCACCAAACTTCATGGTCATGGTCCTTAGGTAGGGGGATTACAAAATTGTTAAAATGACGTCATTACGTAATCCAAGATGGCCGCCGTCTAAAAATAGCACAAATTCTTAAAAAATCTTCTTCTCAAGAACCGCCAACCGGATTTCGACAAAACTTGGTAGGAATGATCGATGTACATTGCTCTTTCAAAGTTGTTAAAATGGTGACCCTGGGGTCAAAAATTGGCGTGGCCCATGGGGTCAAATTGGGGTCAAATTTTATTTTTGACTGAATATGGTCATTTCATATATCAAATTGAAGGTATCAATGAGGCGATCACTCTGGTGCATTTTTTGTCGAAATCGGATTGTTATGTCATCCAAGATGGTCGCCGAAAGGTCAAAAGGTCGTTCTTTTATTATTAGAGATTTCAAAATTCTTCTTCACATGAACCGCTTGGCCCATGGTAGCCAAACTTAAAAGTTATGGTCCATAGGTGAAGCCTTTTCAGATTTGTTAAAATAGAGGTCATCGCTAATCCAAGATGGCCGCCGTCTAAAAATAGCATAAATTCTTAAAAAAATCTTCTCTATGAACCGCTTGCCGGATTTCGACGAAACTTGGTAGGAATGATCGATGTACATTGCTCTTTGAAAGTTGTTAAAATGGTGACCCCGGGGTCAAAAATGGGCGTGGCCCGTGGGGTCAAATTTTATTTTTGACCGAATATGGTCATGTTATATATCAAATCGAAGGTATCAATGAGGCGATCACTCTGGTACATTTGTTGTCCAAATCGGATTGTTATTTCATCCAAGATGGCCGCAGAAATGTCAAAAGGTTGTTCTTTTATTAGAGATTTCAAAATTCTTCTTCACATGAACCGCTTGGCCCATGGTAGCCAAACTTAAAAGTTATGGTCCATGGGTGAAGCCTTTTCAGATTTGTTAAAATGGAGGTCATCGCTAATCCAAGATGGCCGCCGTCTAAAAATAGCATAAATTCTTAAAAAATCTTCTTCTCATGAACCGCTAGCCGGATTTCGACGAAACTTGGTAGGAATGATCGATGTACATTGCTCTTTGAAAGTTGTTAAAATGGTGACCCCGGAGTCAAAAATGGGCGTGGCCCGTGGGGTCATATATCAAATTGAAGGTATCAATGAGGCGATCACTCTGGTGCAATATTTGTCGGAATCGGATGATTATGTCATCCATGATGGCCACCAAAAGGTCCATTTATTTAAGATTTTTAACGTCTTTTTCTCAGGAACCACATGGCTGATGCTGGGTGAAGCATTTTCAGATTTTGTAAAATGAGAGTCATCGCTTAATCCAAGATGACCGCCATCTAAAAATAGCACAATTTTTTTAAAACACATGAACTCAATGTCACATTCTCCTCTGGTGTTCATGGAGTCAGGTGAGCGAATTAGGGCCATCAACACATTGACCCGGCCTTAAATGACCTTAGCTGTTGATAGGCCGTTAAACCCCAACAAACAAACAGGGGACGTAGAATTATTTTTCTTATTAATTCGTTCCCACGAAATAACAATTTGTTCCCTCAATTTAACAATTCATTCTCGTGAATTAACAATTCGTTCCCTCAATTTAACATTTTGTTCCCACGAAATAACAATTTGTTCCCTCAATTTAACAATTCGTTCTCATGAATTAACAATTCATTCCCTCAATTTAACAATCAGTAGGCACAACATGTTCTTTATATCAGAGGCATCATCTGAGACATTTTCTGGCAAAATAAACAATCATTCACCATTACCCCACATATTGATTGGCATTATTATACATTTTATATCAGACGTGAAGTTCCACACTGATATTAGGAGCGATAACTGTGTTTCCTTAAAATGTTAACGGACATTACTATTTATACTCTGTCTTTATTTTTTGATGTGCAGTGATCATACATAATCTGTTGAAACTATTATTTTTTGATGTGCAGTGATCATACATAATCTGTTGAAACTATTATTTTTTGATGTGCAGTGATCATACATAATCTGTTGAAACTATTATTTTTTGATGTGCAGTGATCATACATAATCTGTTGAAACTATTATTTTTTGATGTGCAGTGATCATACATAATCTGTTGAAACTATTATTTTTTGATGTGCAGTGATCATACATAATCTGTTGAAACTATTATTTTTTGATGTGCAGTGATCATACATAATCTGTTGAAACTATTATTTTTTGATGTGCAGTGATCATACATAATCTGTTGAAACTATTATTTTTTGATGTGCAGTGATCATACATAATCTGTTGAAACTATTATTTTTTGATGTGCAGTGATCATACATAATCTGTTGAAACTATTATTTTTTGATGTGCAGTGATCATACATAATCTGTTGAAACTATTATTTTTTGATGTGCAGTGATCATACATAATCTGTTGAAACTATTATTTTTTGATGTGCAGTGATCATACATAATCTGTTGAAACTATTATTTTTTGATGTGCAGTGATCATACATAATCTGTTGAAACTATTATTTTTTCAGGTGACACATTTACTTAGTATAAATAATTAAAAAATATCATGCCTCATATGCAAATGAAAATAGCCTGATACCACCGCGAGTCACTGTCAGTAAAACAGGGGCGGCGGAAGCGGGGGGGCAGGGGGGGCGGTCGCCCCCCCAATAATTTGGTTGGGGGGGCGTAGCCCCCCCAATAATTCTGTAAAAAAATAATTTTTTACTGTAATATATTTGTGTTGAGAAACTGTTTCCAATATGGTATTAAAAAATTGGTTGTGATTTTGGCTTGTGAATAGTTCAATCTCAATAAATTGTTAATCTTGTACAATTTGGATATTTTTTTCAAGATTGGGAAATATAGAAACCGTGTTGAAATATGTATACAGAGACAGGAAAAATTAGAGTAATATAATGTGTTCAAACATTGCTGAGAATGCAGGAAATTGTGTTTCACACCACTTGGATTTCAAAAAATTTTCGGGGGGGGGCATGCCCCCGGACCCCCCTAGCGAATTAGGCCCCTTCGGGCCCTCACAAAGTTCGCCCCCACAATAATCAATTGCTTCCGCCCCCCCTGTAAAATAAATGTTACTACCGGTATTAATGATTATATCTGTATAGTGCTTGTAATGTTTAGAACTGGTGGAATAGTGACATAATTATACACTTATTTAATTCCTATTAAGAACATTTTGTGCCTACTGAGTGGGCATGTACCTTTAAGAACAAACATGACAATGAGATAAATTACTGTGATCCCATTTAAATTAAACAAAATGGCAGGAATTCCGCTGGGGAAAATAAAAAAAACGCCACTTCAAAAAAAAAAAAAGTGAAAATTAAAAAAAAAAAAAACAACTGTTTATTTTTATATTGAGAAAGTGGCGATCGCCAGCGGAATCCCTGAATGGGATCACATGGTGTCTGGTTTATAGAGGTTCCACTGTATTTATATATGGCCTGTAACTTTTTCATCAGGTACAGTGGGGTCAGCGTGTAAGTTCACACATGAATGAACACGACAGATTGGAACCAACCTGTCGTGTTCGTTCATGTATGCACTTACACGCTGACCCCACTGTATTTCATGTATAAAAAAAAATGTAAATATTTTTCTGCATTTTTTCTCATTTCGCATCAAAAGTGTATGTTGTTACCAACCACTCAGTTGAACCGTCTTGGCGAGACGGTTCAACTGAGTGGTAACAACATACACTTTGGGTGGGTAGCGAACCAACCTGTCGTGTTCGTTCGTGTGTGCACTTACACGCTGACCCCACTGTAGCTTACTATGCATTGACCGAATACACACAGACTGATCACATTTGGTCATATTCTGCATTGACATATCTGGGTCACAACAGATTCAAAACTATTTTTGCTGACAATACATTGGTCGAACAGCATCACATAATGTTAACAAAAACCTTGTTATATTTGCCCCATCCAATAGCATTAAACTTAACCTGATAAATAGAACACCAGGCTAGTGTCTTTTGATACCAAGTTTATCAGGCTCGGCTCGGAAACGGTAGGAATTGTGAAGCTAGCCTCAGAATTCCTACACATTTCCTAGTTATGCCTGATAAACTTGATATCAAAATATACCAGCCTGGGCCCAGTTGCTCAAAACCTCTGTTAGCTTAACGGACTGTTAAATCCTTAACAGTGTTAAGGATTTAATTGTCCATTAAGCCAACAGGTTTTGAGTCTGTTAAGTTAACCAAGGTTTTGATACCGTGTTAAGGATTTAACAACTCAAATAGCTAACAGATGTTTTGAGACACTGCTAATGATTTAACAGTTTGTTAACCCTTACTACGTTGAATAAAATTTTGTCGTCTGACGAAAATGTTTTATTTTCAATATTTCTCGACAAAAACGTGTGTTGACAGCGCATGAGAATCGTCTCCACTGTTAAAAATTAAGGAAAAATGGAAAACAGCAGACGACAATTTCCGTCACCAGCGTAGTGAGGGTTAAGCTAACAGAGGCTTTAAGCAACTGGGCCATGGTATTCTCTGTGTGAAATGCTAGCTGAGTTCTACTGCTGTTACTATTGTCAGGGTGCAGGCACAAAGGAAGCCTCGCTGATAGAGATCCTGTGTACCAGGACCAACACAGAGATACGTGAAATCAACGGCTGCTATCAACAATGTAAGTCGCATCAATCGCGGTTGTCAGTAGTGACCACTCGAAGCATTTTGATGCTTGGAATCTAATTTTAATAAAATGATTTGCGGAACAGGGTTCAATTCTGTAAAATATATTAATCCTCAGAATGCGGAAAGCAAAATTGTTGTCTCGCTGTTGTTTTATAGTTTGTCTTCTTTCTCCATATAAACATGGTTTGACAGCACTTTTGAATTGTTTCCATTGGGATGATTCTAAAGTGTTGTGAAAGCATGTTTTTGATGATGAAAATGGAAAATAAAAACTAAACAGCAGACGACAAAATTTAATTCAGCATAGTAAGAGTTAAACTTGTATTTTGCACATAAATGTTCAACATGATCAGATAGTTTGGCCCTTGGCCCTTGAATTTCGGAAAACGTTGTCTTTATTCTGGCATATCACAATGTCTACTTTCTACTGTTTACGAAACCTGCCCAAATTTTACGGCTACATAAACAATGCAAACACAATATTTTTTTTCATAATATTAAATTTTAGCAAAATTTAAGAATGAGCCTTCGTTTTATTTCATGACATTTGGTCAAATATTGATTTTATTACGAAACAATATTTCTCTATAGGAATTTAAGGACCCGTTCTATACATGATCATCGTTTGATTAAAAGTTAATTGCTGCGTAAATGTGATAGAATATATGTGTAACATTTATGTGAATACTGCCTCGTGACTGCATCCTATAAGGCACATGAAGTGGCCAAGTCGGCCATCTTTGTGTGTTCCAGCCATCAGCCAGTTTCACCTGTTCTGCCGTTTGACAAAGAACTGAAAATGTGAAGTAGAACTTATGATATAATGTAGCTAATAGCAGGAGAACGGACTCCTATCCCTTATATTACACCAAACTGTAAAATATGTCTGTTTTCTGGACAGGTTTGTGCCTGTGATTTTAACAACATGAACCACCATTAGAGATAGCCTCATAAACAGAAAATCGCAAAGTGTATCACTTTTACCTGGCAAACCGCACAACACATACCATATATACCCACTACTGTACTCTGTTATTAGCTACCAAATCCAATAACATGTAAGCAGTTACCCGAGTGTATTGTCCCTGGTGTCTGCTCACCTACTATGCGAGTAAATATGGCTTTATCTATGGGTAATGTGTAAACTAACGTAGGCTGTGCATCTGATTGAAAAATTTACACATCAAAATTTATTTTGAGATTGATGGGAGAAGATATCTCGTCTTTTGTATAGTTTGCTGGCATAATATTTATAGCTTGCCATTGTCATATACATGTATGTCTATTATGTATTGCACCAAATTTCATTTGGTTTACTGTCATATTATTTGCTGTATGTGTCAAACGCACGAAGTGGTGAAACTGTACAATGGCTTGTACATACAAAGATGGCGGAGATGGCAACTCGATGTACCAGATAGTATACAGTAACGAGACAATATTTACATATGTTTTATTCATATATCACATCACTCTTATGAAACAATTATCATTGAAGCTGAGTGTGTCTATCTATGACCTACTACCTTAACATGGTGGAAAACAGCTGGTGCAGGTGCTGTAGGAGTCGAAAAACGAAGAAAATTGGAAATTGAGTCTGACACCTGGCTAGATAGATTGGAAATGATCTAACTAAGAATACAAAAGTAATATTTTGAAAATCTGTCTACTGTTTCTGAAATTAGAAAAATTGCCCCTTGTCCTGACCACCCTGTTTTTGTCACGCCCGCTTGCGGAAAGCGCGATATAGTCGGCACTTTTGGCGTACGTACGTACGTACGTGTGTCCGGTTAAAGTTTTTGGTTAAGTTTTTTGGTTAAAGTTTTTGGTTAAAGTTTTTGGTTAAAGTTTTTGGTTAAGTTTTTTGGTTAAAGTTTTTGGTTAAGTTTTTTGGTTAAGTTTTTTGGTTAAAGTTTTTTTAAAGTTTTTTGGTTAATGTTGTTAAGTTTTTTGGTTAAAGTTTTGGTTAAGTTTTTTGGTTAAGTTTTTGGTTAAAGTTTTTTTGGTTAATTTTTTATTTTTTGGTTAAAGTTTTTGGTTTAAGTTTTTTAATTTTTTTACTATATCTCTGCAACTGCTTTGCCCATTACCTTGAAACTTCACATGGGTGTTTATCATCATCTATATTTTCATTCTACCCCCCTCCCATGCGGCCCCTGTGCCCAATGTCAAGGTCAAATTACTTTGAAGTTTTTTGGTTAAGTTTTTAGCTCACCTGAGCGAAGCTCATGTGAGCTATTGTTACCGCAATGTGTCCGTCGTCCGTCGTCGTCCGTCGTCCGTGAACATTTTCAAACGTCTTCTCCTCGGTAACCATTGGGTCTATAGTCACCAAACTTCATGGTCATGGTCCTTAGGTAGGGGGATTACAAAATTGTTAAAATGACGTCATTACGTAATCCAAGATGGCCGCCGTCTAAAAATAGCACAAATTCTTAAAAAATCTTCTTCTCAAGAACCGCCAACCGGATTTCGACAAAACTTGGTAGGAATGATCGATGTACATTGCTCTTTCAAAGTTGTTAAAATGGTGACCCCGGGGTCAAAAATGGGCGTGGCCCGTGGGGTCAAATTGGGGTCAAATTTTATTTTTGACTGAATATGGTCATTTCATATATCAACTTGAAGGTATCAATGAGGCGATCACTCTGGTGCATTTTTTGTCGAAATCGGATTGTTATGTCATCCAAGATGGCCGCCGAAAGGTCAAAAGCTCGTTCTTTTATTAGAGATTTCAAAATTCTTCTTCACATGAACCGCTTGGCCCATGGTAGCCAAACTTAAATGTTATGGTCCATGGGTGAAGCCTTTTCAGATTTGTTAAAATGGAGGTCATCGCTAATACAAGATGGCCGCCGTTTAAAAATAGCATAAATTCTTAAAAAATCTTCTTCTCATGAACCGCTTGCCGGATTTCGACGAAACTTGGTAGGAATGATCGATGTACATTGCTCTTTGAAAGTTGTTAAAATGGTGACCCCGGGGTCAAAAATGGGCGTGGCTCGTGGGGTCAAATTGTGGTCAAATTTTATTTTTGACCGAATTAGTCATGTCATATATCAAATTGAAGGTATCAATGAGGCGATCACTCTGGTGCATTTTCTGTCTAAATCCGATTGTTATGTCATCCAAGATGGCCGCCGAAAGGTCAAAAGGTCGTTCTTTTATTAGATTTCAAAATTCTTCTTCACATGAACCGTTTGGCCCATGGTAGCCAAACTTAAAAGTTATGGTCCATGTGTGAAGCCTTTTCAGATTTGTTAAAATGGAGGTCATCGCTAATCCAAGATGGCCGCCGTCTAAAAATAGCTTAAATTCTTAAAAAATCTTCTTCTCATGAACCGCTAGCCGGATTTCGACGAAACTTGGTAGGAATGATCGATGTACAATGCTCTTTGAAAGTTGTTAAAATGGTGACCCCGGGGTCAAAAATGGGCGTGGCCCGTGGGGTCAAATTTTATTTTTGACCGAATATGGTCATGTTATATATCAAATCGAAGGTATCAATGAGGCGATCACTCTGGTACATTTTTTGTCCAAATCGGATTGTTATGTCATCCAAGATGGCCGCCGAAATGTCAAAAGGTTGTTCTTTTATTAGAGATTTCAAAATTCTTCTTCACATGAACCGCTTGGCCCATGGTAGCCAAACTTAAAAGTTATGGTCCATGGGTGAAGCCTTTTCAGATTTGTTAAAATAGAGGTCATCGCTAATCCAAGATGGCCGCCGTCTAAAAATAGCATAAATTCTTAAAAAATCTTCTTCTCATGAACCGCTAGCCGGATTTCGACGAAACTTGGTAGGAATGATTGATGTACATTGCTCTTTGAAAGTTGTTAAAATGGTGACCCCGGGGTCAAAAATGGGTGTGGCCCGTGGGGTCAAATTGGGGTCAAATTTTATTTTTGACAGAATATGGTCATGTCATATATCAAATTGAAGGTATCAATGAGGCGATCACTCTGGTGCAATATTGTCGAAATCGGATGATTATGTCATCCATGATGGCCACCAAAAGGTCCATTTATTCAAGATTTTTAACGTCTTTTTCTCAGGAACCACATGGCCGATGCTGGGTGAAGCATTTTCAGATTTTGTAAAATGAGAGTCATCGCTTAATCCAAGATGACCGCCATCTAAAAATAGCACAATTTTTTAAAACACATGAACTCAATGTCACATTCTCCTCTGGTGTTCATGGAGTCAGGTGAGCGAATTAGGGCCATCATGGCCCTCTTGTTTGGTTAAAGGTTTTGGTTAAGTTTTTTGGTTAAGTTTTTTGGTTAAAGTTTTTCGTTATACTATATCTCTGCAACTCCTTTGCCCATTACCTTGAAACTTCACATGGGTGTTTATCATCATCTATATTTTCATTCTACCCCCCTCCCGTGCGGCCCCTGTGCCCAATGTCAAGGTCAAATTACTTTGAAGTTTTTGGTTAAGTTTTTTGGTTAAAGTTTTTGGTTAAGTTTTTTTATTAAGTTTTTTGGTTAAACTTTTTTGTTATACTATATCTCTGCAACTGCTTTTCCCATTACCTTGAAACTTCACATGGGTGTTTATCATCATCTATATTTTCATTCTACCCCCCTCCCATGCGGCCCCTGTGCCCAATGTCAAGGTCAAATTACTTTAAAGTTCTTTTTGTGCCCGCTTGCGGAAAGCGCGATATAGTCGGCACTTTGGTGTCCGGTTAAAGTTTTTGGTTAAGTTTTTTGGTTAAAGTTTTTCATTATACTATATCTTTTTTTTTAGTGTCCATGCCTCGCCACAAGGCGCGACATGCAGGCCGCGGCCATTTAGTATATTTATGTTGCATGTTATATGCCAGATTACCACCGAAGCCTGGAGAAGGACATCATGGATGACACCAGCGGTCACTTCAAACGTCTCCTCGTCTCCTGTTGTCAGGTACCCTATATAGCCAAATGGTATTTGTTGTGTCTCATGTGTGCTTTACATGTTTGCTTGGAATGCAAAAACATTCCCCGTTTCCAATCCACCTCAGTTATGCTCTCCCCGTTATTTTAACATCAAGATCCACCTTTTTGTAATCAAATGTAGCATGTGCCTATGAAAATGTGCCACATCAGGCATCATTTCTGTCTTAACCCTTTCAACACAACAGGCCTGTGTAGTGGTATTGGCAAACAGTGTAGATCCAGATGAGCCGGCTCATATTTTTGAGAGCAAAAACACCCACTTTAAATAAATGAATAGTCTGAAAATCATTTTCTGATGGTTGGATTGGTTTCAAAAGTAACATACCAAATTCCATTCCAGTTACTAAGGCAACATTTTATTTGAAAGACAACCCGCCATATGATATTGAAAGTGGGGACAAGTGGCTCTGAAAATTTGGCAACTTTCAGCATTTACATGATCGATGGAACTATGTTTGTGTATAAATTCTGGTAAAACCAGGATAAAATATAAATGATGAATGAACCTGAATTTTGAATTATCTCCCTTATCACATTGCCAATATGGATTTTGAAAAAAAAAAAATATTTTTTCAAAAGTTGATGTTGTAAATTGACATACATTTCAGAGGTTATGTGGAATTATATTATTATATTCCGTATGAGCTCTGAATTTTATGTCAACTTTCATACGCATTTGCTGAAAACATGGATGATATTTCTAAATAAGTATCAGTGAAAGACAGTGATCTCTGGAAAACATAGCTGTTTCAATACTAGCAAACATTGGAAATTTGATAAAGGAGGAAATATCAGATATTTGGCTGTGACTGGAGAAATGGGGGTTATGAGATTTGTGGCCAGTGTATATCTGGGTCAAATAGCATACTCCTGTAGTTTGATAACGACCCATGTTCCTTGTCACCAGCATGACAGCTGTTTCATTGATGGAACAGGCTGATATAAAAAAACACTGGTCGCAAAACCCATAAGCCCCATTTTTCCACTCACAGCCACATATAGTATATGAATTTTACTTCAATCAGGTGAGTGGGCAGCTGGTTAGGAGCATGCGAAATGTAAATTTAACAATATGGGATTCATCCTAACCAGAATCCTGATATCCTCAGGTATATTTTATTTGTTGGCTTTCTTGTTACTTGAGAGTTGAATCCGATTATACTCATTATAAAAGTAGTAATATTAGTACTAATCCTATTACTTTTAGGGAGCGGGGCTAAGTGGCTCTTGTATGGTGAGGACCTGGAACCAGAACAGGTTGTTCTAATTTCAGGACTGAATACTTGTATACATTTTTTCTGTAAATATTCAGTTTGGATTTCCCGCCATTACAACAGGTGAAATATGGGATTCGACCCAGTAACCCGTCCTAAATTGACCTTAGCTGTTGACAGGCCGTTCAACAATATAGGAATGAATGGCCTTTTTGTGGCAAAAAGGCCATTCATTCCTTATAATTCCAGCATTTGAAATAAATTCATCAAGAAAATGTGTTTATTTTCCGTTTTCTTAAGAATTATTTTAACTGCGCCTGACGGTTACGGAAAGTAGTTCGGCATTGGAGTTTACTGGGATATAAATTTTGGACAGAGACTTGCTACGGACCAATCAAATGTTAGGGAATTGTGTAAATATTTTTGTGCTGGAATTATCATTAAATAAATAAATCCTGCAGGCGAACCGTGCGGAGTTGACGCCGGAGCAGCTACAGCGGGTGCAGTACGAGGGCCCCGAGTGTGTGATCGACCGGAACCTCGCCCGTGACGACGCCCAGCGCCTCTTCCAGGCGGGCGAGGCCAAGATGGGCACAGACGAGTCGGCCTTTCTGCAGGTGATGGGTTGGGTGGGGTCTAGGGTTCGGAAATAAATGTGGCTGTGACTGGAGAAATGGAGCTTATGGGATTTGGGATATACAGGCTGATCAGGATCTACACTGGTCGCAAAACCAATAAGCCCCATTTCTTCAGTCACAGCCACAAATCTGAGGTTGTAGGTTCAATACCCACCTTATGCAGGAAATACTTGTATAGTATTTCTACCAAACTGGTCATTCGGATGAAACCAAGGTCCAGTCTCTATATCACCTTAGGTCTTGTTGGCATGTTAACCCTTAGACCACTACACACAAGTGTAGTCTGCTGTTGCTTTTATATCTTGCCTTATTTCTCAATAAAAACATGCTTTGACAGCACTTCAGAATCATTTCCAATTGAAATGATTCTGAAGTGCTGTCAAAGCATGTTGTAGATTATTCTAATGTGAATGTTTTTGATGATAAAAATGAAAAATAGAAAATAAACAGCAGACGACAAAACTTTAACTTTTCCTACAGGTATGGATGGCTTGATAGTCTAGTGGTAGAGCATTGATAGTCTAGTGGTAGAGCATTGATAGTCTAGTGGTAGAGCATTGATAGTCTAGTGGTAGAGCATTGATAGTCTAGTGGTAGAGCATTGATAGTCTAGTGGTAGAGCATTGAACTTCAATGACAGATGTCGTGGGTTCAGTACCCACCCTGTGCATGACCAAAATACTTCCATTGTATTGTGCACTGAGCATTGGTCTTCAATACTGACGGTTCTTTGTTCAATCCCTGCCCTAGACATGTCTAAAATATTTTCATAGTCTAGTGTTAAATCATTGGACATCCATACCAAAGATTGTTTATGGGTTCAGTCCCAACCTTTCCCCACAACAATACTTTCATTGTATTTCCACACCACTGGTCTTTTGGATGAGACTTGAAACATCTACGGTATATGACATTGGCTGTTGCTGGGACATTAAACTCTCACCTATCACTTTCCCTATTTTACCTACAGGTGATGGCAGTGCGGCATTACTACCAGATGAGGGCCACCTTCGAGGAGTATGTCAAGGTTAGTGGCATGCTCTTTTGGATTTGATACAAGAATTTCCATTTTTCTGGGCACATTCTATTAGTGACATGAGGCTGTGACGAGAAATATAGTGGAACACCTATATAGAATGTTTGAAACGCAATACCTCTGGGGCCCGTTTCACTAAACTTCGTACAACTAAAATGTTCGTAGGTGCAAAATTATGATAGTCTGTAAAGTTCACATTGACAATGTTTTCTTGGATTTACATTTATTGAGCATAGGCTGCATATGCAGCCTATGCTCATTAAATGTAAATTCATCAATTGAAATTCCCAGATGATCCAAAATTTGCGCTTACGAACATTTTAGTTGTACGACGTTTAGTGAAACGGCCCCCAGACCTCCATACCACATGCAGTTGGCTTGGTGATAGGCTGGTAAACTAATACTGTTTTAGACATGCATGTAGACAACAAAACAATTTGTCATACCACAGATAAGTTTCTCGGCTTTTGATTGGCTAGCTTATATATTATATGACCTGCCAAGGCCGTCGGACATACAAGAATTGCGATTCCCCTCCGGCGCCTTGCGTCCAATGAAGACACATTTTGCAAGCGTCTACCGATTGCGAATTGTATTCCTCACTAAACACAATAAAACCCCGAATTGATCAATAAAAGTAACAAATGCTACATTCAAAACCAGTCTTTATTTTTTATTTTTCCATAAATATTCTTCGCTCATCAAAATATGAGCGAAAAATGCCACTAACTGTCCCATTTAGTGTTTTCAAATCTGAACACAATTGGCTTCGTGACACGGCTATATTTAGGTCATAAACTATGGGTTCCACGCACGAAACGCGGCGTAGCAATGACAGCGAATATTTGGGAACCAGTTGCATTCTTTTAGAGGCGCCAAAGGGAGAGCAGATCGATAGAGCAGTGGAATATAAATTAAATTACACGATATAAAAAAACTGTCATAAAGTCGTTTTCGATGGATTTCTTACTCCATATTTAGTTTGTTTTCGTTTAATAAAAAAACAAAATGTTCATTTACGTCTTTATATTAAGACTGACGGTAGAAAATCGAATCTCGGATTATTTTTCTTCCTGAAAAGACGCAAAGATCAAAAGAAGAGATATGTTTATACGGCCAAATAACGGATCTGCGGTATGATAAATACGTTATTGTGATTCTACACAGGCTATATGGTGTAATATTGCCCATCTGAAGGTATGTTCACCCTCGGCTATCGCCTCGGGTGAACATACCTCCAGACGGGCAATATTACACCATAGCTCGGCTATCGCCTCGGGTGAACATACCTCCAGATGGGCAATATTACACCATATAGCCTGTGTAGAATCACAATAACTTATAATATGTAGTCATATATTAGTCATATTTTCTTTAAAAAAAATATTGACTATATTTTTCTGTGGCGTGTCTAAAACATTATATTTTACCATGCTGTCACCAAACCAACTGCCTGTGCTTCCATATGGGTCTCATTTTGGGTAGTATAAGTAAACGATTTAGGAGCACCCTTGGATTTCAACTCGTATGTATTTATAAATACTAATAATATCTTAATTTGCACATATCTAGTCCACTGATGGCGGGTATTGTATTGTCTATGTGCAGGTGGCGGGTCGTGACATCCTCAGCTCCATAGACCGGGAGATGTCTGGTGACCTGAAGGCGGGCTTCAAGGCGCTAGGTATGCATATATATGTACAATGTATTGAACTACAAGGACTATACTGAATTCATCTTTCATACCCCACCTAGTATGCTGGGGGCCGTTAACTTCGTACGAATAAAATGTTCGTAAGTGAAAAATTATGATAGCCTGTAAATTTCACGTTAACAATGTTTTCTCGTAAACAATTTATTGGATTTACATTTATTGAGCATAGGCTGCATATGCAGCCTATGCTCAATAAATGTAAATCCATCAATTAAAATGTCCAGATGATCCTAACTTTGCACTTACAAACATTTTAGTTGTACGAAGTTTAGTGAAACGGGCCCCAGAGGTGTATATATGTGTTGTAATTCCATCTAGTAGTCGATCTAATCATACTTCTGTCCTATTTATTATATATCATTTGGAATGTCTGTCCATCCATGACGTTTGTGTCAAAATAGTTTCTTTAGCAGCCACAGCTTCAATACAAATAGAAAGTTTTTTTGTTTTTTTGTGACTTTCCACTACTTCAATATAACTTTACGTAGGACTTAATAAACATTTGGACACTTGAAACATGTGAACATAATTATACTGGTGTCACTATGACTTATGTTAGGTCTGCCACAATGTGATATTCCACCATCGTTTGTTCGTTACGACTGGGGATCTTTGTGTACAGGCCACATTTCTTGTTTAATACAAATGTGGTAGACCTGGTGGCAGACTCGGCAGGATCTACACTGTTGGCAAACCTTGGCATTATGATCCGTAGTGTTCAAATTACTGTAGAACCTCTCTAAACCGGACACAGAGATAATATATGTGATCTCATTTGGAGAGGTTTCTTGGTAACGCATTTCAGATAATAATTGCATGTTCATGGTTGCAAAAGATATATGTATGTCCCAGAATGGTCATATGCCTGATTTACAGTGAAACTTCTCTAAACCGGACTCCCTGGGGACCTCCCACCAGGGTGTCCGGTTTAGAGAGGTTTCACTGTACTAGGAACAAATATCCACAACTGGGTATGGAAGATGTTAAGCCAATTCCATTTCATAACCATATACAAGACGATCTGTACTGAATGACGATAGATGTAAATTACAATCTGTATATATCTATGAGACCTGATAGTGTATTGCCTGCTGTTGTAGTGATGAGTGCCAAGAACCGGCCGGAGTACTTCGCTGACCGACTGGACAATGCCATGAGGGGGGCGGGAACCAAGGACTCCACACTGATACGCGTCATTGTCTCCAGGGCTGAGGTGTGTATAACAGTCACCTTGATACTGATAGAATTTAACCTTGTTCTATAATGGTGTTAACTGTTAGTTTGTTATTTATTGAAATGGTGATATTTTGTTATTCTTTGGCATGGTGATCATGTATTTTTGTTATTCATTGAGAATGGTGATCATGTATTTTTGTTATTCATTGGAATGGTGACCATGTATTTTTGTTATTCATTGGAATTTTTTGTTATTCATTTGCATGGTGATGTATTTTTGTTTTCATGTTAATGGTGATTCATGGTATTTTTTGTTATTCATTGGAATGGTGACCATGTATTTTTGTTATTCATTGGAATTTTTTGTTATTCATTTGCATGGTGATCATGTATTTTTGTTATTCATTGGAATGGTGATCATGTATTTTTGTTATTCATTTGGATGGTGATCATGTATTTTTGTTATTCATTGGAATGGTGATCATGTATTTTTGTTATTCATTTGAATGGTGATCATGTATTTTGTTATTCATTGGCATGGTGATCATGTATTTTTGTTATTCATTGGAATGGTGATCATGTACGATCGCATACCATGCGACCGTACATATTCACCATTCCAATGAAAATTTATTTAATGGTGTTTAACGGCCTGTCAACAACTAAGGTCATTTTAGGCCGGGTTAATGGGGTGAAATTCCATATGTTACCAGTTTGTGATGGGGCGACCAATGAATAAGCACAAAATAATGTTCAATTCTGATGTGTACATTATATTTATCATTTAAATTATTTTGTATTGCTTTTATCGCCTTTAGATCATACATATTAGACTCATTGTCATTGGCCGGCGAGGGCAGTTACAATGTAATTAATGACGTCAATAATGTCACATGTTAGTGTTCTTGCATGCTGTGAACAAGGAACTTCTTCTTCTCTGGTAAAATATAGTATGTCATATATGGTAAATTCATCTATTTGAAAATTTCATGTGACATTAAATTTAGCCTGCTTTGTTCCTAAATATTTGAAAAGGATTCTTCTCCAAATGGCTTTCCCACACACTATTGTATGGTTTACAAAGGGCCCTGCTTCTTCCCCAAATGTCTTGGTTAATTAATGAGAACAGTGACTATACAATAATTGAATTATTTTACATTTCAGATGGACTTACAGGACATTAAGGAGGTGTATCTGTTCAAGTACCACAAAACTCTGGCCACTGCGATCAAGTCTGACACGCGCGGCGACTACAAACGGCTGCTACTCGCCCTTGTGGGCCAGTAACCATGGATATCTCTCATGTGTGTGAACTTCGACTTTTAAAAATGGCTGAATTGAAGTTTGTCATCTGCTGATGATTTGTTCTCAAATATTTTTTGATAAAGCCATTTGACGGCTGATGAGAATTTCTCATATGCTGCCAAACAAAACGTTTTGTTTATTGTTGTTGATAAAACATGTTTTGACAGTGCATGAGAATCGTCTCAAGCGGAGACAATTCTTATGTGCTACTAAAACATGTTGTTTAGTGAGAAATAGTTTAAAAATTAAAACCAGCAGACTACAATATTTGTTTCCCGCCTTTAGGGGTTAAACAGAGTAGATACAAACAGTGTAGTCAGATTCTTGCATTTAGCTAGTGATAGTTATAAGCCACTCTTATATATACAAATGAATGGCGAACTTATCCACTTATATTCCTTCACATTCTTTGATTGTAAACTATATGCAAACGTTCGTGATTGATCAATATTTGGACCCATCTTTATATTTTAGAAAGTCGGCAGAAGAATACTTCTTTATGCAAACTCCAACAAATATTAAGAAAATTGCACTATTCATATATCATTTATTAAAATTACGAAAATCGTTTACCTATTAAGTGATCATGGGATGCAGCAATGGTACGTCAAGTATGTACTACAAGTTCAGCGACAAACAGGCACCAGAAAACTGCAGTCATTATCTATCATTTATCTCTGATGATAATGTCTGTTCATGATTGCAAAACGCACACGCGTATAGATTGTAATTGGCATATGCCAAACTTCTGTGTACATATTATTGAGGGTTTCCGCTGTCTGACGAGGTTACACCATACACAGGCTTCTATGATCGGTCCCAATCCGACACACTTGCTGCCATCATATACTACATGCACTGGCACTGTTGTCATCATAACATACACATGTTGTGTGTAATGGGCCGGTGGTCTACATCACTAAATAAAAAAAAGGCTACATTAGAGTAGTGTGACATTATGGTGTACCGTAATAACCCTAAATATTCGGACACAATTGATCCTGGGGAAATACATATAAATATATGGTTATCCACAAATGAAGAGTGTCACAATCTTCAGGGTTCGTATGGCTGTATTGGTTTCTCACAATAACAACATATTTGGAAACAATTTGTTTTGGGAAACCCCTCGGAGGTTTCCCAAAACAAATGGTGTCCGAATACTTGGGGTTATTACTGTAGGTTGTCTTATCTAGTGTTAACCCTTTCAACACTACAGACTTATCAAAGTATCATAATGTTTGCAACAGTGTAGATCCAGATAAGCCGGCCCGTAGCAAAACGGCTGAAAAGGATCTGCACTATTTGTGGATATTTTCTTATTCCTAAAAACAATACCCCTTTCTGATCAATGTAATAGTCTGAAAAATAACATGGAGGTGTCCATTCCAGTTGCTTAGAGGTGAAAGGGTTAACCATGCCTTTTTGATGTCAAATTCTTGGGAGTAGGTTTGCATACTTACAAGAAATAAATCTGGAGGATATAGCATATAAAAATAGTATGAAAGTCCGAATTTCGGTCTCAAATTATTTTATGTAAATGTATGATCTTTGAAACATTCAGAGGGAAATTTCACAAAAAAAATGTTTTGTTTGTCCATTGTAGCAAACGTTGAACTTTTACACAATATTTCTTGGACTGGTTTATTATTATTCACTTGGTTATATCTAAAAACATTTATTTTATCTACCGACTTCCCATAAAAGTGTTAAAAATGACTGACAGCAGATGTGGGGCCTATGGCACTTGCAAACAATATAAACCCTGAATGGCCTGATCAGCTTTGACAGCTATGCAGTCTGATCTGTAGTCTATTTCACCAAAATTGCAAAGTATACTTTAGTAGCAAAGTATACTTTGAGGGAGAAATTTTCAATTTTATGATAAATTTATTAATTTTTATTTTACTTAATTTATTACATTATCACAGCCAATTTGGCTGTGATAATGTAATAAATTCAGTATAATAATTCTGCATAGTTTTAATCATCAAATATATGCAATCGTTAGTTCTGCATGAAATAATACATTTCGGAAAAATCAATGATTGCTCCCTCAAAGTATACTTTGCAAGTTTGATGAAATAGGCTACAGGTCCTGTACTGTTTGTCAGGCTGGTAGAATACATGCGTGCATCGTGCTTATTGTGTACCGTGTGTTTTGCATGTTATATTTGAAGGGACCAGTGCAAGAAGAGGGCTAACTCCATCATGGAGTTAGTCCCATTCTTCCACTGGACCCTTCATTTATGCTTGGCTATCATATCAATGCTTCATATAACATGCTGAGTCTCTGCAAACCCCTGTAGTACATTCAGTATAATCAGGGGGCCATTTCACTAAACTTCGTACGACTAAAATGGTTGTAAGTGCAAAATTGTGATAGTCTGTAAATTTCACATTAAGAATGTTTTTTTGTTAACAATTATTGGATTTACATTTATTGAGCATAGGCTGCATATGCAGCCTATGCTCAATAAATGTAAATACATCAATTGAAATTTCCAGACGATCCTAAATTTGCACTTACAAACATTTTATTTGTACAAAGTTTAGTGAAATGGGGCCCAGATGTGCAAGCGTATTACACTTGTAATTGTATGATCTTTCTTGTCAAATGTTGTATTTGGGCATTTATATTTTTCACCCCAACGTTTATTAATACTGCTTATTGCATGTTTAAAGATTATTGCATTAAAGATTATATAAGTAAAATGAAAATGATTACTTATTTTTCCAATTACCATATGCAACTAGAATACATGTTTGTTTGTTTATTTGTGTTTAACGGCCTATCAACAGCTAAGGGCATGTAAGGCCAGGCAAAAAGGTTCAATCTCGTTTTAACCTGCTGCATTGGGGGGAAAATCCCAAAATCAGAATTGAATATTTACATCGAGAAAAAATATATTCAGCCCTGAAATTAAGAATAACCTGACCACACCAAGTCACTTGGCCCCTTTCTCTGAAAGTAATAGGATTACGAATAATCATGTTACTCGTATAAGGGGTATAACCAGATTCAACTGTCACACAAAATGCCAAAGACGTATGTGAGGGTCAAACCAGTAGCCGATTTCATCAACATTGCAAAGTACACTCATCTAGCAAAGTATACTTTGAGGGAGTAATCATTTATTTTTCCCGAAATGCATTATTTCATATAGAACTAATAACTACATATATTTGAAGATTAAAAGTATGCAGAATTATTATACTGAATTTATTACATTATCACAGCCAAAATGGCTGTGATAATGTAATAAATTCAGTATAATAAAAATTAATAAATTTATCCTTAAATTGAAAATTTCTCCCTCAAAGTATACTTTGCTAGATAAGTATACTTTGAAATGTTGGTGAAATAGGCTACTGGTCTCCATTCGGAATTCCGGTAAGGATAAACCCCAATTGTTAAATTACCCATCACAATCTCCCACCTGCCACCCACCTAGAATACATGTAATACATGTAGTTGTAATTGAAGTTTTTGCCAAGTTTATAAACTGGCACCCCTACTCTTAGAAACAAAATTGCTACCCCGCTCCATACCTCTTGCGAGGGTAGCAGTTTAACCCCATCTCGTTAATGTAACACATGGAAGAGTGATTTTTGCAATCGGTTATCCGGCGTGTTTGATATGTTAGTGATATAAAACTGACAAAGCTGTATCAATAAATTATTAATAAGGAACATACACATGCAGAAGTTGGTTATTTTCCCGTGTCAAGGTGTTTATCTGACATTTACATGTATATCTTGTAAATTTGAAAGCTTTATTTTGTTATGTTGAATGTTGAATAACAACAACAGAAAATATGGCTTCCATGAGAAAACGATTTCCCTGTGCTATTATTTTTGGCAATTTACTAGTTCTACATCAAAGATTATTTGTTTAAATGTATAAAATTTACAGTTTACTAATTTTTGAACTACATACAACAGGTTTGGATATGTACTTCGATTGCTCACATTTTTTGAATGGGTCAAATTGTAGCCGTAGATAACATATCGGAGGCGAATGATTGTAGCTACCCTACTCTAGACTAACATGCCATGTCTCTATATTATGTTTAACTTCTATTTTTGATTATCTGACTTTTTATGCCCCCGCCACCGAATGGTGAGGGGGGCATATAGTGTTACCGGTGTCCGTACGTACGTACGTACGTCCCGAAACCTTAACGCTGGGTAAATGGCTTATAATTTCTGTTTCCTTGCTCGCATCTGCTTCACATTTCACACACGCATTGCTCCAATGGTCCTCTACCGCCCTGTGACAAATCCACATTCATCCCGCCCCCGCTAAGCCCAGGGTTAAGGTCACAGACTTGGTGCTTTCGAAACCTTAACGCTGGGTAAATGGCTTATAATTTCTGTTTCCTTGCTCGGATCTGCTTCACATTTCACTCAGCGGGGGCATTCGTGTGCCGACAGGCCACATTTCTAGTTATTATTTACTTTGCTATAGTATCGGTAGTAAAGCCATAGTGCTATGTCTACCCTACTCTTGCAACTCCCAGGATATACATTGTTAAAACTTTTGTCGTCTGCTGTTTATTTTCCATTTGTATCATCAAAAACATGCTAGAATACATGCTTCGACAGCACTTCAGAA
Source organism: Conchocele bisecta (assembly GCA_029237695.1). NCBI lineage: Eukaryota > Metazoa > Mollusca > Bivalvia > Lucinida > Thyasiridae > Conchocele > Conchocele bisecta. The sequence continues at coordinate 64,235,163 of CM055267.1, forward strand.
TCATTTCCATCGGAGTGCTGTCAAACCATGTTTTTATTGAGAAATAAGGCAAGATATAAAATCAACAGCAGACGACAATTGTTGTGTGTAGCGGTCTAAGGGTTATGAGGTATATCCAGGTAGATGATCACCTGCTTCCATTATCTATAATATCGTTGTCCGAGCTGTAATGTTGGATGCAATAGCAAGTCGATCAATTTGCATAGAAAACACACAGGTGGAAGACTCATTCAGTACTATCTTCTATTATAGATAATAGAAGAGAGTACTGTATGAGACCAAGTGGGTGGGGTAATATATTTTTTTGTAATGGGCATTTTTGTTTGTGTCACAGGTCCGAGTCTTCCACCTGTGAGAAAACACACATCCAGTTTGCATTGACCACAATGTTAGTGATACAGCGTCAATAAAGCTGGGATCAGCATGTAGACATGCTATAAGTCTCAGTTGATATTTTATATTTTGCTGCTAATTAGACAGTTTAATGATGAATGTGTATTTATACATATGGCCGGTAGATCGTGGACAGCATGGCAGAGGACCATCAGAGGAATGCACATGTGAAATATGAAGCAGTTATGTTAAAGTAAACAGAACTATTAACCCTTAGACCGCTATCTTAATTTTTTTGTCGTCTGCTGTTTATTTTCTATTTTCCATTTTTATCATCAAAAACATGCTTTGACAGCACTTTAGAATGAACAATTGCCGACATGTTTTGATAGCACTTTAGAATCATTTCCATTGGAAATGATTCTAAAGTGCTGTCAAAACATGTTTTTATTGAGAAATAAGGCAAGATATAAAAACGAGATATAGACGACAATTGTTGCGTGTAGCGATCTAAGGGGTTAAGAAATTTATGTGTTATGGTTTTCAGCGCCCTAGATATTGACCTTGTCACAGCATAGAATACTGGGGACCGTTTCACTAAACATTGTACGACTAAAATGTTCGTAAGTGCAAAATTATGATAGTCTGTAAATTTCACATTAACACTGTTTTCTTGTAAATAATTGTTGGATTTACATTTATTGAGCATCCTATGCTCAATAAATGTAAATCCATCAATTCAAATTTGCAGACGATTCTAAATTTGCGCTTACGAACATTTTAGTCGCAAGAAGTTTAGTGAAACGGCCCCCAGATGTGCAATATGAAGCCGTTATGTGAAAGTAAACATAAATTATCAGAAATTTACCCGTGCGTTGAGGTTTTGAATGCACCAAGTATGTGACGTTGACCTTGGGTTTGCAGCAATCCGAGGATCATGGATCTGTCGCAGCATGATAGAGGACCTTCAGAGGAATGCAAGTGTGAAATATGCAGCAGCTACATCGGAAACAGAAATTATAAGAAATTTACCCAAGCGTTAAAAGTAGCCCACTCAGTAGGTACAAAATGTTCTTTATGGGAATTAATTTAAGTGTATAATTGCATCACTATTCCACCAGCTCTAAAACTTACGAGTGTCCACAACACATATAATCATTTAGTAATACATGTATTTATTTTACTGATAGTGATGCACGGTGGTATCGGGCTATTTTCATATGCAAATGAGGCATGCTATTTTTTAATTATTTATAGTACTTAAATGTGTCGCATGAAAAAATAATATTTTCGACAGATTATAACGTATTATCATTGAACATCAAAAATAAATACAGAGAATAAATAGTAATGCCTGTTAACATTTTAAGGAAACACGGTTTTCGCCCCTGATATCAGTATTGACATTTACATCTGTAGCCCATTTCATCAACATTGCAAAGTATACTTTACTAGCAAAGTATACTTTGAGGGAGTAATCATTTATTTTTCCTGAAATGCATTATTTCATATAGAACTAACAAATGCATATAGTTCATGATTAAAAGTATGCAGAATTATTATACTGAATTTATTACATTATCACAGCCATTAAATGGCTGTGATAATGTAATAAATTCAGTATAATAAAAATTAATAAATTTTTTAAAAAATTGAAAATTTCTCCCTCAAAGTATACTTTGCTAGTAAAGTATACTTTGCAATGTTGGTGAAATCGGCTACAGATATAAAATGTATAATAATGCCATTCAATATGTGGGGTAATGGTGAATGAATGTTTATTTTGCTAGAAAATGTCTCAGGAGATCTCTGCTATAAAGAACAGTTTTTGCCTACTGAGTGGGCATGTACATTTAAGGTTTTGAACGCACTAAGTATGGTGACCTTGACTTGGGGTTCAGCAGGGCCCGATAATCGTGGAATTGTCACAGAATGATAGCGGACCATCAGAGGAATGCATGTGTCAAATATGACGCAGCTACGTGAAAGGAAACTATACAAAATGTAAGGGAGTTTGTGACAGACGCCAGTAACACTATATTCCCCCCCCGTCACCATTCGGTGGCGGAGGCATAAAAAATTAATAATTGTAAGAATAGCATGGCACCAGTGCAAGCCGTGTCTGCAATGTTGATCTGGCTCTACATTGATCACTGATGTTACAGCGAGTTGTAAATTGACACATCTATGGAATAATCAAAATACACTTCTCCCCCATTGAATGAGGTAGCATTTGCCAGCAGGCAGCCCACAACAAAATAATACTGTAATTATTATAACACCCCCTTGGCATGTAATTTTCTATCAAAGTTAGTTTTGGCATTATAATTTCACAGAAACACAAACATTTGAATTTTGAGAGACGACTTCTAGATGAAACACAAGAATTTGGCTGGGGGGGGGGGGGGGGGGGGGCTACCTACTATTAGCGTGGGGGCTGAAATTAGTTGTTGTGTTGTTGTTGGTGGTGTTTAACAGCCTATCAACAGCTAAGCTCATTTAAGGCCAGCCAACAGGGTTTCAATCCCGTATTCTCCCTGGGGAAAATCCCAAAATCAGAATGGAATATTTACATTGAAAATAATTATATATTCAGCCCTGCAATTAGAATAACCCAACCTGGCGCCAGGTCCATACCACACCAAAGCCACTTGGCACCTTCCCATACAAGTAATAGGATTGTAAATAATCATATTACATGTACTCATTTAAGGGGTATAACCAGATTCAACTCTCACATACAAGAAAACCAATGACGTACATGAGGGCCAAACCACGTCCATCGGGATTCCGGTAAGGATGAATCCCGATCGTTAAATTTGAATAAATATGGTACATCTTCTATATATGTTACGGGAAGACCAAATGGAAATCCATATATAACGACACACTCTGGTTTCCAACATTTTATTGCAGTTTCAGCATCAAGCTGAGATTTTATTATCAGCGATGTTATTGCTCCACTCCCGACTGTACTGCCAACATGTAATGGTATATTATACAACAAATGTCTCAGGTTTCCATTGGCTGGTACAGTGTATTGGTATTTTGTTAATTGATCAATAATTGGCTGAGCACATACACATTCATCTCGAAGACAAGAACTATTCTTCGTACGACTAAAATGTTCGTTAACAATGTTTTCTTGTAAACAATTGATGGATTTACATTTATTGAGCATAGGCTGCAGCCTATGCTCAATAAATGTAAATCCATCAATTGAAATTTGCAGACGATCCTAAATTTGCGATTACGAACATTTTAGTTGTACGAAGTTTAGTGAAACGGGCCCCTGTAGATCATATTATTAGGATGCATTTGTTAACCCTTACACTGCTGAACTAAATGCTGTCGTCTGCTGTTTGTGTTCTATTTGCCTTTTTTTCATCAAAAACATTACTGTTTACATGGTTTGACAGCACTTTAGAACCATTCAGCACTTTAGAAAGAAAACAAAATCTGAAACAACAGCAGACAACAATTTTTGTTTCCCGCATTCCAACGGTTAAACCACTTCTAGAATGTACCAACTTGTGACATTAGAGAAAATCCTGCTCATGTTGTACAGTACAACCAACCCAAACGTCACAAAATGGTTTTCAGAGTAGTCCATTTATGAAAAGGAGGTATTTTTTGTTCTCAAAATTTCTTTAAAAAAGTGCAGAGCCTGATGAGATGGCTTGTTACGAGCCGGCTCATCTGGACCTGCACTATTTACCAATCCTACTATACAGGCCTGTGGTGTTGAAAGGGCCTCCGCAAGAAAAGTGATTATTATCAGGCTACCAGGTTCAACATGGTCAGGATCTACACTGGTCAGGAATAAAATGGCTCCTGAGGCTGTGACTGGAGACATTGGGTTTATTTATGACCTTGCAATTCATTGTAGGCTGCAGTCTGTTCAGGATCTGTACTGTTCAAAATTTAGTAATGCATCTAACTGTAACAGTATAAATTCTAGCCTGGTTGTAAGAGGAAGAGTCCGCTAGTTGATCATGAGCTAGACTGGTCACAAATGCAATAATTTATTTATTAAATGGTGTTTAATGGCCTGTCAACAGCCAAGGTCATTTTAGGGCATGTCAATGGGCTCAAATGAATAAGCCAAATCTATTGAATGCATCAGAAGTCCTGTCATCACGAGCCACATATTATGCAATAAGCCCCATAATCCAACCACATTGATTGCATGCATCACGAGTCTTGTCATCATGAGTGCCGTCATTACGAGTCCTGCCATTACCAGTGCCGCTCCAGTGTGTATTTGTGGCCACAAATGTCATAAGCACCATTTTTCAGTCACATCCACTAATGGTATAACGGTGCTTATGACAACGGTGCTTGTGGCCACAAATACACACTGGAACAGCACTTGTAATGACGGCATTCGACTGCCATCATTATGAGTGCCGTCATTATAAGTCCCATCATTACGTGTGCGGCAATTCTGAGTGTTGCTCCAGCTTATTTGTGGCCACAAATGTCACACGCACCATTATCCAGTCACATATATTGCCTGTATCACAAAGCTCGTGTTCAAGAGTCATTGTCAGTCTTGTCATTATCACGAGTGCCGTTATTACGGTTGTAGCTCCAGCATGTATCAGTGGTCACAAATGTCATATAAAGCACCATATACAGTCACATCAACTATCTGCATCTGTAGTCTTGTCATTATGTGTGCGGCCATTATGCGTGTTGCTCCAGCGTGTATTTGCGGATGAACTCCTGGTTGGCGGGGCCGGAGAGGGCCTTCACTGCGCGGTGGTGGAGCCTGCCCACCGTCTCTGGCTTCCCATCCCGGTGCTTCACCTCCATATCCATGTACTCCAGCCAGATGTCTGCAACATGATAAACTGGACATACAGTCTACGCTCATTACCTCAAACTCTCTTAAGTCAATTTACTGATAACTCAAATTGTTGGTTCCAAATACATGTTTTCCTAAAATAACTCTTGTTAACTCAAAGTTTCATTAATATAACTAAAATAAATTAAAGTTTCCATTCTTTGTAAGCACTTCATATTATCAAATGGGAGCACATTTTAACAATGGCTAATTTTACTGAGTCACCCACGCTTCCAATGACGTTTAAAACATGATGACATCCATGTCAAAACATCATTGCTTTGTCGAGCGATTTGTAACGTACTTTGGAACATCTTCATTTTGTTTATTAGATGCAACTTCGGCACATAATACGTGAACGTAATTACGGTGATGCGGTCAACCAATCAAATTCATATCACATTTATGAAATGGGTTATAACTGGCATAACATGTGATAAACAAATGTGGAAATGTGGTCTATGATGCCGGAATTGTGACCGCTAGATATCACTTTCCACTGAAATTGCTGAGGCAATGACAAGCTGGGTTATTGGACAGTGCAATTAATTAGCTAACTTGTCCTTTATGTCAATCTTTGTCGCTCTTTCCTATCGGTTTGCTTGTGGATCAAATTGACAGGACTGTCTGCAATTGGCCGGTATTCTAACATCTGAGCTTGATTCAATAGGGTATCACACAATAACAAAGGCTGGAGTTCACCTGTATGGAGATCGCAGCAAGATCAACACTGAAACCACAATATACGGATCGGTAGCCGATTTCATCAAAATTGCAAAGTATACTTATCTAGCAAAGTATACTTTGAGGGAGTAATCATTTATTTTTCCTGAAATGCATTATGTGATATAGAACTAACGACTACATATATTTCATTATTAAAAGTATGCAGAATTATTATATTGAATAATATACAAAATGGCTGTGATAATGTAATAAATTCAGTATAATAAAAAATAATATATTTATCCTTAAATTGAAAAATTTCTCCCTCAAAGTATACTTTGCTAGATAAGTATACTTTGCAATGTTGGTGAACTAGGCTACAGGTGTCACTTAGTCCCAAGTGTGAGCCCCATTACAGACCGCTGATATGTAAATCCCAGTAAGGGCGTCTTAGAATCAACATGACAAGGACACCACTTTCTGAATAGCTACCTGCACTAGAGTCGCCATGGTCACAGACGGCATTCTCGTAAGCCTTGCGTATGTGTTTGACCTTGGCCTTATCCTGGGCCATCTCCATGGCGATGTAGCTCCGGTAGAACTGCAGCGACACCGGCTTGTAGTCGGACACCCTGCAATGGTGGACAGAAAATCTCAGGTACTGCAGGCCAACAGTTTGCTGATATGTGAAAGAATATTTCAGACAAATGTTTAACCCTTTCACTATCTGACACTGACTGCTCCATGCTATTAAATATTTTAATATTTCATTACTCGAAAAAGGGGTATTGTTTTCAAAATCAAAAAGACTGCAGATACAGGCGAGACGGCTCGTATTGATTCGACTGATCTGTGTTTGCAAATGTTGCAAAAGGTATGTATGGTTGAAATGGTTATGGTAATCTAACGGATACAAAGTATTACTAGCAGTGAGATGGCCTTACCGCTTGTATATCTTCCTGGTGTGCTGTATGCCATGTTTGAGGTATTCCATCTCGAGGTACAGTTCCTTGGCTGGCTCACTCACATCCCTACACCCGATCATGGAGCCCTGGAGTAACGTAATGACCGTATATGTACAAGAAATACTCCTATATGGTTGATTAACTGGTTATTCATTATCATAAATGCTTGTATAATCTAAGATTTCATTTCATTTCAGTCATTTCAATCACTTCTATTATAATCATCTACGTATCACAATTGATCACTTGGTCACTTGGACCGCAAGCTGAGAAAAGTGACCTTACGTTTGTGACCAGCGTAGTCCCAGATCATCTGTACTTATGCTTATGATCAGAGCCTATGCTGGTCCCTATTTTATCAATTTAACCCTTAGACCGCTATCTTAATTTTTTAGTTGTCTGCTGTTTATTTTCTATTTTACATTATTATCATCAAAAACATGCTTTGACAGCACTTTAGAATAATTTACAACATGATTTGACAGCACTTCAGAATCATTTCCATTGGAAATGATTCTAAAGTGCTGTCAAACCATACTTTTATCGAGAAATAAAGCAATAAATAAAAGCAACAGCAGACGACAATTGTTGTGAGTAGCAGTCTAAGGGTTAATGTGGTTTATGGCTCTGGATAACACTTTTTATGACTTGCTAGTTAGAGTATAGACGATGATCAGGATCTACACTGGCTACAATGTCCTACGACTTAAATCCCAACATCGTCTACACAATGTGTCTTTTTATGTGGCAGTGACTGGAGAAATGTGGCTTATGCACATTGCGACCAGTGTAGATTCAGATCAGCCTGTGCATCTGCATCTGATCAGGATCTGCACTGTTCGCCATTCAATCACTTATACACCCGTTGTGCTTCTCCAGGAGAAGAATTCACATAAGTGTAAAAGCTTGTTTTCTAATCCTGTTCCCAATTGTATGTATATATATATCACTTGCCACAACTTGAAATAAATATTGTTTAAACTAACATAAATGGTTATCAGGCAACAGAAGTGCTATTTGATCATGTTGATCATGCAACAGAAGTGCTATTTGATCATGCACTACACTGGTCTCAAATACCATAAGCCCCATTTCTCCAGTCACAGCCACATATGGATAACGTACAAACATATTAAAAGAAACTGTAACCTGTGCTTATAAAACATTCTGAGCATGTTATAGATTCTCGTGTCTGAAATCACAAAGTTTGATTGGTCGAGGCTGAGCTGTGCTCAGTCTCGACCAATCAAACTGTGATTTCGAGTTCGAATTTGCAGAACATGTTCAGAATGTTTTATAAATCACAGGAGCAGTCTTCGAATGTTGTTTCAGCATATTTAAACTAATGTATTGCTTTTGTAAAGGAGTATGTAATGCTAACCACGCATGACAGACCTGCATAATGCATTAGCCAGGATTTGATCATACAATATGAAAGGTTGGAAGTTTTTATCAGCACTAAGACAATCCTTTGAAGAATAACGGCTATAATTATAACCAAATCATGGATGCTGCAATGAGCTCATGAATTGCCAATAAAATATAACTTCACTTGTAACTGACAGTACATCAGAAGGGTGGTTCACAATTCGTTCGTTTAGCAATTCGTTCCCTGAAATTAACAATTTGTTCCTTCGAATTAGCAATTCGTTCTCACAAATTAACAATTTGTTCCCTCAATTTAACAATTTGTTCCCACAAAATAACAATTTGTTCCCAGGGGAACGAATTGTTAATTCGTGGGAACGAATTGTTAATTTGTGGGAACAAATTGTTAATTTCAGGGAACGAATTGCTAAATTGAGGGAACGAATTGTTAATTCGAGGGAATTAATTGTTATATCGTGGAAACAAATTATTAATTTCAGGGAACAAATTGTTAAATTGAGGGAACAAATTGTTATATCGTGGGAACGAATAAATAAAAAAAATCCATACTTTCTGATGTAACTGACCTTTTATTGTTATTATGTCTCCTGTACATGTGAACTCTACTGTGAAAATGATGCAAAACATTCCGCAAATAAAAACTTGTGGGGCAAGCAATGGCGCACAAAGTAGGGTCATCATCTTTCTCTCTCTTTAATTAATCCTTGATAGTTTAATGTCTGAACAAGGCATACTCATGCTTGAAAACTCAATTTGAAGGCTATAACAAATAACAACAAGAAATGTGGCCTGTCGGCACACGAATGCCCCCGGTGGCAGATTGGAGAAACTGTGGCAAAGTTAATTAACCAAAATGATAAGTATTCACAAGCACATTTATGAAGGTCAAAAGGTCAAGGTCAAAATAAGGGAAGCATGTGTGGCATTTGTCCACAAGTATGATGTATTGAAATATTAAAGTAATCCATCAAGGAATATAGAAGTTATGACAGAAATGAGAAACTCCGACAAACTTTGTAATGTGTGAAAAAGTTCAAAGGTGTGAAAGTAAAAAGGTTAACGTCATATTAATGACAGCATGGATGTGTGGCATTTGTCCACAGGTATGCTGTGTTGAAATATTTAAGCAATCCTTTAAGGGATATAGAAGTTATGACATAATTGAGAAACTCCGGCGAACTTCTTAATGTGCCGGACACACAAACACACAGTCCAAACACTATATGTCTCCGGCTCTACCGAGCCCGGGCGCATAAAAAACAAAATTTAGGAAACTGTACTGTATGAGAAATTTTGTTCGTCAGAAAATGAAAACTAGAAAATTGTTGTAAAAAAGCCATCAAGATCAAAACAGCAATCAAGCATCTGTGACCTTGAGGGGATTAAACCCACTTTCATTATGTGTGTAAAAGTTTTGAAGATCGGATAGACATTATTAGAATTATCGCACAGAAACAAAAGAAATGCGCAATAAACAATCTACTTTTAGCACCTGTGAACTTTACCTTGAGTAAATAAATAAAATTCAATAGGGTTATTGCCATGGTTGATATGAATGTACATTTTAAGTATCGCAAGATCTGATATGTGGTAGTCAAATTATCGCACAGAGACGAAAATGGTTTACTGGCAAATAAACAGAGACGGACAGGGTACACACTATATGCCACCGACAACTATTTTTGCAGTGGCATACAATAATGAATGAATATATACTTTACAGACGAATTTGGAAAATATTAGTGTAGAAATTATGGTCGGCCGTGTAGGCAGCATGGAGGTGTCTGCACAACACAGTATAGGTATGAACCACTGTAGGTCTGTGTATCTGTCTGTATGGGCAGTCACTGAAGAAATGGCGCTTATGGGATTTGTCACCAGTATAGCTCCCGATCAAATAACGCAGTCCAGTAGCCTGATAACGATCTACACTGCTAGAAGCATGACAGGTGTTTCATTGATGGAAAAGCGAACAGTGCAGATCCTGATCAGAGGCTAATCTGGATCTACATTGGTCGCAAAACCCATAAGCCCCATTTCTGCAGTCAAAGCCACATGTGTCTGTGAGTGTGTACCCACCTCGAGGAGGCGGACGGTGTTGTCTGCGGCCCCAGACGTCACACTGTAGTCCAACACCAGCTGCACCAGCGGCCACGTATCCTGTACAGAAGATTTTTTAAGAATTTATGCTATTTTTAGACAGCGGCCATCTTGGATTAGCGATGACCTCCATTTTAACAAATCTGAAAAGGCTTCACCCATGGACCATAACTTTTAAGTTTGGCTACCATGGGCCAAGCGGTTCATGTGAAGAAGAATTTTGAAATCTATAATAAAAGAACGACCTTTTGACCTTTCAGGCCATCTTGGATGACATAACCATCCGATTCCGACAAAAAATGCACCAGAGTGATCACCTCGTTGATACCTTCGATTTGATATTATGACATGACCATATTCGGTCAAAAATAAAATTTGAACCCAATTTGACCCCACGGGCCACGCCCATTTTTGACCCCGGGGTCACCATTTTAACAACTTTGAAAGAGCATTGTACATCAATCATTCCTACCAAGTTTTATCGAAATCCGGTTGGCGGTTCTTCAGAAGATTTTTTAAGAATTTGTGCTATTTTTAGACGGCGGCCATCTTGGATTACATAATGACGTCATTTTAACAATTTTGTAATCCCCCTACCTAAGGACCATGACCATGAAGTTAGGTGACTATAGGCCCAATGGTTACCGAGGAGAAGACGTTTGAAAATGTTCACGGATGGACGACGACGGACGACAAACACATTGCGGTAACAATAGCTCACACGAGCTTCGCTCAGGTGAGCTAAAAACACTAGTCTAGTATTCTATATATCATGTGACATGGTTTGCTCCAAAATGGGCATGTATAATGTGATCTCAGTAAAAGAGTATACTTGTTCACATTGCGTCATTACTGGTACCTGATAAAAACTAGATCGACAGTAAATTAAGCCAAGGCTTATGGAATACCACCCAATTTTTCTGAGCCCTTGATGTTGGCATAAGTGGAGGTGGAAGATTTCTCACAGCACAGCAGACAGATGGATGCATGAATGCATGTGCACACGAACAGAGAGACAATCTGACTCCAGTATACACCCCACCCCCACATCTTGTTGCAGGGTGGGGTGTGGGGGTATTATTATAGTGTATACACTGGAACCTTTTTAAAACAGGTTACACCACTGTAATTCTGCCATATGGGAAGTCCAATGCAAGTCTGCGTGATTTGCAAACATGTACGTACAATCATTGTTGTTAGAGAAAAATTATAGTGAAACCCAATACATGTATGTACAATTATGTCTGGTCAGAGGGTGGTTAGCCATCTATGTGAGGAAGCTACTGATGAAGTTTGGTAAAGATCTAACTAATGTATCAGGAGATATGGAAATTGTTGATTGTTAATTCCGCATTATTATAAGGGTTAACCCTTTCCCTGATAGAAACGACTTTTCACGCCTCTGCAGAAGATGTCTTTTGAAAACATTGTGGGAAAAGGAGAAATTGCTTGTAACAAGCAATTTCTCCTTTTCCCACAATGTTTTCTACTCTATCAGATAATTTAACCATCATTTGACCCAGCATTTGATTCTTTTATTCAGATGTTTTCGATTTGGAAGAGTCGAAATATCGCAAAACAAGGAAAGGGTTAATAGGGTTTATAAGTGTGTACGGTATGTGGGTCAGAACCATTCACAATGATTATCTCAATCTCACATGCAATCTACCCAGTAGAAAGAATTATCTCACTTCCACTTCAGAGCGAGTAGTATGCATGCTATGAATATATCGCCAGTCTGAAGGTGTCTGTCTGTCAAGTATTGTGATTGCTTGCAAGTCAATCTGTCCCTTGAGACAAGGATCTCCACATTACAGATTAAGTTTTGTTTCCATCCTGTCACCAAAACGCGTAGGTTTTAATCTTCTGTGGCATTTCTATTTCTTTAACCTTATAGTACCAGCTGCACTCGATTTCAATCAAGGACCAAAAGTAGATATTTACCCATGACTAAGGAATAGTTCCTGATTTGATGTACCCATCTTGAATATAATGACACATGCTTATAAAGCTTTCACCTCGAAGTTACTTGAATATAAAGTTAATTTTCAGATTATTCCACTAATCAATGCGTGTGTACTTTTATAAAAACTCACAAACTCATATGCAAACAGTGTAGATCCAGAAGAGATGGCCCATTATCAGTGTAGATCCAGAAGAGATGGCTCATTATGAGCCATCTCTTCTGGATCTACACTGTTTGAAATTGCTAGGATAGAGGTCTGGAACTTAATCTGAAAATGTGAAGATCCTTTTCTCTAGGGACAGATTTGAATACCTAAATGCATCTGAAAGCCTTTTTTAAAGCCCTTAAAAACTAATCAGATGTGATACCATATGTTCCAAATTGCAGCAACTTGTATAGGAACATTATTCGAGGCACTGATTGACTAAATGATTTCTGTGTAACAGCCCCCCTGGGAGGAGAACTTGACAAGTATTCAGGGGAACATGCACCTATACATGTGCAGTCAGTGTCTAGTACAATAAATACATTTATAGTTCTAATAGTGTTTACACAGAGTACCAAATACAATTCTGACACAATTTGGAATTACGATAATGCAGTTATGACTGCATAGATTAGTCTATGTATGCAGTACAGTCAGGGTATAGACTGTTTTTCATATAATGTTTACAAGTTTTTACACAGTAAGTAAGTGGCTGTTCTGACTAGTCTTGCCTTGCTCGTTATCTGACGAAGCTGGTGTAGTCCAATCAGAACTAATACAATTAAGAGCAATTAGGTATGAATAATTGATCACACTCATTCAGAAGCATGCAATTGTGGTGTTCCAATTAAAGTGGAACAAACAAATGGAAGGATGGTGATAGGAGCACAGTGGCACAAGACAAGCAATACAATTGCTTCAAAGAATATGGGTTTTTTTTCTCCACATTTTGTTTTCCCATTCAAGAGAATACCAAAAAAAATATTTTTCAGGTTTTTTTTTATGTTTTATTTGCACATTCAAGAACAAATACGTACGCAGATGTCTTGAAAATTAGAAACATTTTTATAATTTTGCAATAGTTCCAGTGTCAAATACATGTATGAGGTGGTAGCTATTCAATCTGCTATATCTGTCTTTGTCTTTTTCCTGGTTCTATTTATTTTACCCCAAATAATGTTAGATTCTTTAACCCTTACACCGCTATCTTAATTTTTTGTCGTCTGCTGTTTATTTTCCATTTTTATCATCAACGAGGATGGCCGTGGCCCACATGTCGAGCCCGCCGAGGCATTTGATGGTCTCAGAGTGTATTTATTTTAGTTTGATGCCCAATAAGCATACAAAGTTTCAAGCAAATCTGACTTACGGTTACAGAGATAGTAGGTATGTGAAAACTTTAACGCAAATTTTGACAGAAACTTGAACGCAAACTTCTAAGTCATTTGACCTTGACATAGGGGCACAGGGGCCGCATGAGTGGGACACAGAATGAATATATGGATGATGACTAATAAGCATATGAAGTTTCAAGTCAATGTGACTTAGGACTGCAGAGATATAAGGTACATTATATTTAAAAACTTTAACACAGATTTCGGACTGACGGACGGACGGATGCACAGACGGACGTTCTTACATTAGGGTACTTATGTGGCTTATCACATGTTAAATATTAGCCACATAAAACGATTTTTAGCCACATAAAACGATTTTTTAGGTGGCTAATTGTAACCAACCCTATCCTTTAACAAGTCCATAACCCTGTGGGGCTAGCCACATAAGTACCCTAATGTGTGCCCGGACGGACGCACGCACGGACAGACATTCCTACAAATGGATACTTATGTGGCTAACCCTAACCTTTTCCTTTGTCCATCCCTATTGTTCTGTAGCCACATAAACCCATTTTTAGCCACATAAAATCACGGCCATAATTACCTGCTGTTGAGACAAAACCCGTAAATAATGAAAAACATCTAAGAAAATACTTGTGTGACAGAAAACATTTAGGTCACAGTATTCCCAACAGTTCTCTGTAGCACAAAACAACAGTGAGCTTGTTTCACAATGAAACATAGTCGTCTCCATGCAATTATTCAAATTAAAATCACATAAACTACCAGTTCAATAGCATGTGAATGTAATATTCTTGTTATAGATTTTCTCAGTCGATGAATGCTTTATAATACGCATGCTTGAAGTATTTTCTTTATTTACAGGCCTATTCTGGTATGCACGTCTTTAGCAACATTGTTAAATAGAAATTGATTTGGGAACAAATTTTCCATAGCCAAGCAAATCATGCAATACATGAGAAAGGATTCTGAATGGAAAGGAATGGTGCTTAAACCTTCCTACGCTGTTAACGGAAATTGCCGTCTTCTGTTTTTCATTTTTGCTTTAATTCTTTACAAAAAACTGGTTTTGACAGCACATTTCTCCAGTGCTGTCAAAACCAGGTTTTTGTCGAGAAATATTGAAAATAAAACATTTCCAGCAGACGACAGCATTTAATTCAGCGTAGTAAGGGTTAACCCTTTCAACACTGAAGGCCTGTATAGTGGTATTGGCAAACAGTGTAGATCCAGATGAGACGGTCTCATCAGGATCTGCACTTTTTGCAAGTAATTTTCATATTTTTGAGAACAAAAAAAACAAAACTTTTTCATAAATGGACTAGACTGAAAATCATTTTGTGACAATTTGATTGGTTTCAAAATGAACATATAAAAATCCATTCCAGTTACTTAGGGGTGAAAGGGTTAACGTCCCATCGACAGAAGAGCATCGTTTAGGACCATCAAGGATAAGCATATTAAAACTGTTCAATTGAGTGGTTATACCATATCTTTTATTAGTGAACGGCATATATATGTCGCTCACCATAATGGGCTTTCTGAGTTTGCATTCAGTGCCCACAGGCAGTACGATCAGCGGCTACATTGAGTTCGGAAACATGCCCGAGACATCTACCAGACTTAGATATTTCTTTTGCTGTGAACACGAGTACCAGCTGATCAGGTGCTACACTGGTCAAACATTCAATATGTCCCCTATTGTGTGGCGTCTACCATACAGAAATGCATTAAGACTCAATAAATAAATCAGAATCTAGCCTCAATGAATAAAAACTCAAGATAGCTTCTGATGGCTGTCAGATTTACTTAGCCAGCAAGGCCAACATTTACAATCAATTATGCAATCTCTGCTCTCATGGTGCAAAGCACTTGGAGTGCAATATCTAAATGCAATATCAATAATGTTGACATACACTTTTAGACTGCACCATTGCTGGTGTTCAATATCTCTTATTTTAATTTGCATCATTCCGCAGTATCGGAAGGACACGCAACTTGGCAGTTGTAAAATTGCACTAATCAGTCCAAAAATCACAATTAAATCTCAATTAAGGAGTTTACTATCGAATCAGATTATAATTTGTGGTATTCCATGAAACATACATGCAATATAATGACCCTTATTTTTGTTTAGTCTGACATGTGTTTAATGTTGGTTAAAAACCACAAATTGAGATTTTTGTCAGATTGGGAGCTTACTGCCAGAACATGGTACTATTACTGAAAGTGACATATCAATTAGATATCCTAACATTGGTTTAACTTTGACACAAATGGCATATGAATGCAATTGTCAATTAAATACTAAAACCTTTTCAGTTACAGCTATTTTATGAAATCAGATATGGCGTAATCATATCTGTAATGCTATCTGTGGAAATATCTATGATTTTAATGGCACTTTAGGAGTTTCAACAAGCAGGATGAGGGGCCGCCTAGTGGTCAATAGGTAATCATACATGGTGGTGTTTTGGAATTGTACAACTTGGTAATAGCAAACATTGCAGGCCCAGATCAGCCTGCACATCTGTGCAGGCTGATCAGGGTCTGCAATGTTTCTTACAGACAGATGTTGGTATTTTTTTTGAAATGGTATGAAGAGCTGTGGAAATATCTATGATTTCAATGGCACTGAGGAGTTTCAACAAGCATGATGAGGGGCCGCCTAGTGGCCTATAGGTAATCATACCTATGGAACTGTACAACTTGGTAATTGCAAACATTGCAGGCCCAGATCAGCCTGCACATCTGTGCAGGCTGATCAGGGTCTGCAATGTTTCTTACAGGCAAATGTTGGCATTTTGAAATGGTATGAAGAGCTCCAGATAAGTTTTGTATCTAAAGAGTATTATACCCCAAGATTGCAAATTCAATGAGTATTATTGATTTTCTTCCTTATTAAACAGGGAACAAATGGCCAAAAAAAACATATTAAAAAAATTATTTGCGTATGAAGTGTGTACTGTTTCATTGTTTTTATGGCCTCTATTAACAAATCATATAGGTGTGGTACATGTACTTCTATTCAGCAGGCTGTCTGTGGGGCCACGTTTACCACTAATAATAATATAAATAATGTAAATATGGCTGTGATTGGAGAAATGGGGTTTACGGTCTTCGCAACCAGTGTTGAGCCGGCACATTTGCAGTCTGATAAGGGTCTGAACTGACTGAAATTTAGTCAGCGAAATCCCCATTATGCTTCCAAAATGCATTACAATTCCTTATTAGACTGCATGAGTGAGCCAGCAGAAAGACTTAGACAGAAATGCATTTAAGCCATATTTTTCCAGTCAAAGCAACAAAAAACAACTTAAATTTGGCTGGTGTAAACAACTTTTCAATGAGAAACTCTCTGAATGAAATCTGACTTACTCAAATATAAAAATAAACATTTGTTAAATAAGGTAATAGTAATAATAAACTGGTGACAAATATCAACTGGTACCATTTAGCTTGTACCTGACCTTGCAATCTGATCCAGTTATAGCCAGGACAATTTGCAGCACTTTTAACCATTTCAGCAGACACTGGGCACACTTCAGGACCAATCCACACAATTTTGACAGTCTCAACAATGGCATAATAACCAGAGAATTACAGGGCATTCGGAAGTGAGGTCCACTGGTATCAATCAGTGGTTTCAATGGCCATCCAAGTCTGCCGACACACTGTTAACAAGCATCAACTCACAAATTGAACACCAGGACAGGGAGAGCGGGGCATATTGACTGCAATTATGCCAGACGTTTTGACATTTCCTCCAATTTATTCAACTCCTCTCATAAAACAAGATCTGGTCGACAAAACAGCAGATCCATTCTGTACAGTAAAACTTACAGAAAATGGTTTAATTACTGCCAACTATATTAAAGGTACATGCCCACGCAGTAGGTGCAAAATCTTCTTTATAGGAATTAAATAAGTGTAGAATTATGTCACTATTCCACCAGTTCTAAAAATTACGAGTGCCCGCTATACAAATATAATCATTTATTAATTATGAACTTACTGTTAGCGACGCGCGGCGGTAACAGTCTATTTTGATAATGTGCGGGGACGACGACTTTCACATCACGGCTTGTGGTGCGCATGCGCAGTATACTACGCGCGCCAGTAGGCTTCACAATATGTAAACAAGAATATCAACATGTTGAAACGTCCAGGACGGAAATTGTATGAAACGGCGTCGGCCAAAAAAAAAGCGAAATGTCTGAGGAATAGGCAGTACAGAGAGCGAGAGAGTGGTTAATATTGGCGACCAGATCACCAAATGGAAAGAGTTACGTGGAGATTTAGATTTGGACTCGAACAGAGATTTTTCTTCTCAACTTCCGATACTTCACTGCGCATGTCAAAGATGTGATATGATTGACCGTGTCACGTGACGCGTATTGGTAAAAATAGCACGAGGTCGGAAAATACCCTTTCTGGTTGCGGCATATAAAATGCGATTTAACACCAATTAACACACGCCGTAATTGAAAATAACTCGTTAGTGGGTAGACAAATGGCTCATATAAGGCATGACAGAAAATGAAAAGTAGTAGTACAGTATAACCTGCTGCGTGGGCATGTACCTTTAATAATATATAAATTATATTCTTTATTTCTGTTCTGACCACTTATTTGATATTATTAACATGTTAAACTTGCTAGGCCGTCTGCACACAATATTGACAAAATTCAGTACTTAATCAACAAAAGAAACACTGATCTGGTACCAGTAGCCTATTTCACCAACATTGCAAAGTATACTTATCTAGCAAAGTATACGTTGAGGGAGAAATTTTCAATTTAAGGATAAATTTATTAATTTTTATTATACTGAATTTATTACATTATCACAGCCATTTTGGCTGTGATAATGTAATAAATTCAGTATAATAATTGTGCATACTTTTAATCTTCAAATATATGCAGTCGTTAGTTCTATAATTATGAAATAATGCATTTCGGGGAAAATAAATGATTACTCCCTCAATGTATACTTTGCTAGATACGTATACTTTGCAATTTTTATGAAATCGGCTACTGGTACCAGGTGCCCCTAGCCATATCCAAAAGATGGTTTGGCATAATGAAAACATGAAAAACAGCAGACAACAATTTTCAACCCTTAGACCGCTACTCACAACAATTGTCGTCTGCTGTTGCTTTTATATCTTGCCTTATTTCTCAATACAAACATGTTTTGACAGCACTTCAGAATCATTTCCAACGGAAATGATTCTGAAGTGCTGTCAAAGCATGCTGTAAATTATTCTAAAGTGCTGTCGAAGCATGTTTTTGATGATAAAAATGGAAAATAGAAAATAAACAGCAGACGACAAAAATTAAGATAGCGGTCTAAGGGTTAATTCATCATGCACCATTCATACAAGCTCTCACCTTCTGTACTACGTATTTCTGTGCCAATACAAGTTTCAAACATGTTTCTGTTGACATATAAGAAAACTACAAAAACCAGCAGACGACAATGAGGGATAGTATCTAGTTATTTCTATTTGATTTTATTTATAGAAATCCGGTCCAAATTGTATATTTTATTGACTTATTGCTTGTAAAAAGGGTGACTGTCGCACGATTTGATCTGTAAAGGAAACATTATAGTGTTTTCGACTAGTGTTGATCCAGGTTATCCTACATATCTGCACAGTCTCACCCGGAACTGCACTATTTGCCAGATTCATATTTTGACACTTATTAGTTTTATAGCAAACAGAGTAGACTCAGATCAGACTGCACAGATGTGAAGTCTGATCTGGGTCTACCCTGTTCGCAGTCTTAATTTTGCACTATTTAAATAAAATAAACTATAGGAGCGGATTTCTATAAACAGATTCGCAAAGGGAAATAACTAACAACAATCCCTCATTCTAACACAATATTCGCTATTCGCTAAGATCTCACCTTCTGTGGAATGTGTTTCTGTGCGAGGGTGAGGGTTTTCTGGACATCGTCGACGGCGGCGAGGCTGGTGGTCTGCAGCTCGAGATGACGGCGCCACAAGTCGCGGCAGGTGGGGTAAGCCGTGGTCGCCTCCTGCACCACCGCCCCACACTTCTCTGTCAGGCCACCATTCAACAGCACGTCAATCTACCGGCATGGAGGATCGGAGAGAATGTGTGAATCCATCGTTATGGTTTATTATTTTGCTTAATAGTATTTAACAGCCTATCAACTATGAAAATTAATTTGGGTCGGTTGAATCCCATATTTAACCTGTACAGATTGGGGGAAAATCCCAAAATCAGAACTGAATATTAAAGCTAGAGTCCCACATACCAGGTTATAATATCGGGAGGCATATTTTTTTGTCCATTCTTTAGATATGACATTGTTCGGGCAAACTAGATTGGTCAGTAAGCGAGGCTTACGGAATACCCCCCGCGTGGGCCCAGGTACCCCTAAAATATGTAAAAATTTCCAAGTGTGTGGGCTTGTGACCTTGACTCTGGGATTAGCGCGAGCGGCATGAACGTGAATTTGTCACAGGGTGGTAGAGGTCCATTGGAGCAATGAGTGTGTGAAATGTGAAGCAGATCCGAGCAAGGAAATAGAAGTTATAACCGATTTCTCTGATGTTAAGTTTTGTAAAGAGACTACCGTATAACCTCGAATTAACGCCGCCGGATGAGTTACATTTTACAAAAGGGGGGGGGGGGGCGTTTATTAGCCAGTAAAAAAAAAAAAAAAGGATTTAAGGATTATTTGTGTTTGAAATTGGCGGTCATTGGTTTATTTATTTATTTTTTTTGGGGGGGGGGGGGGGTGGGGGAGCGTTTATTAGGAGGGGGGCGTTAAGTCGAGGTTATACGGTATGTATGTGACGTTGACCTCGAGATCAGCGGGGATTTGTCACAGCATATGAAATATTAAGTATTTTCAATGAAAGAAATAGAAGTTACCGTATAACATATTTCTCTGATGTTAAGTTTTGTAAAGAGACTAAGTATGTGACCTTGACCTTGGGATCAGCGGGGGTTGGACAGTCGTAGATTTGTCACAGCATGATAGTACAACCTTAGAGGAATGCACAAGTGAAATAATAAGAATTTTCAATGAAGGAAATAGAAGTTATAACTTATTTCTCTGATGTTAAGTTTTGTAAAGAGTATTTGACCTTGACATTGGGATCAGCGGGGGTTGGACGGTCATGGATTTGGCACAGCATGGTAGTAGAGCCTTACAGGAATGCATGTGTGAAATATTAAGCATTTTAGATGAAGGAAATAGAAGTTATAACAATATTTCTCTGATGTTAAGTTTTGTAAAGAGACTAAGTATTTGACCTTGACCTTGGTATCAGCGGGGGTTGGATGGTCGTGGATTTGGCACAGCATGGTAGTAGAGCCTTACAGGAATGCATGTGTGAAATATTAAGCATTTTAGATGAAGGAAATAGAAGTTATAACAATATTTCTCTGATGTTAAGTTTTGTAAAGAGACTAAGTATTTGACCTTGACCTTGGTATCAGCGGGGGTTGGATGGTCGTGGATTTGGCACAGCATGGTAGTAGAGCCTTACAGGAATGCATGTGTGAAATATTAAGCATTTTAGATGAAGGAAATAGAAGTTATAACAATATTTCTCTGATGTTAAGTTTTGTAAAGAGACTAAGTATTTGACCTTGACCTTGGGATCTGCGGGGGTTGGACGGTCGTGGATTTGGCACAGCATGGTAGTAGAGCCTTACAGGAATGCATGTGTGAAATATTAAGCATTTTAGATGAAGGAAATAGAAGTTATAACAATATTTCTCTGATGTTAAGTTTACAGACTAAGTATTTGACCTTGACCTTGGGATCTGCGGGGGTTGGACGGTCGTGGATTTGGCACAGCATTGTAGTAGAGCCTTACAGGAATGCATGTGTGAAATATCAAGCATTTTAGATGAAGGAAATAGAAGTTATAACAATATTTCTCTGATGTTAAGTTTACCCGGACGGACGGACGGACGGACGGACGGACGGACAGACGTTCTTACAGTACTATACTTATGTGGCTTATCACATGTTAAATATTAGCCACATAAAACGATTTTTAGCCACATAAAAGGATTTTTTAGGTGACTAATTGTAACCAACCCTATCCTTTACTAAGTCCATAACCCTGTGGGGCTAGCCACATAAGTACCCTAATGTGTGTCTGGACGGACGGACGGACGGACGGGACGGGACGGACGGACGGGACGGGACGGGACGGGACGGACGGACGGACAGACAACCTGACTCCAGTATACCCCCCCACAACTCTTTGCGGGGGTTATAAATAAACATTCAGTCACTATTACCAGAGTATTATTTTGCATTATTATACTTCTTATATCTAATGTGAATTTTCACACTGATATCAGGGGCGATAACCGTGTTTTCTTAAAATGTTAACGGACATTACATTATTCTCTGTATTTATTTTTTGATGTGCAATGATCATACTTTCCTGCCTTATTTGCATATCAATATAGCCTGATACCGCCGCAAATCACTATCAGTAAAATATCAGTAAAATAAATATTACTAAATTATTTATATATGTATAGCGGGCACTCGTAATTTTTAAAACTGGTGGAATAGTTACACAATGATACACTTATTTAATTCCTATAAAGCATATTTAATACCCCAACTTTTGAACATAAAAAAATTATATATACCTGATCTGGTGCCAGGTCTTCACCACACCAGAGTCACTTATCCCCAACCATGGTGGGGGAAATGAAATGGGCTAACTCCCAATTTCTCGTGCACCAGCATACTCTCCCAGATTGAGTCCAGTAGTTGGAGGAAGTTGGAAAATAAATGTCCTGTCTACAGCCCCAATTACTAATATTGCCATTTCCCAGAGCTTTATGGTCCTGGCTGTCCCTCATTGTACTGACAATACCCTGATAATGCTGACCTTCTGTGACCCTATTATCCTGATGAATGGCCCTTTATTGCTGTCCAGGGCTGGTGAGCCCATATTAATTGCACTAATTTATCTTCAGGAATAGATATTGACTGTATTCAGTGGATTCTCATCTGTTTCTAGTTCATCCCATGTTTTTTCTTGGCACAAAACTGACACATAGAGTGCATGCAGTTTGTGGTATTCCAGAATTACTGTACTGCAGTAGGGTTTTTTTTCTTCCATAGACAGAGCATGATTTCAAAAAGTATATATTTTACATCTCTGGCGAACTAACCAAACCAATAATTCCGCATGTACTCTGAAAATTTTGTCATCAACTCTTGACTTTATTTATGAAAAATAGGTACAAAATCACATGGCATCTTTCATTTGTAGGCTACAGAGGTTGGGAAGGGTCAAAAGGTGCGATCTCAGCACTGGAGAAAAAGGTACTGATGCCCATGTTATAATATTTATTTTAGATCAAGAAAAGTGGAAAAGTTACATTGAATACTCAAAATGTATTCTAGCCACACATTCAGAATCTCTTGACATGAACAGCTCCCAATTTGCTGCATTTCCTTTGCCTTAGAAATGCTTTCAATAACATTAGTTATATCTGATGTTCTGGGAATATCTGGCGTGTGGTGTGAGACCAGCCAATTGAAAGACTACATGAGTAAAGGTTGCCCATACAAACATGTGTTTTTATTTAAAAACAATAAAGTTTAGGACATGGTGAAATTTTATGCTTTAATTAGGCATCAATGTTTTTTTACAAACTCATTTGGGCACTGTGAATCCTGCAATGAAAATGCGAAATATAAAACTGATTGATATTCGACTGCTAGCGAACTGACATTATTTCAGATTTTAAGCTATATCCCAGAGAGTGGAGAATGGAGGGTAGAGGCTAGACGGGCCTTTCCAAGCATGGGCTCTGCACTCACATTGGTAGGAGTGCTGTGATCAGCCACACTAAAATAATCAGTGGAATTGGTGATGACTGAAAACTAAAACTAAAGATTAAAATCTTGACTCGGTATTGGCAGGAATTCCTCGGCAATCCTCTAAATTCCTACATGTTTCCGGTCCTCACTTGATAAACTTAATACTATAAGGTTTGATCATGTCCAGCCGTATGCAAACGTTTGCTGTGGCCCGAGGAAACTGTTTGAACCCCAAGGCCGCAGGCCGCGGGTTCAAACAGTTCCCGAGGGCCACAGCAAACATTTGCACACGGCTGGACATGATCAAACGTTATTTATTGTTACATATTTCCAACAAAAAACTGATGTAATTTGAGCATTATATAATATTCAGTATTCAGTACTTTCAGTACTTTTTTATAAAATCGTCCCATTCACGTAGATAATTTTCGGTATGCATATTCCGGGGCAGCGTCATGAACATCATGAACGTCATGAAGTAGTGACGTCATGAAGGCACTTCCGCGTAGTGACGTCATGAAGGCACTTCCATTACGCGCTGCCCCGGAATGAGCATTGCCTAAAGCCATGTGCAAACAGCACGCGCTATTTGTTTGCACGTATGTGCAAACAACGGAAACCATGTAACAATATCAAATAGCACTAGTGTGGTATTCTCATTATGCTTATTTACAGCCCTTACCAACCTTACCAACAGTAGATAACAGGCTTGGCTCGGCAAGCCTCGGAATTCCTACACGTTTCCTAGCCTCACCTGATAAACTTGATAACAAATGAAACTAACATGGTATTCTCCATGTGCTGGCAGTTTACAATTGCTACAATTTCTCCCAAGTCTACCAACAGTATATATTAGAACTCCCCGGAGATTGGTTCCACACAAGATGGACACATTTCCCAACTCATTTGGCGGCCATTAATTGCTTCTACGCCTTTCATTGCCACTTTCTCCCATTTGTGATATTAAAGAGAAATTGGGAGACTTCAGAACAGACAGTTGGTGTTGAAATTGGTCTGCGCCAATACAATATGGCATTTCTGGGAATTATTCAATTTATAATTCCGTCATCTACGTGCCAAGTATGCTACAGAGGAGGGCCGCTAATTGGCAATACTTGTTTTGTCAATATATTTTCAGTCTGGTATTGCTGTTTAAGTCGAATGAGTTCTGTACAGTTTAATATAATAGACTACAGCCACGGTGGTCGGCTACTAGCGGGTGCTGTCTGACAAAAGGTACGAGACACATGGACTAACCCTTAGAATGAGGGAAACGTAAAATGTCATCTGCTGTTGTTTTATATTTTATCTTCTTTCTCAATAAAAGCATGTTTTGACAGCACTTTAAAAACATTTCCATTGGAAATGATTCTAAAGAGTTGTCGAAACATATTGCTGATAAAAAAATAGAAAATAAAAAATGAACAGCACACAATAAAAATGAATTCAGCATCGTAAAGGTTAATATGTGATGAATTCAATAAACTAACAGAAGTTGCTCATTTGAGTCAAGTTGCCTCATATACATATTGTTAGACACCACACAGATGTAACTGTTGATTTGGGCATATAGGCCAACAGCTATACAGATGTAACTGCATAATTGTGGCCGTGACTGAAAAATAGGGTTTATGGGTTTTGTGACCAGTGTAGATCTAGACCAGCCTGTGCATTTGCACAGTCTGGTCAGGATCTGCACTGTTCGCCATTCCATCAATGAAACACCTGTCATACTTCTAACAAGCAATGTAGGCCATTATCACAAATCCTATAAGCCCCATTTCTCCAGTCACAGACACAAATAAGATTGATATACAAGGATGGAGATATTAAAGATCTCAAAATCCTGGTGGCAACTGGTGGCAAAGTTGGCATTCAATTTTTTATTGTACTACAAAGTAGTGTTGTTGTTTTCATTCTTAGAGAAATTGTAAAAATTATTTTCTCACCCATGTGACAAGGATAACTCACATTTTTAGGATGCATGCTTTTCCTGTATCAGGCAATTGATCAAAAGCCCCTTGTGCAAGTTTTCGAAAATCGCAGGCTATTATTCAGTTTTGGACAAACCCACCAATCTTCCAGTGCAGAAGCAAATTTTAAGACCAAGCACTGCCATGGATTCCAATAATTCCAGTCCTCTAATCTTCATCTTACCTACAATCTCTGACATGACCATGTGTGAAAAAGCTTACGAATTGTAGCCAGAGGTCTGCTGTCAGGAATCCCGCTTCTTTCGCCTCGTCAAACACCAGCAAGGCTCGCTTCAGTCTCTATAACAACAATATTCATTGGTCATATAACATCAGACTCACCTCAGTCTTTGTAACAACAATGTGCATTGGTCATATACCAGCAGGCCCTGCTTCAGTTTCTGTAACAACAATGCCCATTGGTCATATACCAGCATGGCAGGCTTCAGTCTCTGTAACAACAATGCCCATTGGTCATATAGCAGCAGGGCAGGCTTCAGTATATGTAACAACAATGCCCATTGGTCATATACCTCATTGGTCATATACCAGCAGGGCAGGCTTCAGTCTCTGTAACAACAATGCTCATTGGTCATATACCAGCAGGGCAGGCCTCGGTCTCTGTAACACCAATACTCATTGGTCATATACCAGCAGGGGCAGGCTTCACTCTCTGTAACAACAATGTTCATTGGTCATATACCAGCAGGCCCTGATTCAGTCTCTGTAACAACAATGCTCATTGGTCATATACCAGCAGGGCAGGCTTCAGTCTCTGTAACAACAATGCTCATTGGTCATATACCAGCAGGGCAGGCTTCACTCTCTGTAACAACAATGCTCATTGGTCATATATCAGCAGGGCAGGCTTCAGTCTATGTAACAACAATGCTCATTGGTCATATACAAGTAGGGCATGCTTCACTCTCTGTAACAACAATGCTCATTGGTCATATACCAGCAGGGCAGGCCTCAGTCTCTGTAACACCAATGATCATTGGTCATATACCAGCAGGGCAGGCTTCACTCTCTGTAACAACAATGTACATTGGTCATATACCAGCAGGCCCTGCTTCAGTCTCTGTAAAAACAATGCTCATTGGTCATATACCAGCAGGCCCTGCTTCACTCTCTGTAACAATGCTCATTGGTCATATACCAGCAGGCCCTGCTTCAGTCTCTGTAACAACAATGCCCATTGGTCATATACCAGCATGGCAGGCTTCAGTCTCTGTAACGACAATGCTCATTGGTCATACATGATACTATCAGGTCTTGATCAGTCTGTATAACAACAATGACCATTGGTTATATAACAGCATGCCTCGTCTCTAATTTCTAAAATGTTTTCTTAGTGAGAGCACAATATAAACTGAATGCTACAATGTCCCAAAAAAGAAACAGGTTACCAAATGTTAATCTTTACACCACTTTCTAAGCACAAACCGTTTAAGTACTCAATGTTTTGGTATTTAATCAAACTGATATTTACCGATTAACAAAGTGTGTACTGAGAAATATTAATTCATATGGTAAATGACAAGTTTGATGCAATGAAGATGAACTTGTGGCAGACATTGAACAATTTTCAGCCGGCTGATGCCAATACAGATGGCAAGGTGTCATTCACGATAGTCAGTTGATTAATCATCGCCAAATTGGTTTACTCCTGTCACTCCTTACTTCTCATCTATGTGGGACCCAGGCTGAAAAAAATTAACCTTATAATTTTGCAACCAGCGTAAGCCCAGATCAGCCTGTACCAACTCATGTTCTCCTTACTTCTCATCTATCTGGAAACCTGGCTGGAAAAAACGGACCTTAAATTTTGCAACCAGTGCAGGCCCAGATCAGCCTATGCATTTGCACAGGCTGATCAGGGCATACATTGTTCGCATTTCAGTCACTAAGTATCCTTACGATGTAATGAAATCACACTTGCAATATATATTTTCAGGTAGTCGTGTTCGACAGTTATCATGGATATCATGTGTTTGTCTTGTTCACTTAAAGGTACATGCCCACACAGTAGGTTATAATATAGTGATACATATACTTTTGTATATTCTGTACGTATGAGATTTTCTGGCAAAATAAACATACATTCACCATTACCCCACGTATTAATTGGAATTATTATACATTTTATTTTAGACGAAAATGTTCACACTGATATCAGGGGCGATAACCGTGTTTCCTTAAAATGTTAACGGACATTACTATATATTATCTATATTTATTTTTTGATGTGCAATGATCATACTTTATAATCTGTCGAAAATATTATTTGTTCAGGAGACGCATTTCATTAGTATAAATAAGTAAAAAATATCATGCCTCATTTGCATATGAAAATAGCCTGATACCAACGCGCGTCACTATCAGTAAAAAATATTACTAAATGATTATATCTGTTTTCCGGGCACTTCTAATGTTTAGAACTGGTGGAATAGTGACACAATTATACACTTATTTAATTCCTATAAAGAACATTTTGTGCTTACTGAGTGGGCATGTACCTTTAAACATCAATTGTACAAAAAAAATTATGAGTTTCATTATCACATTAACAATGATCAGGACAATTATCTGCAAGTTTTGCTGGCATGATAGTAGGGTTCATTTGATAAGCTGGTGGCAAATATCTCTCCATTTGACACACAATGCACAAAATGACCAATTCTGTTTGAGATCAGTGTATATACTTATCTGTTAGCAGAATCAATGCTTGATGCTTTACTTCAATGGTTTGGAGGGTTTTCAAGACAAACTACCAAGCTGAATAAACCGGGTGTCTATGTTGGTGTTAAATTTGGCAAGCCACATGTGTTATAGTCCGGGCATAATGAGTCTGGAAGTGCTAAGAACCCATGGGTATTTGGTGAGGTTTACTTTGTTGTAAACATTTACATAGAGATATCTTTGTTGATCAAAGGTTTTGAATTAATGAGAAAAAAGTTTGTAGTCTATATTGTTTGCTAAATGAATGAGGGACGAAGGAGTGAAGGAACAAACAAATGACAAACAGTAAAGACACGGTCAGATTTTTCGAATATGAATGCTTATCATGGCACTGTCTCATCAGGATCTGCACTTTTGTAAGTAATCTTCATACTTTTCAAGAAAACACTCACTTCTTATAAATGGACTAGTCTGAAAATCAGTTTTTGAAGATTGGAATGGTCCTTAAATTACCGTGTCACAGTCCATTCCACTTATTTAGGGTTGAAAGGGTTAAACAGCAATCAGTGATGCATGAACAATACGGTAGTTTTATTTATTTTGTGTGAATTATACAACCACAGACAAAGATTCACATTATTGCTCAAAGTGGTGCAATTTGAACAAATTATGAAGGGGTGTCAAATTTTACAACCAATTATCTCCCCTTATCCATTAATTGCAATGTGAATGTTGGAGGAAGTACCATGGACCAAGTGTGTGATAATTGTGGACCATCAAATACTTACTACATATATGTGGCTGTTACTGGAGAGATCTGGCTTATGGGATTGGTCACCAGTGTAGCTCCTGACCAAATATCAAAATCCAGTAGCCTGATAACAATCTACATTAATTGTTAGAAGCGTGACAGGTGTTTTATTGATAGAATGGAGAACAGTGCAGATCCTGATAAGTTTGATCTGGGTCTACACTGGTCACAAAACCCATAAGCCCCATTTCCCCAGTCACAGCCACATATGTCTAGCCTGTGGTATGGTAAGGCTAACCATGTCAACCCTATGATACCGACATGAACTGTTCTATTTTCATTGTCAGACCAAGCCATTCATCAGTGAAGGGATAATTTTGTAAAATTCTGGAAAGTATCCATAAATAGTGCAGATCCTGATGCTAAATTTTATGCAATAAATGGTTACCAATTTAATTATATTGACATTATTTACATTACCGTACTTATAAATACCAGTGTCTCCAATGGAACGTTCTTTCTAAATGTTGTATTGTATGTTCATTTCACAACAAAACATAATTATATTTTATATTTTTTCGTTACTGGTGTATATCGAAATTGCATATTATAGTATATATAGAGGATCTCAACCGAGTTTCCATTTGATATGAGATTTATGAAACAATTCACGCACAATTTATGCATAAATTTGGTGACGAGTTTCATAAATCACACATCAAATTGAAATGAGATTGAGATTCTGTTTATCACACGACTTCACACTCCAAATAGCAGAAAACTTGGAGATATCAGATACGTTTCAGTCAGAAGACACCATCGACTATTTTCGCATCAAGCTGAAAATATCCACCAAGAAAAACAGTTTTAATACTAGTAATAAATAAATACCACAGACACTTCAAATGACGTTTAAAATAGTATGACGTCAACGTCAAAACATCGTTGCTTTGTCGCGGCATTAGGGACGTCATTTGGAACGTCTTCGTTTTGTTAGTTTTCCATAACGTTGGTGCATAATATGAATACTTGAATATAACACAAAGTGTTTGGAATTTCATCAAATGAAATGGTCTGATTGGTTGATACAGGTCATTTGCTTTACATGAAGTGAAAAAAAACACATCCTGCATAACTTGAGACATCATCTGAGTAGAAAGTTACAAACTGGACCAAGTCTCAAATATGGTCCTTTATGTATTATGGTTTTGATTAAACCTTACAACGCTATCTTATTTTTTTTGTCGTCTGCTGTTTGTTTTCTATTTTCCATCTTTGTCATAAAAAACATGCTTTGACAGCACTTTAGAATAATTTACAACATGCTTTGACAGCACTTCAGAATCATTTCCGTTGGAAATGATTCTGAAGTGCTGTCAAACCATGTTTTTATTGAGACAATAAAATATTAATATAAAAGCAACAGCAGACGATACTTGTTGTGTATAGCGGTCTAAGGGTTAAAAGGAACATGTTACAAGAATAAGAGCATGTTACCCCATTTATCTTCCACAGTAATCCTGTTGGTGTGTGCATCTGGCATGGCAGTACTTGCTTATTATGGCAGTAATGTAATCTCTTCTTACACTCAGTGTACAAGTAGAAAACTGAGTTATAGCAAGCCTTTCTGTTTGATATTTTAATAATCACACTCAAAGTGATCATAAACTATGTATTTATTTGTAATGCAGCAAAGCAAAACTTGATTATTATGTAATGAAGCATGAATCGGAAAGTCTGGTGTATACTTATATCCACATTCGTTGGATAACGTACTTCGTGGAATTAAACAATTCATAATCTCTTGTCAACTATTTTTAAATTAACAGTAACCGACTCCTAATAAGCCGTAACATTATTTAATGTTTTTACGTCATGGTATAATAAAATCACGAAGTTAAATGGGCTACTGGAGGCCGTTTCACTAAACTTATTATGACTAAAATGTTCGTAAGTGCAAATTTAGGATCGTCTGGAAATATCAATTGATGGATTTACATTTATTGAGCTTAGGCTGCGCATATGCATTATGCAGCCTATGATCAATAAATGTAAATCCAATAATTTTTTACAAGAAAGCATTGTTAATGTGAAATTTACAGACAATCATAGTTTTGCACTTACGAACATTTTAGTCGTACGACGTTTAGTGAAACGCCCCCCTGATGAACAAAATTGAAGCAGGGTGTATGCACTGCTTGCCTGAATCAGTCCCTGAAAGTATAACATTATTGAGCAGTAGTGTAGAGACTAGTCTATCCATTTTCATAGTCTGATCAGTGTCTTCACTGTTTTCCATCTGAACACCCATTAGACCTCCAGCAATCAATCAATGTGGATTCTGTCAATCAGGAGCACATACTATACTGTACAGGTTTGAATTCAAATATGCACATTTTAGTCAGTTTGTGGAATACATGGGTCCAGCCATGACATAAAGGGACTTGTGTTTTCAAACAGTGTAGGCCCTGCTCAGCCTGCACATCTGCGCAGGCTGATCAGGGTCTACACTGTTTGCTATTGTGCAGACAAAGCGGTGCTAAAAACAAAATGCCAGTAATGAACGTCTTAAATAAATATCAAGCCACATGAGTGAGCTACACTGGTCAGTAACTCAATGTTGTGGTGGGTCACACATTTTCACCATTACATGTACTACGATATAGCAAGCTTCAGTGGCTTGTAAGTTAAAATCACCTGCCTGGGAGTTAAACCACCGATTTGGAAGTTAAAATCACCGTGACATTCGAAAACTGACATGAAGTGGAATAATTTCATGACTGGATGAAATTGTGCACTAATCCGTCAATGAAGCATGATAATTGTAACCAGTTTCATCCTGGATATTGATTCATAGGTATAAAAATCACCAACATTTTTTTTTCTATTTTCTTTATTTCTCAATGAAAATATATGTTGTTACCACTCATTTGAACCGTCTCGACGAGACGGTTCAACTGAGTGGTAACAACATATACTTTTGGTAAGTAATAGGAAAAATAATATTTTTGCCCCAAGAGAAAAATTGTGTATCTTCAACATGAAGTGAGTTAGCGCTAATCACATAAATCTGGATGGAGATATTGCTAGTCTGTTGGGAACAGGGTCATCGTGGATGTTAATAAAGTAGTATGATTGATTGGGAACTGCCAATAGCTTGCGGCTAATTGTTTAGTTTAGTGATGTGTTTTCTGACAGAAATGCAATAGGAAACTAAGTACGGCACATTGACTTGTCTATCCCATAAAATTAACTTTATATATAGCAGACAAACGCTTAATAGTTTTCTGATGGTGGGAACTGAAATGAAAACCATATTTTATTACAGAAAGACAAGAAGTGAAATAACTGATTCAGCAAATTGATGAATGAACTGACACAAGTCATTTTCTTACCTACAAAATATCTACTAAAGTGAAACCTCTCTAAATCGGACACCGAACACACATTTGTTTGTATAATTTGATTGGCTTAACTAGCTTTTATATCTGATGTTAGTGTCTGTTCCTGGTTGCAAATCGCACAAACATGTCTTGGAGGGCTCATATGCCAGAATTACAGTGGAACCTCTCTAAATCAGACACACTGGGAGGTCCATTACAGTTGAACCTCTCTAAATCAGACACCCTGGGAGGTCCATTACAGTGGAACCTCTCTAAACCAGACACCATGGGAGGTCCATTACAGTGGAACCTCTCTAAATCCAGAACACCCTGAGGCCATTACAAGTGTTAACCTTCCCCTCTACAGAACACCCCTGGAGTCATTACAGTGGAAACCTCTCACAAGACACTTTGGTGGTCATTTACCCAGGTGTCACACCCCTCTCCCTTACAGAACCCCCTGGGAGGTCATTAACAGGTTGACTTATTTCCCCACAAGACGAAACTAATTACCCCTATATATAATTAGCAGGACCCATTGAGTAATTCTTTAGGTCATGGGGCATTAAGATGGTAACATTGAACGTATCTAGGACTGAGCATTAATTGGTGGACATTGAACTATCCCCTAGTCTTCTTTATGCATTAATTGCGACCCCTTGATAAGTTTATCCCCTAGGCCAAGGCCCATCATTCCCCGGTGGATGGTAACATTGAACGGATCTTAGGTCTAGGCCCATATGTGAACATTGAACTTTATCTTACGTTTCTAGGCATACTTGTGAACATTGAACGTTTCTAGGTTCTTAAGGCCCCACATGGAATTGTTTATGGTTACATTGAACGTTTATCCCCTAGGTAACTAGCATTAATTGGTGGTGGAACATTGAACGTTATCCCCACTAGGCCCCAGACCCACATTGAATGTAACATGGAACGTTTATCCCCTAGGTCAGGCCCATTATGAATGTTTAACATTGATCGTTTATCCCCTCCGTAGGTCTAAGCCATAGTTGGAACCCATTGAGCATTATCCCCTAGGTCCCTAGCACCCCATTGATGGTAACATTGAACGTTTATCCCCTAGGTCTTAAGGCCCCATATTGGGACATGTAACATTGAATTTCCCCTAGGTCTAGCCCCATCATTGTGAACATTCTTTTTGACCCTTGATCTAGGTCTAGGCCCACATGATGTAACCCCATTGGAACGTTTAATCCCCTAGGTCTTATTGTGGAACCCATGGAACATTATTTTTATCCCCTAGGTCTGGCCCATTGATGTAACATTGAACGTTTACAGTTTCTAGCCCATATTGGTGGAACATGAACGTAATCTAGGCCCACATTGGATGGTAACATTGAACATTTATCCCCAGGTAGGCCCACATTGTGTAACATTGAACGTTTATAATCTAGGCCCAAGGCAACTTGGATGGTAACATTGAACTTACCCCTAGGTCAGGCCCATATTGGAATTGTTAACCCCAGGACGTTAATTCCCCTAGGTGGTAGGCATTGAACATGGACCCATATTCTTAACTTCCCCTACGGCCCACATTGTGTAACATGAACTATCCCCTAGGTCAAGGCCCTGGTGGAACATTGAACATTACCCTGTTTAAGGCCCACATTGAGTAACATTAACGTTTATCCCCTAGGTCAGGCCCATATTGGAACATTGAACAACTTAGGTCTTAAGCCCCACCATGATGTAACTTGAATTTATCCCCTAGTCTAGGCCCTATTGGTGAACATTGAACATCCCCTAGGCCAAGGCCCATTGATGTAACATGAACGTTTATCCCCTAGGTCAGGCCCATAGAATTAACTTGGATTATCATTCTTTTATCTAAGGCCCATATTGTGGAAATACGGTAATTCTAGGCCAAGGCCCATATTTGTAACATTAACGTTATCCCCTAGGCAGGCCCATATGTGAACATTAACGTTTATCCCCTAGGCCAAGGCCCACTTGAATGAACGTTTATCCCCAAGGTCTAGCACCATACTGATGTAACATGGAACGTTTATCCCTAGGCCAAGGCCCACATTGATGTAACATTGAACTTAACCCATCAAGGGCCCCTAATTGTGAACATCAAACGTTTATCCCTAGGTCAAGGCCCATATTTGGTGGAACATTGAACGTTTATCCCCTAGGCAGGGCCCCACATTGGTTGTAACCCATTGAACGTTTTGGCCCCTAGGTTAGGCTTATTGGTTGGAACATTGAATTTGTTTATCCCCTAGGGCATGGCCCATATTGGTGGAACATTGAACGTTTGTTTATCCCCTAGGGTTGGGCCCATCCCCCATTGGTGGAACATTGAATGTTTATCCCCTAGGGCATGGCCCATATTGGTGGAACATTGAACGTTTATCCCCTAGGGCATGGCCCATATTGGTGGAACATTGAACATTTAACCCTTAGGTCAAGGCCCATACTGATGTAACATTGAACGTTTATCCCCTAGGTCAAGGCCCATATTGATGTAACATTGAACGTTTATCCCCTAGGTCAAGGCCCATATTGGTGGAACATTGAACATTTAACCCTTAGGTCAAGGCCCATATTGGTGGAACATTGAACGTTTTACGTATAAATGTTATATATACATACTTCCTTTTTCAGCGACTTTTTCTTGGCATCGTGCAGCAGTTCGAGGCAGGCCTTGATGTAGAGGCCCCAGATCTCCCCTGGAACACAAACAACAAACATCAGCCACATATATCTAATTAATACACGTGGGTGGCAGGTGGGAGCATGTGATGGGTAATTTAACGATCAGAGTTCATCCTTACCGGAATCACGACAGGAGACCTGGTTTGGCCCTCACATATGTCTTTGGCATATTGTATGTGACAGTTGAATCTGGTTATACCCCTTATAAGAGTAATCCTACCAGTATTACTTGTAGGGGAAGGGGCCAAGTGACTTAAACTTCTTTGGTGTGGTATGGACCTGGCACCAGGTAAGGTTATTCTAATTTCAGGGCTGAATATATTTTTTTCTCGATGTAAATATTCCGTTCTGATTTTGGGATTTTCCCCCCAATGCAGCAGGTTAAATGCGGGATCGAACCTGTTGGCCCTGCCTTAAATGATCTTATCTGTTGATAGGCCGTTAAACACCAATAAACAAAGAAACAAACTCATAAATACACATTATCCTGGCAGCTTTCACTACCTTGAGTCATCTCTGTATATAATGACATTGAAACATCTCTAAACTCAACACTATACATATCTTTGTGTACATAATTTGGATGGGTTTTACTGCAATTTATATCTAATGATCATGACTTACAAAACACAAACAGGTAACATTAGTGAATGCTGGATTGCAAGTAGAAACTCTAAATTGGGTAGCCTATGGTAACGCTTTCATACAGTAATACTAATATGAAATACATTTACATGTTTCCATCAGCAATGGTGACAATTCTCATGCGCTGCCAAAACATTTTATTTCATATAAGTTAAAGAAGATTTAACAGTCAAGAAGAATACCAATATCAGTTCAACATCTCACTATTCCTCCAGCTGATTAAACACCACTTTCGGGGAAATTAAACGTGTCAATATCATTAACATCTAGATGAAAGAACAGGGCCGGATGATTCCAGAAAATGATTGGGAACTTCAGTTCACACCAATATCCCAGAATGATCTCCCAGCATTGTTTTCCTCTAGAATTAGCAATTCCCATTAACTGACAGTTAAAGGATTAATTGCCAAATTAATCTGAGATATATTGACATCCTTTTCACCGCTACTGCCATGTAATTATGTTGCTGGGTTTGACTTGTTCTTCTAATTGGAAAACAGGATATCATGTGAATAAATGACAATATTTCATTGGTAGTGGATGACAGCAATTTTCCTCATGGATATAAAAGGCTGGAGAGGAACAGCTGATGTCCGCAATCAAATTACAGTAGAACCTCTCTAAAACAAGTGCCATGAACGCCCTAGTGAATTAACGCGTAAACTACTGAATTAAATTTTGCCGTCGTTTGTTTATTTTCTATTTTTGTCAACAGAAACATGGTTTGACAGCACTTGGGAATCATTTCCAATGGAAATGATTCCCAAGTGTTGTTAAACCATGTTTTTTATGGAGAAAGGAGTCAAAATATAAAGCACAAGAGGCGACAATTTCCTTGCCGTGCATTCTAAGGGTTACATTATTAATGGTGTCGGTGTTATATATTTACAACAATAATATACATGTATTATGGTAATGATTGCAAATCACACAGGCATGTGTCTCCGGTGCCCATATACCAGACTACATTGCATTTCCCCTTAACCCTTAGACCGCTACTCACAACAATTGTCGTCTGTTGTTGCTTTTATATCTTGCCTTATTTCTCAACAAAAACATGTTTTGACAGCACTTCAGAATCATTTCCAATGGAAATGATTCTGAAGTGCTGTCAAAGCATGTTGTAAATTATTCTAAAGTGTTGTCAAAGCATGTTTTTGATGATAAAAATGGAAAATAGAAAATAAACAGATGACAAAAAAATTAAGATAGCGGTCTAATGGTTAAAATTCGACCATCTGGAACCTCACATGGTGAGTAGCTTAGAAAGGTTTTATTGTATGTCATTGAGTAGAGATTATTTGTTTTATTGTAAACAATATATACATGAATAGAGTACATGTGTGTCCTTGCTCCAGATTGATATAGCATACACTGGTCAGATAAAAAATAATTCCAGTGTTATCAAACCTTGACTCAAATATAATACAGATTTCCTGAGCTTGAGGAGACAGTCGCAGCCCCGCCCAACTCAGTTCCTGACCTCACGTTGCTGGGGTCACGACCTTGTCACATGTCCCACAATGCAATTGCCTGTCAGTCGAAGTGGTCAATAATTTAAGCAGAACATAATGACAAATTGATCTAAATCATTGTTGATGAGATTTTCTCAGTGTTCATTGTTATTTGGCCACATAATAAGGGGCCAGCGAACACAATTCCTGTCAACACACGGACATTGGCAAACATAATTGTAACTCAGAATTTTCGTTGTCTGCTGCTTATTTTCTCGACCACCACAGCCCATCCGTTCCGATGAGAGAACAAGATGGGATGTTGCACAGCATGATCTGAGATTACACACTTATCACATTTGCTTCTTTTTCTCATGCTCGACGACACACAGTAAATTTCAAACGGCAATTTTTGTGAAGTTAGCTTAAGTTTCCATGGCGATCACGATGACTTCTGGGTGGCCAGATGTACATGTGTCAGTCTAGCCAATGACAAGGACTTTCCAGCTCAGATGTATATTTTCCATACGAATAATTAACCCTTTCAACATTGACAAATGGTGTAGATCCAGATGAGCCATCTTGTAACGAGCCATCTCAACAGCATCTGCACTTTTTGCAATCAATTTTCATATTTTGAGAACAAAAACACCTTCTTTTCATAAATGGACTAATTATTTGTTGACGGTAAATGGATTGAACATATCAAAATCCATTCCAGTTACTTAGGGGTGAAAGGGTTAACCTGGTGGACAGCAGAAGCAACAGGTGCAATATCCAAAGTATATAGTGGAGCTAAACTAATAGTGAGTAATTTGCTGATTCAGACATTCATGTCTGTTAGTTAACCCATTAATTTCGGAATACACCTTTATGGGTATGAAATTTATTAAATATTTTATTTTGATTTTAGTTATTTCTCAATGAAAGTATATGTTGTGACCACTCATTTGAACCATCTCGATGAGACGGTTCAAATGGTGGTCGTGACATATACATCCGATCGCATAGAAGGAAAATATTTTGGATTTTCCGCAAACATAATGACGTATCCTCAGCATGAAAAGGGTTAACAATAAGGTAAAATACAATTCCAAACACTGGAACCACAATAGCCCGATGACTGACAGTTGGTCAACAAATGTAATTGTCACAGAAGAAATGGGGCTTATGGCTTTTGCGACCTGCGTTGTCCCAGATCTGTTTGCCATTCACTCCGCGACACAAGCTTCATGCTTCTAACAAGCAGTATAAATCCTTATATGTGAGTTTTTACCCAAGAAGACGTGCAATATTTCATGAAAAATATTTACAAAATGCACAATATTTTACGTAATTGACGTCAAATGAATATAAATCCGCATTCAACATGAAAATATTTTTCTTAGATACAAAAACACATGGCTTGTCTCATATGAGATGACACGTGCTATTTCATGAAAACTATTTACAAAATGTATGATATTTTCCATAAATGAAGTCGAAAGATGACAAAATGAGGGATACTGTTACACAATAATGACATTTATTATGAAAATTGTGTCATCTTTTGATGTCATTTACAGAAATATCACATTTTCTGTAAACATATTTCATTAAAAATCGCAGTTCTTCTTAGGCACAAAAACACTTTCAGCAGTTTACTGGCCACAAATGACATAAGCACCAGCTCTCCAGTCACAGCCACAAATGAGCAAACCTCAAAAGAGTTCCCATGTGTAGGCTGCAGGTTCAATTGTTATTGCAGACCCAGGTTGAATTATTGATACCATGCAATTAACATGCTCGGAGCAATACACTATTGCACATAATTAGTAAATTAGTCAATCAACCAACGACCACAACAATAAACAATAGAGATGCAATTGCATCGCACGAGTCCTCGGAGTCAATAGCAATAGTGGTACATCATGGCATTTTAGTATCAGAGCTACAGAAACCTTATGCCTGTATTTTCACAATCAGAAGCAGTTGGTATGAATGATTAACTCTTTGCATGCTAGCGGCGAAAATATCCGCCAAACAAATTAGGAGTATATGTTTTATTTCTCTCTGTAAATATGTCTTGAAATTTCATAATAATTGAGTCCTCAGGACTCAATTCTAATGAAATTCCAAGACATATTCATGATATTTATAGGGAGAAATAAAAGAAAATACAATGGATTGTCGTCTGCTATTTTTGAACTATTTATAGCCCAGAAATTTCCCAGCATGCAAAGAGTTAACCATTATCAATGCTGAACAAAAAATTTTCCGCGGCTTTTTATTTTTTATTTTCCATTTTTCTGACCAAAAAGACATGGTTTGGCAGCAGAAAGTGCTCTCAAACTATGTAATTACTCAAGAAGATAAAAATATAAAATAACAGCAGACGACAATTTTGCCTCCAGCATTCTAAGGGTTAAAGTAAAATTATAAAGAATAAAATATATTATGTTCATAGAGCATGGATGTCCAACATATTGCTTTGACAGTAAATAAGCAGTTGGATGGACAAGTGCTGTAGTAAAGAAAATGGGTTAAATACAGTAAAAATGTGCTTTGCATACATATATATATATATAGCTATATGACTGTAGAAATGGGGCTGATGGGTTTTGCGACCAGATCCAGATTCGCCTGTGCTACTATAATACTAC
Source organism: Conchocele bisecta (assembly GCA_029237695.1). Lineage (NCBI taxonomy): Eukaryota > Metazoa > Mollusca > Bivalvia > Lucinida > Thyasiridae > Conchocele > Conchocele bisecta. The sequence goes on from CM055267.1 coordinate 64,274,839, forward strand.
GATAATGATATGCACGCTGGAAATTGATTTGAAATCATTTTAGAATCATTTCCATGCGAAAAATAGAAAATAAAACATAAACAGCCGATGCCAAAAGTTAAAATCAGCACTGTAATATAAGGGTTAATAGAGAATGTCCATTCTACTATAGCTAGGTGAAGCAAGAACAATTCCACAGCACGTACGCAAATGAAATAGTGCAGAAATTATTCACTGCATACACAACATATACGCTGTATACAATTGAAATCTGAGCATCACATGACAGCAACAAAATAACTTTCTTGCCCACAGGCATTTTAAGTGTTGGAAAACGGAATTTGTAAACGAATACATATAATGAAAATAACTGCCATGCAACATTGCAGGCTGTTTTCGGTAATTACACCCAAATTATAGTATTTATTCAATAGAGTTTGGTGTAATTTTCCCCCCAAATGGAATAATATAAAGCATCAGCAGCCAACTCCGCCCATAAAGGCGGCTCGGTTGTCATTAAGTAGAGTCTGAAGCGTGATTGTCGATAATAAACGCTCGGCCAGCCTGGTGCGTCTCGCGAAAGCAGAAATCGTCAATAAAGGGGTGGATACACCTGTCTTGTGTTGATTGTTAATTGCCGGTGAGAAAATACAGAAACTTGTTATTAGCAACCAGTGTAGTCCCTGATCAGCCTGCACAGACGTGCAGGCTGATCAGGGACTACACAGGTTGCTAAATACTCACTACATTTTCAATAATTTAAGACTCATATAACAGTGTAGGTTCTCAAAAGTAACAAATACAAATACGAACTAACTACAACCTGATCTGGGACTACACAATAAGATGCATTAATCAAGTGGGTCATTTCCTGATGAGCTGGACTTGATTGTGAAGTGCGGAACTGGAACACCAACTACCTGTGTGTATGATAACTTTATCTTGTTATCGCCGCCATCTAGGAAGTCAACAGATATCTCATCTATTAATTTAGGATTAGCTGTTTAAACCGAACAGTTTCCAAAGATCTTAAAATGAATACCTTTTAACACCCAAAACATGTGTTTTCTTAAAAAAAAATAAGTTAGAAAATAACAAACAGCAGATGACAACACATGTAACTATTTCCTGCATGTTAAGAGTTAACACACAAAAAGTACGCTACGCTGTCTGTCTGTACTAAATATAAATAATTTTAAGCAATTAATAACAGAAACAAAACCATCAGCAGACAGGTGTGGTGTAATTAATTATCTAAAGTGGTATTTTTGTTAACTTGACTGGTTTTTGCAACCAGAAATTAGAATGGATGTTTTCGCTGCTACAGAAATATATCTGATGTAAGCACAACATATGTTTGGAGGATAAAAACAGACAGGATGAATGGTTACCAACTGACCTGTGCTGACATGTGAAGAAGAGCAGACAGGATCTGCGATCATGAAGCTAACAACCATTTATTCTGCTTTAGACATACATATTTTTGCTTCTATTTTCCACTATATTTTGTAATCACCATTTGAATTGTCTCGTTGAGCCGATTCCAACGAGAAAGAAAGTATATGTTGTGAACACTCATTTGAATCGTCTCAACGAGACGATTCAAATGGTAGTCACAACATATACTTCTGCAGAAATACATTGGAGAATGACAATCTTGTAACTATTGTCTGTTCCACGTTTTGCTGCCAACATACTTTTGGCTTTTAAACACAGTAAATCTAAACAAGAGGGCCATGATGGCCCTAATTCGCTCACCATGAACACCAGAGGAGAACGTGACATTGAGTTCATATGTGTTTTAAAACTAGATGGCCGCGGCCTGCATGTCGCGCCTTGTGGCGAGGCATGGACACCTAAAAAAAAAGATATAGTATAACGAAAAACTTAACCAAAAAACTTAACCAAAAATTTTAACAAAAAAACTTAACCAAAAAACTTAACCAAAAACTTTAACCGAAAAACTTAACCAAAAACTTCAAAGTAATTTGACCTTGACATTGGGCACAGGGGCTGCATGGGAGTGGGGTAGAATGAAAACACAGATGATGATAAACACCCATGTGAAGTTTCAAGGTAATGGGCAAAGCAGTTGCAGAGATATAGTATAACGAAAAACTTTAACCAAAAAACTTAACCAAAAAACTTAACCAAAAACTTTAACCACAAAACTTAACAAAAAACTTCAAAGTAATTTGACCTTGACATTGGGCACAGGGGCCGCACAGGAGGGGGTAGAATGAAAATATAGATGATGATAAACACCCATGTGAAGTTTCAAGGTAATGGGCAAAGCAGTTGCAGAGATATAGTATAATGAAAAACTTTAACCAAAAACTTTAACCAAAAACTTAACCAAAAACTTTAACCAAAGAACTTAACCAAAAACTTTAACCAAAAAACTTAACCAAACAACTTAACCAAAAACTTTAACCGGACACACGTACGTACGTACGCCAAAGTGCCAACTATATCGCGCTTTCCGCAAGTGGGCGCGACGGGCACACTGCGGTAACAATAGCTCACATGAGCTTCGCTCAGGTGAGCTAAAAAGACATCAATAACAAAACTAGATGGCCGCGGCCTGCATGTCGCGCCTTGTGGCGAGGCATGGACACTAAAAAAAAAAGATATAGTATAACGAAAAACTTAACCAGAAAACATAACCAAAAACTTTAACCAAAAAACTTAACCAAAAACTTCAAAGTAATTTGACCTTGACATTCATTGGGCACAGGGGCTGCACGGGAGGGGGGTAGAATGAAAATATAGATGAGAATGAAAATATAGATGATAAACATCCATGTGAAGTTTCAAGGTAATGGGCAAAGCAGTTGCAGAGATATAGTATAACAAAAAACTTTAAACCAAAAAAACTTAATTAACCAAAAAACTTAACCAAAAACTTTAACCACAAAACTTAACCAAAAAACTTAACCAAAAACTTTAACCAAAGAACTTAACTAAAAACTTCAAAGTAATTTGACCTTGACATTGGGCACAGGGGCAGCAAGGGAGGGGGGTAGAATGAAAATATAGATGATGATAAACACCCATATGAAGTTTCAAGGTAATGGGCAAAGCAGTTGCAGAGATATAGTATAACGAAAAACTTTAACCAAAAACTTAACCAAAAACTTTAACCACAAAACTTAACGAAAAACTTCAAAGTAATTTGACCTTGACATTGGGCACAGGGGCCGCACAGGAGGGGGGTAGAATGAAAATATAGATGATGATAAACACCCATGTGAAGTTTCAAGGTAATGGGCAAAGCAGTTGCAGAGATATAGTATAATGAAAAACTTTAACCAAAAACTTTAACCAAAGAACTTAACCAAAAACTTTAACCAAAAAACTTAACCAAACAACTTAACCAAAAACTTTAACCGGACACACGTACGTACGCCAAAGTGCCGACTATATCGCGCTTTCCGCAAGCGGGCGCGACAAAATGTCACCTTCTCCCAAAAATGTTATTTGTTGAATTTCAATCAAATATTGAAAATTTTCCAATGGAGCTAAAAATATATTTCTTAATATCATTTTGAAATCTGTGGACCGATTTTCAAAATCTAACTTTTGTTTTCTGTTTCATCATTTCTAAGCTATCTAGCCAGGTTTCAGAGCCATTTTCCATATTTTGTCGACCCTTCAGGATGCTCCACAGCTCCTTTGTGTCCCATGTTAAATAAAAACAATTTGGGAGGGTCACTTTTTTGTGATTGATGAAAAAGTACCTACATTTAAATATTTTTATATTTAACCCTTTCCCTGTTTTGTGATATTTCGACTCTTCCAAATCCAAAACATCGGAATAAAAGAATCAAATGCTGGGTCAAATGATGGTTAAACTAGAAATGGACGCTTGTCGACAAGCGCATGTGTATCCCCCTCCCCAGATACACAAGTAGTTTGAAAAAAGGGTGTTCGAGTTATGCTCCGGAGACAAAATCAGTGACGGAAAAACAAAGGGAGATAACTAAAAAATTAGTGATGCAAGAGTTGTCATTCTTGCGTGACACACCTTTAGGGTCGTGGTCTATGCATGTGTGAAGTTTCATGAAAATATTCCAAAGGGTGTTCGAGTTATGCTCCGGACACGAAATCAGTGCACGAAACAACAAAGGGAGATAACTAAGAAATTAACGATGCAAGAGTTGTCATTCTTACGTGCGACACACCTTTGGGTCGTCTTCTATGCATGTGTGAAGTTTAATAAACCAGAAAATGTGTTCATAGAACACGGATGTCCCACATATCGCTTTGATAATAAATGAGGCCAAATTCCAAGTCAAATTTTTTTTTGAGCGTTAAAGTTTTTGAAGCACCAAGTATGTGACCTTGACCCTGGGCTTAACGGGGGCAGGACGAAAGTGGATTTGGCACAGGGCGGTAGAGGACCATTAGAGCAATGCATATGTGAAATATGAAGCTGATCCGTGAAAGAACACAGAAATTATAAGATATTTACCTGAGCGTTAAAGTTTTTGAAGCACTAAGTATGTGATCTTAACCCTGGGCTTGGCAGGGGCAGGACGAACGTGGATTTGGCACAGGGCGGTAGAGGACCATTAGAGCAATGCATATGTGAAATATGAAGCTGATCCGTGAAAGAACACAGAAATTATAAGATATTTACCCGAGCGTTAAAGTTTTTGAAGCACTAAGTATGTGATCTTAACCCTGGGCTTGGCAGGGGCAGGACGAACATGGATTTGGCACAGGGCGGTAGAGGACCATTAGAGCAATGTGTATATGAAATATGAAGGAGATCGGTCGAAGGATGAAGAAATTATGAGATTTACGATTTATGAGTGTTAAAGTTTTGTGACGGACGGACGACGGGATGACGGGAGGACGGGACGCACGTTCCTACGAATGAATACTTGTTGGGTTTTTACTCTATAAAAATACCCAACAAGAGTACCCAACACTATCCTAACCCTACCCAATAAGATCCCCGTACGCTTACAACAAGTACCCATTCGTGTGTGCGGACGGACGGACGGACAAGGGTAACACTAAATGCCCCCTCCACTATCGTGGTGGGGCATAAAAATATTCCAAAGTGTGTTCGAGTTATGCTCTGGATACAAAATCAGAGCACGAAACAACAAAGGGAGATAAGTAAACAAGAATTTCGCAGAATCAAATGCCTCGCCTTGTCCAGCCTTGACCTCGAGCCTGGGCCCGAAAGCAATTTTCAATGGCCCGAACATATTATACAATTATTGACTAGTGAGCCATAGAATATCAGATTATATTCTATGACTCACTAGTCAATAATTGTTTTATTATATGATAATAGTCTGTATATAGCACTTACGACCTTATGCTACTAGACAAAAATTGAAAAAGAATTTGAAAAAAAAATGAAAACAAAAAATGGAAAAAAAAAGTTTAAAAATTAAAAATAATAATGCTTGCTACTGGAGCCCACATTTTTTTTTTAATAGTCCTATATTTATCTACATAGTTAGTGGTCAGTTAAAAAACTGAAAAAGAATGGGGGAAAAAAAAATGGAAAAAAAAATTAAATTTAAAAAAAAATAAAAAAATAATGCTCCCTACTGGAGCCCAGAATGTTTTTTAATAGTCCTATATTTATCTACATATCATATATGCACAGGTCCACATATTGCCACAATATTTTCAACACAGTTTACGGAAATGTAATATAATCATTTACCTGTATAAATTACCTGTCAGTGGTCAGTGGTCAGTTGCACATGCTAGCACATGCACAGGTGAATAGTCTGTATATAGCACTTACGACCTTATGCTACTAGACAAAAATTGAAAAAGAATTTGAAAAAAAATAAGAAAACAAAAAATGGAAAAAGAAAGTTTAAAAATTAAAAATAATAATGCTTGCTACTGGAGCCCAGATTTTTTTTTTAATAGTTCTATATTTATCTACATATATCTGCACATGTCCACATAATGCCACAATATTTTCAACACAGTTTACGGAAATGTAATATCCAATGTAGTAATTTACCTGTATAAATTACCTGTGGTGAAGAGTGGTCAAGACTGGACATTTGCACATGCTAGCACATGCACAGATGAATGGTTCTCACAGTCTCTATTGTTCTCTCTACAGGTAAGGTGAACAGAGCACACAAGAAAAGGTGTACAGAGCAGACGAGAAAACGGGTCTTCATGCATTATTGTCCAGTTTGTAGAGTGCGCAAAACAAAAAATTAGCTACGCAAGAGTTGTCATTCTTGTGCGTGACACACCTCCGGGTCGTGGTCTATGCATGTGTGAAGTTTCATGAAAATATTCCAAAGGGTGGTCGAGTTATGCTCCGGACAGGAAATCAGTGCGCGAAAACAAACAAGAGGGCCATGATGGCCCTAATTCGCTCACCTGACTCCATGAACACCAGAGGAGAATGTGACATTGAGTTCATGTGTTTTAAAAACCTTGTGCTATTTTTAGATGGCGGTCATCTTGGATTAAGCGATGACTCTCATTTTACCAAATCTGGAAATGCTTCACCCAAGGATCTTAACTTAAGTTTGGCCAGCCTCGGCCAGCATCGGCCATGTGGTTCACCGAGAAAAAGACGTTAAAAATCTTGAATAAATGGATCTTTTGGCGGCCATCATGGATGACATAATCGTCCGATTCCAACAAATATTGCACCAGAGCAATCACCTCATCGATACCTTCAATTTGATATATGACATGAGCATATTCGGTCAAAATAAAATTTGACCCCACAGGCCACGCCCATTTTTGACCTCGGGGTCACCATTTTGACACCTTTGAAAGAGCATTCTACATCGATCATTCCTACCAAGTTTCGTCGAAATCTGGCTGGCTGTTCATGAGAAGAAATCTTTTTAAGAATTTGCGCTATTTTTAGATGGCGGCCATCTTGGATTAGCGACGACCTCCATTTTAACAAATCTGAAAAGGCTTCACCCATGGACCATAACTGTGAAATTTGGCCACCATGGACCAAGCGGTCCGTGTGAAGAAGAATTTTGAAATCTCTAATAAAAGAACGACCTTTTGACCTTTCGGCGGCCATCTTAGATGACATGACCATCCAATTTCGACAAAAAATGTATCAGAGCGATCGCCTCTTTGATACCTTTGATTTGATATAGACATGACCATATTTGATCAAAAATAAAATTTTACCCCACGAGCCACGCCCATTTTTGACTCTGGGGGTCACCATTTTAACAACTTTGAAAGAGCATTGTACATCGATGATTCCCAGCAAGTTTCGTCGAAATCCGGTTAGCTCATGAGAAGAAGATTTTTTAAGAATTTATGCTATTTTTAGACGGCAGCCATCTTGGATTAGCGATGACCTCCATTTTAACAAATCTGAAAAGGCTTCACCCATAGACCATAAATTTTAAGTTTGGCTACCATGGGCCAAGAGGTTCATGTGAAGAAGAATTTTGAAATCTCTAATAAAAGAACGACCTTTTGACATTTCGGCGGCCATCTTGGATGACATAACCATCCGATTTCGACAAAAAATGCACCAGAGTGACCATATTCGGTCAAAAATAAAATTTGACCCCAATTTGACCCCACGGGCCACGCCCATTTTTGACCCCAGGGTCACCATTTTAACAACTTTGAAAGAGCATTGTACATTGATCAGTTTTGTCGAAATCTGGTTGGCGGTTCTTGAGAAGAAGATTTTTGAAGAATTTGTGCTATTTTTTGGACGGCGGCCATCTTGGATTACGTAATGACGTAATTTTAACAATTTTGTAATCCCCCTACCTAAGGACCATGACCATGAAGTTTGGTGACTATAGGCCCAATGGTTACCGAGGAGAAGACGTTTGAAAATGTTCACGGACGACGCCGGACGACCGGACGACGGACACATTGCGGTAACAATAGCTCACATGAGCTTCGCTCAGGTGAGCTAAAAAGGGAGATAACTAAAAAATTAGCTATGCAAGAGTTGTCATTCTTGTGCACGACACACCTTCGGTTCGTGGTCTAATTGAATGTGTGAAGTTTCATAAAAATAAATATTCCAAAGGGTGGTCGAGTTATGGTCAATCAGTGCGCGAAACAAAAAAGGGAGATAACTAAAAAATTAGCTATGCAAGAGTTGTCATTCTTGTGCGCGACACACCTTCGGGTCGTGGTCTATGCATGTGTGAAGTTTCATGGAAATATTCCAAAGGGTGGTGGAGTTATGCTCCGGACATGAAATCAGTGCGAGAAACAAAAAAGGGAGATAACTCAAAAATTAGCTATGCAAGAGTTGTCATTCTTGTGCGCGACACCTTTGGGTCGTGGTTTATGCATGTGTGAAGTTTCATGAAAATATTCCAAAGGGTGTTCGAGTTTTGCTCCGGACAAGAAGTGTCTGCGGCGGACGCGGACGCGGCCCGCTGTCAAATCCATAGTATCCCCCGACGGAGTCCGGGGGATACAATTATCTGATAGAGTAGAAAACATTGTGGGAAAAGGAGAAATTGCTTGTTACAAGCAATTTCTCCTTTTCCCACAATGTTTTCAAAAGACATCTTCTGCAGAGGCGTGAAAAGTTGTTTCTATCAGGGAAAGGGTTAATGTGCAGAAAAACATGGAACAGACAGTAAGTACAGGAATATACAAGAAGTGGTCACATACATTTACATGTATTTTGTTTTGAGCATAAATACATATACACGGTCAGAAAGATTTATATTAACAGGACCAGAACTGTAATGAAGACACCTTGGTGAGACATACAATAAACCAACCAATAACACGATTGCCGACGAGTGTGTCACCTACGAAGGTCAAGGTGACCATGGCCATCAATATGAGGAAGCTTGGTAATGATCCGACTAACGGATCAGTAGCCTATTTCACCAACATTGCAAAGCATACTTATCTAGCAAAGTATACTTTGAAGGAGAAATTTTCAATTTTATGATAAATTTATTAATTTTTATTATACTGAATTTATTACATTATCACAGCCAATTTGGCTGTGATAATGTAATAAATTCAGTATAATAATTCTGCATACTTTTAATCAACAAATATATGCAGTCGCTAGTTCTATGTGAAATAATGCATTTCAGGAAAAATAAATAATAACTCCCTCAAAGTATACTTTGCTAGAAAAGTATACTTTGCAATGTTGGTGAAATCGTCTACAGGTGATATTCAACATTTGGTTGTATGTCCAAAACTGTTGATGCCGACTATACAACGACGACAACAACGACGTCGCCTGTGCCGATTATCTTCCCATTAATGTGGGCGAGACAAAAACAAATAACCATCTGTAAACTACATGTTCAGACCTTGGACAGTGGCTGCATCAAGTTGTACATCTACAGTACATTACATCAATGAAAAATGTCCAACAACAAAACTTAACGATGTATTGAAAAACAAATGAAACTATCCACGTGTATTCTGTTTATTACGAGCACCCCGCACATAACCACAAGCACACACCCCGGATCACGCATGTACAACATTGTGGTCGTGTCAAAACTGATATTTCGCTCATTCATTTCCGTCCCAGCCAATTTCTCATGTCTACAGCATGTGTTTCACCACATTTGGTATCGGAAATAGTATGCCCCGAGTCTTGGTAGATCCGGAGGCAATTAGTGTTTGAACTGTGTGTCAGTGCGTCCGTCCGTCCGTCCATCTGTCTGTCCATGTGTCCAGTACATTAAGAAGTTCACCGGAGTGTCTCAATTATGTCATAACTTCTATATCCCTGTGTCGTCCGCTGAATATTTTTTATTTTTCCATTTTTCTCATCAAAAACTTGGTTTGGCAGCACTTTAGAATCATTTCCAATGGAAATGATTCTAACATGCTGCCAAACCATGTTTTTACTGAGAGAAAAGACAAAATATGAATTATCAGCAGACGACTATTTTCGGTTCCCGCATTTTAAGGGTTAAAGAGTTCAACACAGTATACCTCACAAATGCGACACGACACATCCATGCTGCCCACAATCTTCCCACGTTAATAAATTTGCCGGAGTTTCATAATTCTGTCATAACTTCTTTTTCCCTTGATGGATTACTTTAATATTTCAATACATCAAACATGTGCACAAATGCCACACCTCCATGCTGCCCATAATAGTATGGCCTTGGCATTCACAACTTTCAACTTTTTCACACATTAAGAAGTTTGCCAGAGTTCTCAATTCTGTCATATCTTCTAGATCTCATTGAAGGATAACTTTAATAGTTCATTATAGGAATGAATGGCCTTTTTGTGGAATTTATCGGGGTATAAACTTGGAAAAGTCGCGGGAATACTGGACGAAGGCCGGAAGGCCTTGTCCAGTATTCCCGCGACTTTTCCAAGTTTATATCCCCGATAAATTCCACAAAAACGCCATTCATTCCTTATAATTCCAGCGTTTGAAATAAATACATCAAGAAAATGTGTTTATTTTCCGTTTTCTTAAGAATTATTTTAACTGTCCCTCACGGTTATGGAAAGTAGTTCAGCGTGGGAGTTTACTGGGATATAAATTTAGGACAGAGACTTGCTACGGGTCAATCAAATGTTAAGGAATTGTGTAAATATTTTTTGTGCTGGAATGATTGCATCATACCTGTGCACAAATATCACACAATAATGCTGCCCTTAATATGACCTTCACCATTTGACCTTCACAACTGTGCTTATGAATACTTGTCACAGTTTCTCCAATCTGCCACTGTACGGGGGCATTCGTGTGCCGACAGGTCACATTTTCTTGTGTTTTTTCCAATTTCCAATGAGCTTACTTAATTATAGCATTTAGCTGCCATGCGACTTTTATAAACTACAGATGGGCCTGTGTCCATATTTATACATAAGGTATTTTCTCCATAACTATCACATATAAAAACATATGCATTATTTGCTGTCCACTGGAACCAACAGCAATATTTGTATGTACCCCAAAAAAGTTTCAGGGTACATAGTCTCCACCCTGTGCATCTATGTGTCTATGTGTCTGTCTGTCCGAGAGTTGCGATGTTATCGGCTACCTACTATCTCTGTTACCATAATTCAGATTGGCTTGGGAACTTCATATGCTTATTTGTCATCATCCATAGTTTTCATCTATATCCCATCCATGCAGACCCTGCACTCAAGGTCAAATAACTTAGAAACTTAGAAATTGGTGATAAAGTCAGATTAACCGCTACACAATTGTCGTCTGCTGTTGCTTTTATATCTTGCCTTATTTCTCAATAAAAACATGTTTTGACAGCACTTCAGAATCATTTCCAATGGAAATGATTCTGAAGTGCTGTCAAAGCATGTTGTAAATTATTCTAAAGTGCTGTCAAAGCATGTTTTTGATGATGAAAATTAAATAGAAAATAAACAGCAGACAACAAAAAATGAAGATAGCGGTCTAAGGGTTAAAGTTTTGGAGGGGTACACCCATCAGTGTTACTGATTTCTGTCATCCTGTATGTCTTATAAATGACTCATCCATTGTGCAGCTGGAGGATTAATTAGTTAAACAAGAATTATGCTGATGTAACAAAATGAATACTCCATGCGTATAGGACAGAGTAATTAATTATTGTACATTCCATTATGGGCCAGGTTTGTCAGATGTAGCTTAGACTGTCTATGGTATGCCTTCCGTAAATAACGAACTACAATTCCACTTAATTTGGGATTCTGTTTTATAAATTATAGCAGACTAATATTTCAGGAAAGACATCCTTTCTACTAAATTAACATTATAATTACACAAACATGTCGTGCGACCAGCGTAGACCCTGATATATGCAGATGCACAGTCTGATCCAGGGCTGCACTGTTCATGCTTCTAATAAATAGTATAGAACATATCAGGCATCAGGAAGAGGCTAGAAGATCAAGAGCAAGGAGCAAGACAGGTGATAAATGACGTAGCCTCTAGCCTATTTCATCAACATTGCAAAGTATTCTTTAGTAGCAAAGTATACTTTGAGGGAGAAATTTTCAATTTTATGATAAATTTATTAATTTTTATTATACTGAATTTATTACATTATCACAGCCAATTTGGCTGTGATAATGTAATAAATTCAGTATAATAATTCTGCATACTTTTAATCATGAAATATATGCATTTGTTAGTTATATATGAAATCATGCATTTCAGGAAAAATAAATGATTACTCCCTCAAAGTATACTTTGCTAGTAAAGTATACTTTGCAATGTTGATGAAATAGGCTACTGATTTCTCCAGTCATAGCCAGCAATGAGGTAACATTTGAACAGTGTTCCCATGCAGGGGGCGGAGAATCAGTATACAACCTGCACCTCTTCCTACTGGCGATCATGCTTGATACACATCATCACATTCACAGACAATTGTTGTTGAACAAAAATAATTTTATTCACAGGGCGATGTCTTGGTGTGTATCAATTGTGCTTGTGGACCATTAACTTAGTATGGCTAACCCCATTGTTACAGTAACCCATTAGAGTAGAAACTCCGAATACCGGACCCTCTAAATACCGGAATCCTTCCGAAACCGGACAATTTTCATAGTCCCGATTTAATTCCTTCTTTATTCAATGTACTAAAAACCTCTGAATACCGGATCCTCTGAATTCCGGAAACCGGATGATTTTCCAAAAAAAACCTCTGAATACCGGACGGATCAGAATTGCTAAAATCACCAAGCGCCCGCGGCAGTGGATAAATTTCACACAATGGTCGTGTTGGATTTCCTGTCAGACAGGTGTGATACAAGAGACGTTACGCATTTGACATGGTTCACAAGTCAAGTCACATGGTTGGGGCTGTTTATTTGTAAAAGGATGTTACGCCGTTTGTTGTCATTTAATGACCAACAATGTTTTGTACTGGTTTTGTATTGGTTGCGTAGTGCGCACTCATTGCAATTTTGTGTCTTACAACCTACAAATATTTCCGAGCATGTGATCGACGCGTGATATTGGAAAACCGACTAATGAAAACAATTGTTTCTCCCGACTTTCGTCAAAACAAAGATGGATACTCGATATTTACATTTACAAATCGGGCCGTGTTTGGTCTTGAATTAAATAGCGAAAAACATGCCGCTATTTTCCATTGAAGACTTAAATCGATTGATGCGGCTGTAATTGACGACGGCATGTATATGTAAGGTAATTATGAGGTCAAATAATCATTAAAAATTGCCGATTAGTCTTCGCTAAATGGAGTACACGTTTAGTGACAAATCAATTTACACACCGTATTATCGGCACATAGGCCACGCACCATGATAGATAATAGAATACTACAGTACATGTACATACATGTATATCAAGTCTTGAGTAAGAATAGTGAAAAACCTCTAAAAACCGGAAACCTCTCTAAACCGGACTTTTTGTCTGGTCCGGAGGCTGTCCGGTATTCGGAGTTTCTACTGTACATGCAGAATACACCTTTACGATTATGATTTTTTTTTAAATATTTTATTTTTGTTATTTCTCGATGAGACGGCTCAAATGGTGGTCGCGAATTATACTTCTAAGCACATTTAAAGAAAATATTTATGATTTTCCCCAATCAAAATGGCATATCCTCAGCATGAAATGGGCTAATGCCAAATGAACGATTGTCATGTGTAACATTTACATTTAGCTCAATACGGACGGAAATGATGCAGATTGCAGCATGCACTGGAGCAAAATACTCCACGTCTAAATTTTTCAAAACTTCAAAATTTATTTAGTCTGACGAGATTGAATGCATCACTGCTGCCTGACAACACTTGCATAACATAGGAACATTAACCCATTTTCTTTATACAAGCTCAGAAATATATGTTTGTGACCACCATTTGAACCATCTCGTCGAGATTAATCGGATTATCATGAATACAATGCAAGCAAAATAGTTTTTGAATCCAGGTTTACCATGATATAGTGCACCAGCATCAATGTCTGATACAGCAAGTTGTTATTAATCAGTAAGTATTACATTTTGTACTTTCAATCATAATGTTACATAGACTGAACAAGGGCATCACTAAGCTAATCCCCTCGCTGGCAGCCTTGATAATGAAACAAACATTTTTGCCTTACAAACAAGGTGAACATAAGTCCCCAGTGTCATATGCAAAACAAAGCACCAGCCCTAGACACACATTGTGGCCAAATATTATCAAAATCGTGGAAGCGGTTCATGAGTTACTGAAAAATTAAAGCTGACACTAATGTATGGACATACGCACGCACGCACACACACACACACACACACACACACACACACACGCACACGCACGTACGTACGTACATGGACTAACGCTATATCCCCTCTTGCCAATTGGCGAGGGGATACGTGCAACATCGTTTTAATGAAAAGAAACACAGACTTGTTCAACTTCAGTCAATCATTCTGACGTCATTTGTTAGTATTATGAAGTTATTCAGTTTATTGTCAAGCGTGTATTTGGTAAATGTGGGGCCAGTTACCTGATAAAGTTGCCTATTAACTGGATGCAATTTTTGTACATTTAGTATGAAACTTTGTAGAGAAAAGATCCCTATCTTCATCATTTCATCTCGAAAGTATATGATGTTACCACTCGTCTCAGCAAGACGGTTCAAATGAGTGGTAACAACAAATACATGTACATAAAACTTTAAACAGAAATAAACCAATAATGAGATTATGTTCGACAAAATGATTGTATCCTTAGTCTGGAATGGGTTAACCCATTTCAGTCCGAGGATACAATAATTTTTGTTGAACAAATCTTATTATTTTGTTCATTCATTGATAAAGGTATATGTTGTTACCACTCATTTGAACCGTCTCAACGAGACGGTTCAAATGAGTGGTAACAACATATACTTTCGAAAGGATATAAAGAAAATAGAGATATTTTTCTCCCAACAGCTTCATACTACTAAAAGTGTATCCCGTCTGTAATGGGTTAAGTGACATAGATGCAGGATCAGAACGGCAGGAACATTCAGGTAGGCCCACACGACACGATTCATCTCCCACAGTCTGTACAGACAGCATCATTATCCCCGCAACATTCGCAACATTCAGCTAATAATTCACACATTTTTCTATATAAATGTTTCGTTCTTCACTAATTACAATTACTCACTTGCCAAACATATGACACTGCTGTCACGTCTCACACAAGCAGCCCAGACTCGGGCGAAATATGTGGTTGTGACTGGACAAATGGGGCTTATGGCATTTATGGCCAGTCTAGCTTATGATCTGCCATCGCTCTCATGCAGTCTGATATATAATATTTGCTATGTGCAGACAGATGTTACACTGTCTGAATGGCGAACAGTGTATGCCATGATAGCATTTGCGACCATTGTAGTCCCAGATCAGCCTGCGCATTCGCGCAGTCTGATCTGGGACTACAATGGTCGCAAATGCTATAAGCCCCGCAAATGCGCAGGCTGACCTGGAACTACACAAGTTGCAAATGCCATAAATTCTATTTCTCCAGTCACAGCCTCATAATTATGTGACTAGCATTTGCAATAAGTGTAATCAGAGATATATCTGGCACGGCTGTGAAAGTCACCACTGATGATTTTATAAGAAGTAATTGTTAATTCTCGTATCATCATTAATTTTATTATCATACCACAAGTGAAGTGTGTTTCACGAACACAAAATTAATGTATGCAAAACTTGAAAGTACAACATGTGAATTATAAGTGGGGCAGCTGAAACTAGAAAATGTGTTCATAGAACACGGATGCCCCACCTAAGTCGAAAAGGGGAGATAATCCATGACCCCGGGGTCGAATCAAAAATCAAAATAAACTTTGCGCATCTACTCATCATAAGGATGTGACATACCAACATTCAAGTCTGTAGCTAGTAAGGTTTAAAAGTTTTACAACTTGGTGGTGAAGGACGGAAGGATGGACCGACGGGATAGACGGACGGACCGACAAGGGTAAAATTAAATGCCCCCTCCACTATCGTGGTGGGGCATTAAAATTACAAAGACAAATGATATTACGAATTTCCAAGGGTATAACATGTATAAAATGACAATTATGAAAATAAAATAGAACATAGCATAACACATAAGAACAATGGCAATCATTTCCAACATCATTTGGCTTCTGTGTTTGAAACACCCACCTTTGACCACATGACAAAGATGTCCATTTAACCCTTAAAGGTACATGCCCACGCAGCAGGTTACACTGTACTACTACTTTTCATTTTCTGTTGTGCCTTATATGAGCCATTTGTCTACCCACTAACGAGTTATTTTTAATTACGGCGCATGTTAATTGGTGTTAAATCGCATTTTATATGCCGCGACCAGAAAGGGTATTTTCCGACCTCGTGCTATTTTTACCAATACGCGTCACGTGACACGGTCAATCATATCACATCTTTGACATGTGCAGTGAAGTATCGGAAGTTGAGAAGAAAAATCTCGGTTCGGGTCCAAATCTAAATCTCCACGTAACTCTTTCCATTTGATGATCTGGTCGCCAATATTAACCACTCTCTCTCTGTACTGCCTGTCCCTCAGACATTTCGCCTTTTTTTTGGCCGACGCTGTTTCATACAATTTCCGTCCTGGACGTTTCGACATGTTGCTATTCTTGTTTACATATTGGGAAGCCTACTGGCGCGCGTAGTATACTGTGCATGCGCACCGCAAGCCGTGATGTGAAAGTCGTCGTCCCCGCACATTATCAAAATAGACTGTTACCGCCACGCGTCGCTAACAGTAAATTGATAATTAATAAATGATTATATTTGTATAGCGGGCACTCGTAATTTTTAGAACTGGTGGAATAGTGACATAATTATACACTTATTTAATTCCTATAAATAACATTTTGTGCCTACTGCGTGGGCATGTACCTTTAACATTTGGAATGTGCATTTTGGAGTATGAACATGTGGACATATTTTCTGTACTAGTCTTCTTATTTCTCAACTAAAATATATGTTGTCACCACATTGTGGTCACAATATACACTGATGTCAAATGATAAAAAAAATATTTTGAATATTTTATTTAGAAAATGGTGTATCCTCATATTGTAATGTGTTAATATGTAAATACAGTAAAACCTCGCTATACCGAACACTAAGGCAGGCTATGTATCTTTAATTGTATGGGTTTCATTGTCGTTTATCTCTGATGATAATGCCTGTTGAAGTTCACAAAGAACATCTGCATGCCTTGGCAGTCATATGTCTGATTTACATTGAACCTCTCTAAACAGGACACCCTGGGAACCTCCCAGGGTGTCCGGTTTAGAGAAGTTCCACTGTATAATATTTGTGGATATACTTACTTCCATCAGAGGTTTAACTGTCCATCTGGGTCAATATTGTAGTCTATATTATCCGATCCCATGTTGGCACTACTATTGAAACCCTTGAAAAGGATAACATTAGGTCAAGATAAAATAAAACAAAACATGTGATAAGATATCACCGCCCAGTTTGTATTGTAGAACAATGGAGTAACTGGTTATATGTCACAGGGTGAGAAAAATGTGTGCGCGACAACTGGACTCAGACCCGGGACCTCTGGCCATGGTTTACCTACCATCGCTCTACCGACTGAGCTATTTTACTGGGCACAGATACATAGAGGATATTCATATTTTTGCAACGAATATGACATATATGTTCATCGAGTGGTGTGGAATGTCCATATTTCACTCATGAACCGGACTGCAAATAGGCTGCATGGTTTACCTACCATCGCTCTACCGACTGAGCTATTTTACTAGAGGATATTCATATTTTTGCAACGAATATGACATATATGTTCATCGAGTGGTGTAGAATGTCCATATTTCACGAGTGCCTAACGAGTGGTGTGGACACATTCCACACCACTCGATGAACATATTTGTCATATTCGTTGCAAAAATATGAATATTCTATTTATTATATACCGCTCCATGGAAATTAGCAGTTTTGACTGTATACGGTAATGAATGTGTATTAATGCAGCCTATTTGCAGTCCGGCACTGCAGGTGCGCGTTATGAATATAGATAGCGGAAGTAGTCGTATTTTCACCGGAAGATGTTTATTTCATCGATGAGAACATATGACTTTTATTTACATCGTATAACTATGTATTTCTTGGGTAGGTATATAATAAATACTTCCACTCCATAGAGAGCTACGTCCCAGAATTCCATTTCAATTCTTCTCTGAATTCTATATTTTTGGGACCTTTGATTGGTCATGGTCACAGATTAGCCCTACCTACGCTGTTGACGGAAATTGCCGTCTGCTGTTTTTCATTTTTGCTTTAATTCTTAACAAAAAACTGGTTTTGACAGCACATGAGAATCATCTCCATTGGAGACGATTCTCATGTGCTGTCAAAACCAGGTTTTTGTCGAGAACTATTGAAAATAAAACATTTCCAGCAGACGACAACATTTAATTCAGCGTAGTAAGGGTTAAACCTTATAACATCCCTACAGTGAAACCTCTCTAAACCGGACACCCTGGGAGGTCCCCAGGGTGTCCGGCTTAGAAATGTTTCACTGTAAACCAGGCATTCGATCATTCTGAGCCATAATTGTTTGCTATGCGATCACAAACAGACATTATCACCCGAGATAAATGACAAAAATAAGATCACATGTGTTTTATTGGTGTCTGGTTTAGAGAGGTACCACTGTATGTACAAATTGTGCATTCCAGTACAATAATAGTAGAAATGCATTACCAACTTATCTCCCCTGTTTACTGTGTATGATCTGATGATATAGGATCAAAGTACTGAAAGTACTGACTGGCAGGAGACAAGTAGCCACTTGTGAATTTGCATACTGCAGGGCTCGAATTTGGCACTCGCATACTCGCAAAATGCGAGTGCTTTCTGAAAAATGCTAGTTAAAATCAAAGCCGCTCGCAAAAAACTGCGAGTGCCAATTTCAAAAAGGAAATCCAAATCTTCAAAGTTCTGTCGCGATTATTTTGTTCTGAACAGCGATCTGGATCATGAAAATGCTCTCGTCAAAGCGCCTCGATGATAGGAACATTGGAGGTCGTAAATCAGGACGTTGTTGCCCCGGCTATATACTATTGCGACATCCCTCTAGTGCGACATTGAAATACTACTCACAGGTCGTAAATGAGGACGTTTTTTCCTGGGCTATTTATCAATTGCGACATCCCTCTAAACATTTCCGGTTTAATTTTAACAAATACACATTATTTTACCAGCCATTGATAGAATGGAACTTCCCAGAAACCGAATTAGAGATCGACAACCACGAACGGTAGTAGAATAGTTTAATTGTTGGCACTACTTTTTTTTCAGTATAATCATATCACCTGACTGTTGTGCGAACAAAGCAAATTGAGCCTATTGAGACGTCCGCGATGAACATGCGACTGCGTGGTACACGATACGGGGGGCGTCTCAATAACAGCAATTTGTTCTCTTCAAAAATAAAGTTGGGCATGCCAACTATTTTACACATACTGTTGAGCATTGTCGTTGCTATTAATAACTTGCTTTCAGTTCACTCGCTGACTTTAAATGTCACCTGACTGTTGTTAATTGCGAATGCAAATTGAGCCTATTGAGACGTCCCCCGATGAACAGAGAGCCACTTCCGAAAGTAGACCCGTGCAAACAGCCAGAATCACGATCCCAACATCGAGGAGACACTATGTCTCCCGCCAAAAATCACATAAATTCATTAACCCTTTCAACACTGCAGGCCTGTATAGTGATTGGCAAAACGTGTAGATCCAGATGAGCCAGCTCATCAGGATCTGCACTTTTTGAAAGTAATTTTCATATTTTTGAGAACAAAAACACCCACTTTTCATAAATGGACTAGTCTGAAAATCATTTTGTGACCAATGGATTGGTTGCAAAGTTAACATATTAAAATCCATTCCAGTTACTTAGGGGTGAAAGGGTTAAATGTTGATATAGGTCATTTGCAGTCCATAAAGTGTAAAGCCACATACTGAATATTTTAGACATCATCTGAGACACGATGAATGACATTAAAAGGTAGAACACAAATACGTTGTAGTGCTGTATTTCTTTTTTTTAACTGATTTCTATACAAAACTAGATTGGTCAGTAAGCGAGGCTTACGGAATATACCCCCCGCGTGGGCCCAGGTACCCCTAAAATATGTACAAATTTCCAAGTGTGTGGGCTTGTGACCTTGACTCTGGGATTAGCGCGAGCGGCATGAACGTGAATTTGTCACAGGGTGGTAGAGGTCCATTGGAGCAATGAGTGTGTGAAATGTGAAGCAGATCCGAGCAAGGAAATAGAAGTTATAACCGATTTCTCTGATGTTAAGTTTTGTAAAGAGACTACCGTATAACCTCGAATTAAACGCCCCCGGAGGCGTTACATTTTACAAAAGGGGGGGGGGGGTGGGGGGGGGGGCGTTTATTAGCCAGTAAAAAAAAAAAAAAAGAAAAAAAGAAAAAAAAAAAAACAAAAAAAAAAAAATTACCAAGGACCACCAATTTCAAACACAAATAAAGATTTAAAGACTATTTGTTTGTTTGAAATTGAATGGCGGTCATTGGTAAAAAAAAAAAAAAAAAATTAATTTTGGGGGGGGGGGGCGTTTTAATTAGCCATTAAAAAAAATAAAAAATAAAAAAAAAAAAAGGATTTTTTTTTTTTTTTTTATTTTTTTGGGGGGGGGGGGGGGTGGGGGGGGGGCGTTTATTAGGAGGGGGGCGTTAAGCCAACCCTGTTATACGGGTATGTATGTGACGTTGACCTCGAGATCAGCGGGGATTTGTCACAGCATATGAAAATATTAAGTATTTTCCATGAAAGAAATAATAAGAATTATAACATATTTCTCTGATGTTAAGTTTTGTAAAGAGACTAAGTATGTGACCTGAGACCTTGGGAGCAGCGGGGGTGGTTGGACACTCGTATATTTGTGACAGCATGATAGTACAACCTTAGAGGAATGCACAAGTGAAATAATAAGAATTTTCAATGAAGGAAATAGAAGTTTATAACTTATTTCTCTGATGTTAAGTTTTGTAAAGAGTATTTGACCTTGACATTGGGATCAGCGGGGGTTGGACGGTCATGGATTTTGCACAGCATGGTAGTAGAGCTTACAGGAATGCATGTGAAATATTAAGCTTTTTAGATGAAGGAAATAGAAGTTATTAACAATATTTCTCTGATGTTAAGTTTTGTAAAGAGACTAAGTAATTTGACCTTGACCTTGGGATACTGCGGGGGTTGGACGGTCGTGGATTTGCACAGCATGGTAGTAGAGCCTTACAGAATGCAGTGTGAAATATTAAGCATTTTAATGAAGGAAATAGAAGTTATAACATATTTCTCTGATGTTAAGTTTTGTAAAGAGTATGACCTTGACATTGGGATCAGCGGGGGTTGGACGGTCATGATTTTGCACAGCATGGTAGTAGAGCCTTACAGGAATGCATGTGTGAAATATTAAGCATTTTAGATGAAGGAAATAGAAGTTATAACAATATTTGTCTGATGTAAGTTTTGTAAAGAGGACTAAGTATTTGACCTTGACCGTGGGATCTGCGGGGGTTGGACGGTCCGTGGATTTGGGCACAGCATGGTAAGTAGAGCCTTACAAGGCAGTGTGAAATATTAAGCATTTTAGATGAAGGAAATAGAAGTTATAACAATATTTCTCTTGATGTTAAGTTTTGTAAAGAGACTAAGTATTTGACCTTGACCTTGGGACTGCGGGGGTTGGACGGTCGTGGATTTGGCACAGCATGGAGTAGCCTTAACAGGAATGCATGTGTGAAATATTAAGCATTTTAGATGAAGGAAATAGAAGTTATAACAATATTTCTCTGATGTTAAGTTTACGGACTAAGTAATTGACCTTGACCTTGGGATCTGCGGGGGATTGGACGGTCGTGGATTTGGCACAGCATTGGTAAGTATAGCCAAATTACAGGAATGCATGTGTGAATATCAAAGCTTTTTATTTTGATGAAGGAAATAGAAGTTATAAACATTATTTCTCGATGTTAAGTTTATCCGGACGGACGGACGGACGCACGGACGGACGCACGGACGGTCGTGGATTTGGCACAGCATGGTAGTAGAGCCTTACAGGAAGGCATGTGTGAAATATTAAGCATTTTAGATGAAGGAAATAGAAGTTATAACAATATTTCTCTGATGTTAAGTTTTGTAAAGAGACTAAGTATTTGACCTTGACCTTGGGATCTGCGGGGGTTGGACGGTCGTGGATTTGGCACAGCATGGTAGTAGAGCCTTACAGGAATGCATGTGTGAAATATTAAGCATTTTAGATGAAGGAAATAGAAGTTATAACAATATTTCTCTGATGTTAAGTTTACGGACTAAGTAATTGACCTTGACCTTGGGATCTGCGGGGGTTGGACGGTCGTGGATTTGGCACAGCATGGTAGTAGAGCCTTACAGGAATGCATGTGTGAAATATCAAGCATTTTAGATGAAGGAAATAGAAGTTATAACAATATTTCTCTGATGTTAAGTTTATCCGGACGGACGGACGGACGCACGGACGGACGCACGGACGGACGGACGGACGGACAACCTGACTCCAGTATACCCCCCCTCAACTCGTTGCGGGGGGTATAAAAACATGTTTTCATCCATACACTTACTGTCTAGCTGTTCCACGTTTTGCTGCCAACAAACATTTGGCTATTAAACACATTAAATCTAAAAAATATTTAAAAGTAAGTACTTTCTTATCAATAACAAAAAAGTCACCCTCCCCAAAAAATATTGTTTGATGAAATTCATCAAATATTGATTTTATTGCGAAGAAAAGATTTTCCTATTGGAATTTAATATGGTGTCAATTTCCAAAAACTTTCCCTGAAGGACCAAAAAACGAAAAAAAAATGGAAATGACTCCGAAACTACCTGGCAAGATAGCTTGAAAATGATGTAATTAAGAAAACTAGTTAGATTTTGTAAATCGGTCGACAAATAAAAAAAATATTTTTTTTGCAATAAAATCAATATTTGATGGAATTACATCAAATAATTTTTTTTTGGGGAGGGTTACTTTTTTGTTATTGATAAAAAAGTACTTACTTTTAAATATTTTTTAGATTTAATGTGTTTAATAGCCAAAAGTTCGTCGGCAGCTAAACGTGGAACAGACCAAAAATTTTGCATATACATTCATGTCAGCAACGTTGGGTAAAAATACCAATATTACAGCAGAATCATTGACACTGACACACGTCTCTGACTGGAAGTAGCACATTTGAGATGTTACGATCTGTTGTGCCTACCCTGTCTCTTCCCGATATCTGCATGATAGCTATCTGCCGTCTATATATTACAAAAACAAAGATAACTACCACCTCACAAGATAGCTATCGCGACTTTATTGTTTCGGAAGGTATGAAAGTCTGCAGTGTGTAACGGTGGGTCTTTGTGCAGTACTATACTGATCGCAATCTGGCGCGTGAAGATTACATTTGTGACGGATGTCTATGATGGCCCTTTCCGGTTTTCACTCTTCATATTATTCAATAACAATTTAAAATGAAAATATTTTTGGCATTACTAATGCCAGAAAATTAAATTTCAAAACAAAATAGAAACTTGTCAAATTGTCAGAGATTTGAACAAGCATACCAGGTTTCACTAAACTTCGTACGACTAAAATGTTTGTAAGTCCAAATTTAGGATTGTCTGGAAATTTCCATTGATGGATTTACATTTATTGATCATAGGCTGCATATGCAGCCTATGCTCAATAAATGTAAATCCAATACTAGTTTACAAGAAAACATTGTTAATGTGAAACTTACAGACTATCATAATTTTGCACTTAACGAACATTTGAGTCGTACAAAGTTTAGTGAAACGGCCCCCAGTAAACTAAACCAGCTGAATGTCTGCAATCTGCAACAGCCCTGTAGAGGTAACTCAATTGTGGCTGTGACTGAAGAAATGGGGCTTATGGGGTATGTGACAGCCCTGTACAGGTAACTCAATGGTGGCTGTGACTGAAGAAATGGGGCTT
Source organism: Conchocele bisecta (assembly GCA_029237695.1). Taxonomy (NCBI): domain Eukaryota; kingdom Metazoa; phylum Mollusca; class Bivalvia; order Lucinida; family Thyasiridae; genus Conchocele; species Conchocele bisecta. Next base: position 64,298,806 of record CM055267.1, read on the forward strand.
ATGGGGTATGTGACCATAGCTCCTGATCTAATAGTACACTCCTGTAAGCCTGACAACAATCAATATTCCTTCTTATAAGCATCACAGGCGTGTTTCATTGATGGAATGGCGAACAGTGCAGATCCCGATCAGACTGTGCGAATGCACAGGCTGATCGGGATCTACAGTGGTCGCAAAACTCGTCAGTTCCATTTCTCAGCCACAAATACTGCATGAAGTCAATGCACTTTATTTCAATGGAAACTTGATTACATTTCGTGCAATTTACGCCGCAATCTTAAATGACTTGGCATTATCATTAGAAAGCAAATATGGGCCGATATGGCGGGAAGTGGCACAGATACCCAGAAAGTTGTCAATAGGCAACACTTAAATCTTACATAGCAAAAAGACGTAAATTATTAATATCTCTCCTTGTTATTCACTAAATCTATTAGATGTGAAACAGAGGGCATTAAATACATGTCCAGACATACCCAGGATTTTTTCATACCAGTGTAGATCCTGATCAGTCTGTGGACAGAAACAGCCTGGTAGCAATTCATAATATTGCTTTGTTGATTGAATGGTGAACATTGTAGACCATGATTGGCTTATGTTAATGTGCAAAGTGGTCTGGTCTACACTGTTCACAGTGACAATAAGCCATGTTTTGTCCGATTGTGGCCCCTATGGTTCCCTATACAACAAGTTCATGCACCAACTCAACATTACACAGGGTGCAGTAAAGTGAATGGGGGATCGTAGCTAGTTATTTCCCTTTCCAAATCTATTTAGAGATCCGGTCCTTTGGTTTATTTTAGCGTTTATTTCTTTTGAATAACTTGCAAAAATGAAGACTGCAAACAGGGTACACCTATATCAGACTGTACATATGTATGTGCAGTCTGATCTGGGTCTACACTGATAATACCATTAATAAGTGTGAAAATATGAATCTGGCAAATAATGCAGTTCCGGATCAGATCTGGATCAATCAACACTATTCTAGTCGAAAACACTATAATGGCTTCTTTACACAACAAATCATGCGATATTCGGCTTATTACAAGCAATCAGGCCATAAAATATACAAGTTGGACAGGATTTCAATAAATAAATTCAAAGGGAAATAACTAGCTACAATCCCCCATTATTTCAATTTCATGCTACAGCTGAACCTCTCTAAACCCGACACCCAGGGACCTCCCAGGGTGTCCGGTTTGATATGTTCCACTCCTATCCAGGTATATCAGCATCCCAAAACATGTCTGTGTGCTTTACAATCATAAACCAACATCATCACTTGAGAAAATTTACCAAATCAAACTTTAACCCTTACAATACGGGAAAACGAAAATAGTCGTCTGCTGTTGTGTTATATTTGAACTTCTTTCTCAACACAAGAATTCCGCCACGGAAGCGGTGATATCTTGCAAAACCAATTCTGTAGAAGCATATTTTCACTTTACAAGTCTCTTGCTCAAGTTAATGCAATCAGGCAATTATTTTTTTCGTCCAAAGCTTCCTTTCAAGTCCATTTTGTTTTTAAAAAAACAACATGTTTGTACAGCACACAAGATTCATCTCCAATGGACAGAAAAAGTTTAAAGACAGCAGGAGACCCCCTATTTGAAAACTGTTATAAAAACTTTCAAATAAATAAACAGACAGACGGACGGATGTACGATCAGTAGCAAGGGTAATTATATCAATGTGGAAGGATTGTATCGTTACTAAGCAATGCATGTGTGCAATATGAAGATATTAGCTGAAGGCAAACAGGAATTATATCTGATTTGAGAAACTCTTACAAAAACATTAAAAAAACAGACGGACGGACGGGCGGGCGGGCGGGCGGGCAGTCCGGCTGGCAGGCGGACGATTCTCGATGGGCCCCTAATTAACTAATTGAGACCATGTTCCAACCAAACAACCAGGACGACCACTTGTTAATATATAATTGTCTGCTGAATGTTGCATAATATATTGTTGCTCTTCTAAATGTTGGAAATTTGCAGATGAATTGGAAAGTTTGTTTGATAGGGTTAATTAGACCTTCAATAAGCTGCACTTAAATAATTCATTTTACAAAATCCCTATCAATTGGCCAGGGCCATCTGGTCTTTGTCTGAATTTACAACAAGCAGGTGTTAATGCAGTTGATGGAACAACAGAACAAACAATATGGGTAAAAATTAAATATAGTACATGTCATAAAGCACAATAGCCATAAAACAAGGATCTTTCAATATTAACCCTCTATAGACCTCTATAGAGACAATGTTTGCAAACAGTGCAGATCCAGATGAGCCAGCTCGTAACGAGCCGTCTCATCAGGATCTCCACTGTTTGTTAATAATTTTAAACGTCGTACAGATTACCCTTTTAGAAGAATGGGATAATTTGAATGAACAAAATTAATGAAATAGTGTGAAACATTGGCATGGAACATCCTATTAAGTTACTTGGTGTTGAAAGGGTTAATGCAGCTGGTGATCATAAACGGACTCCTGACGAACTACAGAACTCTGACATGATTATAGCTAAAGCGAAAAACAAATAGAAAACAACTTGAGCCAATGACAAAAATCAATTGAAAACCTTCCTGAACTAAACCATTATTGACTCAATATTATATTAACCAACTGGATCATAAAAAAGTAAATACCATCTTCTCGAGTTTCGAACATAAAACAACTCAAAATCCATTAGTCAAACAACTGTCTGAAACTGAAGAAGCATGGGCTTTCATAAACTTGGCCTGGCTTACTGGGTAACCTATCGGAAGCCAAAAGGCCATGTTTACATGGAAACCTTTCAAAGGCAGGTGATCGATAGAAAGTATACATTCAAACTTTAACCCTTTCAACCCTAAGGAACTGTAATGGACTGTGATATGCTAATGTTCCGACCAATCCAATGGTCACAAAATGATTTTCAGATTCGTCCATTTACGAGCCGGCTCATCTGGATCTGCACTTTTTGCATAAACCGCTATAGCGGGATTTCGGGTTCAAAGGGTTAAAGATCTTCTGGGACACAGTTTTTTTTGTCATCTAAAATCGTTAAATACGTTCATATGTTTTGTTTTTTGTTTGTTTATTAGTGTTTAACGGCCTATCAACAGCTAAGGTCATGTAAGGTCGGGCAAATGGGTTCGATCCCATTTTAACCTGCTGCATTGGGGGGAAAATCCCAAATTTACATCGAGAACAAATATATTCAGCCCTGAAATTAGAATAACCTGACCTGGTGCCAAGTCCATACCACACCAAGTCACTTGGGCCCTTCCCCTAAAATAGGATTACGAATATCGTAATACTCAAATAAGGGGTATAACCAGATTCAACTGTCACATACAAAATGCCAAAGACGTATGTGAGGGCCAAACCAGGTCTCCAGTCGGGATTCCGGTAAGGATGAACCCACATCGTTAAATTACCCATCGCGTGCTCCCACCTGCCACCCACTTGTTCATATGAATCATCTTTGTTTTCGTAGTTTGTCATGAAAGTGAATTACATATAAATGCAAAGTAGATGTGTATGGATGCTGATCAGTTACTACATGTATGCAGTGTATGGATGCTGATCAGTTACATGGATGCTGATCAGTTACTACATGTATGCAGTGTATGGATGCTGATCAGTTACTACATGTATGCAGTATCTACACATCTTGCAACACTAACCCTTATAAACACATGTAATACGCTTATTGTATCTTTAACCCTTTCAACGCTAAGGAACTGGAATGGACTGTGATATGCTAACGTTCCGACCAATCCAATGGTCACAAAATGATTTTCAGATTCGTCCATTTATGAAAAGGGGTTGTTTTTGTTCTAAGAAATATTAAAATTACTTTCAAAAAGTGCAGATCCTGATGAGACGGCTCGTTACGAGCCGGCTCATCTGGATCTGCACTTTTTGCATAAACCGCTATAGCGGGATTTCGGGTTCAAAGGGTTAACCATTACACCGCTACACACAACAATTGTTGTCTGTTGTTGCTTTTATATCTTGCCTTATTTCTCAATAAAATAAAAACATGTTTTGACAGCACTTCAGAATCATTTCCAATGGAAATGATTCTGAAGTGCTGTCCAAGCATGTTGTAAATTGTTCTAAAGGTGCTGTCAAAGCATGTTTTTGATGATAAAAATGGAAAATAGAAAATAAACAGCAGACAACAAAAAATTAAGATAGCGGTGTAAGGGCTAATATACAGGCCAGTCAGAGAGGCAGTGCTCAACAAATGAATTTCCACATGAAAGGTTTTCTCATGATTGCCATGAACTACCTGATAATCTGTCTGCACTGCTTGCTCATGCAAATCACAGGTGAAAAACTCAGGAAATGGCCATTGAAAAAAATCACATTACCCCACCCACCCGTTGTTGTAAAGTATGTTACGTTTCTTTAGAAACGTAACATACAATACGACAGCAGGTGGGTGGGGAAACGGTGTTTTTGTAATGTTTTATTTTTTCAATAGGCATTTTTTTTTATGTCACATGTCCGAGTCTTTCACTTGTGATGCTAATCATCTCCATTCCATACTGTTTGCCACTGCATCTGGGCCGTTTCACTAAGCTTTGTACGACTAAAATGTTTGTAAGTGCAAAATTAAAATTAAGTCTGTAAATTTCACATTAACAATGTTTTCTTGTAAACAATTATTGGATTTCCATTTATTTAGTGAGCATATGCAGCCTAAGCTCACTAAATGTTAATCCATCAACAGAAATTTCCAGACAATCATAAATTTGCACTTACGAACATTGTAGTCATTCGTAGTTTAGTGAAACGGCCCCTAGTTCTGTAGCCTATTTCATCAACATTGCAAAGTATACTTTACTAGCAAAGTATACTTTGAGGGAGTAATCATTTATTTTTCCTGAAATGCAGAACTAACAAATGCATATATTTCATGATTAAAAGTATGCAGAATTATTATACTGAATTTATTACATTATCACAGCCAAATTGGCTGTGATAATGTAATAAATTCGGTATAATAAAATTTATCATAAAATTGAAAATTTCTCCCTCAAAGTATACTTTGCTACTAAAGTATACTTTGCAATGCTGATGAAATAGGCTACTGGGGTATGCTGGTTGATTGAAACCAGTTCAGTAGCTTTCTTATGGCGTCTAAACTCTTATTTCTGGAGGAGGTGAGCCAATATTTTGCCTACCGTTTCGTAACCGGTGGATATTTTTCAATTTGAGCATCAATTAGCTTCATTAAATTATTCACTAGACAAACAAATTGGTTGTAATTGCTGGCTCCAGGGCAGTCATGTGACAGTTGCACCCCTCCAAAGGGTCAGGGGTTGCACCTAGATGACACTTAACAGATCACTAACTTCAGACCAAGTGAAAATCTAGACATATTATGAGGAAATGCCCCAAGCCATAAATATACTTTATTGATCTATAAAAACAAAAGTGACATTTTCTCATGAATTTTCATTTCATATTTTATTTCAAGATTTTATATTCTGGCACATGAAAGTGATGTTGTGTGCCGTATGTCATGGTTTTGAACTAATAATTCCAGCACAAAAATATTTACATAATTCCCTAACATTTGATTGGCCCATAGCAAGTCTCTGTCCAAAATTTATATCCCAGTAAACTCCCACGCCGAACTACTTTCCGTAACCGTGAGGCATAGTTAAAATAATTCTTAAGAAAACGGAAAATAAACACATTTTCTTGATGAATTTATTTCAAATGCTGGAATTATAAGGAATGAATGGCCTTTTTGTGGAATTTATCGGGGATATAAACTTGGAAAAGTTGCGGGAATACTGGACGAGGCCTTCCGGTAATAATCACCTTTTGGTTGGTCTATTGCCCACTGTATAATTTGATCTGTCTGAATACATGGGGCATATGGAATAGGCGACCTGTGTAGATCCATATCAGCCGGTGTACCCGCACAGTTTGATCAGGATCTGCGCTGATGAAACACCTGGCCTGCGTATAACAAACAATATAGGTCCTTAGCATGTCACAGGACTGGGCTAGAAAATCAGGAGCTAGACTGGCCATAAATCGCATAAGTCCCAAATCTGCACAGCCACATGTGACTCATCATGACAAAAAGAGGCTTACTGAGTTTGTGACCAGTGCAGCCCCTGATCAGGGCCTACACTGATCGCTATAGAGTTGGGGAAATGTTCTTGATGCACCCAACAAAACCTTTACCTCTGTAGAAGATTGTGGTAGTTAATCAGGAGCTGCAATGGTCAAAGTAGTCAATAAGCCCCTTTATGTCATGGCAGGTCACATAATATCTACCTACTTCCTCATCAATGTTCATCTGGGCTTTCTGTGAGAAAAACAACCTTACAACATTTGCAACCATTGCAGATCCTGATCCCAAAGAACATTTACATTCTTCTGATGCTGGATCAGCGACTGAATTGAAAACAGCACAGGCCTTGATCAGACTGCATAGGCTGATCTAGGTCTACAATGGGTGCAAAGGTCATATGGCCTCAATATTCCAGTTACAGTAAGCCCTGATCAGCCAGAAATAAGGCCTCATATGGTTCTATTTGTTAACCCATTTCATGCTGTGGATACGCCATTTTGTGTGTGGAAAATCCTAAATATTTTCTTTCTATGCGCTTAGAAATATATGTCGTGACCACCATTTGAACTGTCTTGTCGAGACGGTTCAAATGAGTGGTCACAACATATACTTTCATTGAGAAATAAAAAAACAATATTTAAAAAAAATCATACCCTTAAAGCCCACTCAGTAGACACAAAATGTTAATTATATGAATTAAATAAGTGTATAATTGTGTCACTATTCCACCAGTTCTAAAAATTACAAGTGCCCGCTATACAGATATAATCATTTAGTAATATTTATTTTATTCAAGTAGGTGGTATCAGGCTATTTTCATTTGCAAATGAGGCATGACATTTTTTAATTATTTATACTAATTAAATGCGACACTTGAAAAAATAATATTTTTGACAGATTATAAAGTATGATCATTGCACATTAAAAATTATTACAGAAAGTAAATAGTAATATCCGTTAACATTTTAAGGAAACACGGTTATCGCCCCCAGTGATCGTCTCTGATATAAAAAACAGTTTGTGCCTACTGAGTGGGCATGTACCTAAATTTAAAGGTGTATTCCGCATGTAATGGGTTAACTCTTTGTATGCTGGGAAATTTGTGGGCTATAAATAGTTCAAAACTAGCAGATGACAATTCATTATATTTTCTTTTATTTCTCCTTATAAATGTCACGAATATGTCTTGGAATTTCATTAGAATTGTGTCTGGAGGACACAATTCTAATGAAATTTCAAGACATATTTACAGAAAGAAATAAAACATATACATGTACTCCTAATTCGTTTGGCAGATATTTTCGCCGCTAGCATGCAAAGAGTTAAGTAGCAGACCATATATACTTCATGCAGTATTCATTATTCAGCATAACACAGAAAATAACCAGATTATGATGCGGTATTCATAATTCTGTATACCACACCAAAATAACCAAATTATGATTGTGAATGCTAAAGATGCAATGTTCAGTAGAAGCCATTTTTATGACAGATGAATTACGCAGCAGACAGGTATCAGCCATCTTAAATACAGACTTACATTATCATAGTTAAAATGTGTTTGTCATTACTTCACGTTGTTAGAAACAATAAATGTTTGTGTCTGGCCATAAAACCCCAGATAGGCGCGGCTAACTGCCTGATAGTGGAATGCTGCACATCTGGATTGCTGTAGGTAACAGCAGTTGGCTCACAGCACTCTGATTATTTAAAGTGAATTGCCCTGTAGTTTTGATATATGGGATGCATTTGCCAAGCCATTTGTTAATGGGAAAACAACCACATCAGGTTTCTTAAAGTTGGGGGCCCATCTATTAGGTGAGAAATGTTTGTTTTAGGAATTAAATAAGTACTGTATATAATTATGTAACTGTAACTCAACCAGTTTTAAAAATTATGAATGCCCAATATTTAATCGTTTAATTCACTGATAGAGATAAATAGTTGTTTCCGTTAACCTTTTAAGGAAATATGGTTATCACCCTTATATGAAGAGTGGCAATTCACGTTTATTTGCCCGAAAAATGTCATACTTGTGTATCTAAAGAATGGACACGAAATTGTATCTCCCTATATTACAACCTGGGATGTGGGAGTCCCGGTTTAATATTAAGCTAAATATATTGTTTGGCTCGTTTCACTAAACTTTGTACATCTAAGAAGTATGTATGCATAAAAACATTGGCACTGACAGTCTGATGCTGGATGTGTAGTTAATATTACAGGTTCTTTCATGGTCACTCATTAACCCTTTCAACAACACAGGCCTGTATAGTGGTATTGTCAAATAGTGTAGATCCAGATGAGACGGCTCATGACGAGCCTAATCATCAGGATCTTCACTTTTTGCAAGTAATTTTCATATCTTTGAGAACACCCCTTTTTCATAAATTGACTAGTCTGAAAATCTTTTTGTAATGATTGGATTGGCTGTAAAATTAGGGATACAGACACAATCCCCCCGGACATAATCCCCCCCATGATTTTTGACACAGGAGGACAAAATGCCCCCCCCCCCACCCCCCCGTCCAAAATCACAGGTAGGACATAATCCCCCCATCAAAATTCAAGGGAGGACAAAATCCCCCCCCACCCCGGACATAATCCACCCCCCATGATATGTTTTGAAAGAACCATTGCATTAATAGGTTTTCAAATTTCACCCTCTAATCCTCTTTAATCAGGGTAATTGAATTGCCTGATTTCTTTCAAGTAGTTGATTAAGGATTACCTGATTGGTTATCGTTTTGGCGAATAATTCTTTGAAATGGTAATCGATTCTTCACTAAAACAATATGGTTTGGGCCCGACATCAGTATACAAATGTACAAACGATACATACATATTCTTGTTTGACGTTTATTGTGCAACTGAAAATACTTCATTAAATGTGCTTGATGTTTATTGTGCAAATAAAAGTACTGAATATGATTTACCTTGATTCTGGACGGTGGGGGGGATTTTGTCCTAGGCTACATTTTCATTGGGGGGGATTTTGTCCTACCTTGAATTTTGATGGAAGGGGGGGGGGGATTATGTCCTACCTGTGATTTTCGACAGGGTGGGGGGGATTTTGTCCTCCTGTGTCAAAAATCATGGGGGGGGGGAGGGGGATTATGGGGGGGGGGCGGGGGGGGGGGGATTTTGTTATACACTCGTAAAATTAACATCAAAATCCATTCCAGTTACTTAGGAGTAAAAGGGTTAATTGGCAATCACAGGGAGGCAGCTTGCCAGAGTGAACACCTTCACTGTTACACCCAGTTTTATCATCACCACAGCAGGTACAGCTAATTTGCTTATGTTTTCCATTTGCATAGCCACAGCATCTCTGTTGTATATTATCACTTTTCATTGAGACAAAAGACAAAGTCAGTAATCAACTAATCATATTAATGTGTAGCCACCTGAAAACAAGGCGATCAGTGACTGTCTTACCCATGAAAGTCAAGGTCACCAATGCCAAGTTCAAGGTCACCTGAATGACACTCGGTGCATAGTCATGACTGTGAGGAAGCTATTAATAAAGATTGGTAATGATCCAACTAACGGATCACAAAATATTCAACATTTGGACATATTGTTGACACCTAAAACAATGTCGCCGCCTATGCCAAAATTGTGACCGCTATATCTCATTAATGTGGGGAGACCAAAATTACCTTACAACATGCAGCAATAATAGTAGGATATGGTCGACTTGCACCTTCTCACAGTTAGCTTACAATCTAACCTGTCTTCTGATGGAAGTTAGACTACATCAATGACTGAATAAAAAACAGTGTGGGACCTGATCAGATTGCATAGGCTGATCTGTGTCTACACTGGGCATGCACATAATAAGGTACAGTTTCTCAGACGGTGGCACAACTATGTGGCCAAACAGGCATTATTATACTATATCTCTAGCATGGAATATTGGTAATGTGTAACAGTATTATTATGTATAAAGCTCAGAGTTAGAAATGGTAGCCATCTTGGATGCCATCCTGGGGCCCGTTTCACTAAACTTCGTACGACTAAAATGTTCGTAAGTGCAAATTTAGGATCGTCTGTAAATTTCAATTTATGGATTTACATTTATTGAGCATAGGCTGCATATGCAGCCTATGCTCAATAAATGTAAATTCATTAATTGTTTACAAGAAAATGTGGTTAATGTGAAACTTACAGACTATCATAATTTTGTACTTACGAACATTTTAGTCGTACGAAGTTTAGTGAAACGGGCCGGGGCCCCTGGACTCTCAGAATACCAGCTGATGTAAGCAGTCACATAAACTCAATGCAAGTTGGTCTAAAACAAACATGGAACATGTTTTGCATGGGTAAACCTTTTAATCCCTACTACGCTGAATTAAATTTTGTCGTCTGCTGGAAATGTTTTATTTTCAATATTTCCACCAAAAAAACCCTGTTTTTACAGCGCATGAGAATCGTCTCTACTGGACACAATTCTCATGTTCTGTCTCCCGCGTCGTGAGGGTTAAATAAGCCTTTTATCTAAACTTACTAATTTAATAATTTATTTCCCACTCATTATTGTTTAAATGTGGCAGATGCATCTTTTGTTTGCATGGGTAAACTTTTTAAATAAGCTTTTTATCTAAACTTACTTCTTTCAGAATTTTTTTCCAACACATTATTGCTTAAATGTGGCAGATGCATATTTTTTTCAATGCTAAAAAAACATCTACAAAATTAATAAATTAATTATGCTACATGAACCGGTATCACATTGCGATATTTTTACTAAAATCAGATTATAACAGCAGATTATACCTTCAGTATGTTGAACTACCACATTTCACCCCCTGGCTCTTCTGCAATATGTCATCTCTAGGCACACTGCATATCTTAATGCAACATTGAGCAAACAGTCTGTTATCAAGCCGTTCATTACCTATTTCAGATAGCACATGGAAATTAACCACGTCATCCATGAAAACGCCGGGTCTTATGCTAACCTGGGTGTATTGTGTTTGCCAGATACCGGTATGTGCATCAGTCCACTTTGTTCATTGTCAACCAGTGTAGATCACGACCAGACTGCACGGCCGTGCAGTCTGGTCATGATCTACACTGGCTGCAAATGACAACATGTGTCATTTCCCAATCACCTCATTTATTTCTAATACTGGTATCAAATATTTGCGAAATGAAAACATGGAGATAAAATCATGGAAGTAATCAGTAAACTGTAACAGGCAGGTTGTCACCAAGATAGCCTGGCTGATCACTGGGATAGAATTGATGTGAGCCTGTTACATAACTCTAGTATCAATGGCATCTGTAGGACAATCTGGCAATGTTCAGCAATGCCATGTCAATATCACTGCAATTAATATTGGGAAAATCATTAATTGGGAGACAGCCAGCGCAATTTCTATGGCTTCTGTAACTAATCATGTTGTTTTGGAGGATGTCTGTCAAACCCTAGTCGGTCTATCTGTCTTCCTTTCCGTAATCTTCCCACACACAAACAGCAATTAATTTCTCCAAGAAAAAAATAAAGACAGGTTACATATGCACACAAACAATGGCGGTCTTCCACCAGCCACAACCAGGTTTTCTACTACTTGATGTGTTTATCTACCCATTATGGAGAGAGCCTTCTATTATTCTACTCATGGTCAATTATTGAACAATTAACCCTTTTAACACTATAGACCTGTATAGTGGTATTGACAAATAATGTACATTCAGATAAGCCGGCTCGTGACGAGCCGTCTCATCAGGTTCTGCACTTTTTACAAGTAATTTTATATTTTTGAGAACAAAAACACCCCCTTTTCATAAATGGACTAGCCTGACAATCATTTTGTGATGATTGGATTGGATGGAAAATTAACATATCAAAAATCCATTCCCGTTACTTAGGTGTAAAAGGGTTAAAACAGGTTGGAACTATTCTGCTGAAAATGAGCACATACCGTACCTGAAAATTTATAATTACCGGTATACCAATAACCGACAATATAAAATAAGCCCATGTTGGCTGGTAATGAAAACAAACAATATAATGTTCGGGAATGTCAGGCAGACAGGCAGATATGCCATCTCTGCATGGTACGTGTCAGAAAATCAGCAAAAAACAGAGCTATCACACCTGCATCTTCCTGTCTCAATGTCACTGATATGTAACTACTCACGATCTGAATATCTGTATTACATATACAGGTTTGATTGAGTTGGGGTTTTATGTCAGTTGAATAGGAAGGTCATATACAAACTGAAATGTACCTGTACTATCAGCACTGAAATTACAATAAAAAAGTTTCAGCACTGAAAAACAGTGTCCTGGTCTGGTGCCAGGCACCCTAATTACACCGGATCACTTGACCCCTGGTGTGAACCCCAGTAAGAGCTGATATTAATTGGGATAAGAATCCTTAACACATTCCTTTCGGAATACACCTTTACGGGTATGAAATTTATTAAATATTTTATTTTTGTTATTTCTCAATAAAATTATATGTTGTGACCACTCATTTGAACCGTCTCAATGAGACGGTTCAAATGGTGGTCACAACATATACTTCTGAGCGCATGGAAGGAAAATATTTAGGATTTTCTGCAAACATAATGGCGTATCCTCAACATGAAAAAATTTAAGTATGGAATGGTGGTACAGACATTCACGAAAATAAAAAGAAAGTCCTGCCAAACCTGCTCATTTTAAATGCAACTGATAACACCTGTAAAAGGGCAGTGAGACACCACACCATGCACTTTCTTCTGGAAATATTTCACATTCTTCTAAACTACAAAAGAGACTAGGAATGCTTCATTTACTTCAATTGTGGCTTTAATTGAAGAAATGGGGCTTATCGATTTTGTGGCCAATGTTGTTCCTGATCAAATAGCACACACCTGTAGACTGATAACGATCTAATTGATTGTTAGAAACATGACGAGTGTTTCATTGAGGAATGGCAAACAGTGCAGATCCTGATCAGGCTGTGCGGATGCACAGGCTGATCTTGATCTACACTGGTCGCAACACTCATAAGGCCTATTTCTCCAGTCACAGCCACAATTAAGTCTTAATCAATGAACATTAAATGGCCATCATGGTATACAATTACACATGGGCAAAGAAATTCCACATGAAATATTTACTCAACATCATAAATCTTGTGAGAAATATCTTGCAACATGACATGGCACGTATGTTACATAATAAGACAATCATCAGTTGAGTGTCTCTTCTAAAAAACATTACTGTCTGTTTCACTAAAGCTGCCCAAATTTTATGGCTATATAAACAATTCAAAAACAATATTTTTTTTGATAATATTAAATTAAAGGAAATTGATTTCTCTATGGGAATTCAACATTATGGGGGGAAAAGGGGTAGAAGAGTTGTGGGAGGAGTCAAAAAACGATTTCTTTTGGAAATGGACTCCGAAACCTAGCTAGATAGCTTGGAAATGATCTAACTAAGAAAACAAAAGTTAAATTTTAAAAATCGGTCCAGTATTTCTGAAATTCTAAAAAAGTTCCCCAAGTTAAATCCCCATAGACATCTTAACATGGGGAAATTTTGTTTTCGCAATAAAATCAATATTTGACCGAATTTCACGAAATAAAAAGAAGGCTCATTCTTAAATTTTCCTTTAATTTAATATTATCGAAAAAAAATATGGTTTTTGAATTGTTTATATGGCCATAAAATTTGGGCAGCTTTGGTGAAACAGACTATAGGTCAATGTCATGAAATGGTTGGCCATCAATATGAGGAAGTTACTGATGATGTTTAGTAAAGATCCAACTGTATCTGAAGATCAATTTGTGGTATGTGGTATTTTTAGAATGCTTTCTGTCTGCCAATTTGATGCTGCTGTTTGTGGAATGTAAATTATGTACATGTATAACTTCTGATGCTGCAGCAATATACAGTGAACCTCTCTAAACCGGACACCAAGAAAACACCTGCTGTCTTATTTTTTTATGACTTTCTTGGTCATTTATCTCAGGTGATAATGTGTGTTCTTGATCGCATAGCACACAACTATGACTCAGAATGATGAAATGCCTGATTTACAGTGACACATCTCTAAGCCGGACACCCTGGGGACCTCCCAGGGTGTCCGGTTTAGAGGTTTCACTGTATACATGTATATATTAGACTACATGTATTTATACAATGTATATCTAAATGTTATTTTTAGCGTATATGAACATATATGTATTTTCAAATACAAATCTAACACATCACGGTAGAATTATATATGTTTACTGTACTACCGGTAGGTGTTTCTTGCAATGCAATATAATTCTAAAATGTTACAAATACATGGACACCAAGTTATCTTCCAATAGTTGTTTTATTTGTCAGGCGATCTCCTATACTGTACCAGCGCTCCAGATGTATTTGCGTAAATACCCAATTAAAATTGCCAAAAACCCAATTGAAATCAGAAGTAGTGAGTATCAAAAAGCAATGAAACATTTGTGGTATCTTTAGCATGCTACAGAAAACAATAAACAGACAATAAATATAGCATTTCTTATTTTTCCATGAAAACACATCTTGGTATTTCATTAGAATTGTCTCCAAGGAGACAATTCTAATGAAATAACTAGATGTGTTTTCATTTAGAACCAAACTATTCAATAAGTGCGGTCTGCTGATGTGTAAACAGTAGTGTGATTCTATTTTACGCAATTCAAATTTTGAAATACCCAATTGCTTCAGAAATGATGGAGTGACAATACCGTATTTACCGTAAATTTCCGGACACCCTTTATTTTCGGACAAGCTCATTTTGTAGAAAATTAATTATTTTCATGTACTCTTAATTTTCGGACAAGCTAACATTTGATAATATTCTCAAATCGTAAATTTTCGGACACGAAAATAGGCAAGAGCGCCTATAAAATTTTTTGTTGTTGTAGCTCAAATTGACGTTTCCTGTTTCGCACTTACTTTCCGCGGCACCGTATAGGCCAGAATGGTATAATGAAAACATTTTTAATTAAAGTTGTTTACTATGTTACGTTATGTTATAGTACAGTGCGACCCCGTTAGTACACGGAAGTCCGGCGACATACAACCTTCCGTGTTGCTTATCCGAACTGTGCTATATCCGTTCTCGCCCAAGACGCATCATAATGTCAACAAACAAGAGGCCCGAATGGGCCTGTATCGCTCACCTAAAAGCCTCCATAGTGGTCATCTTGATTTCACAAAGACTCTTCACTTACAACTTCAAATGTTCCACAGAATTTGTTGGTACCTGCTGATCTAACATATATTGCGAATGTGCATGTGATTTACTGCTATACCTTCGATTTGATATATAAAATTACCATATTCGGTCAAAAATAAAATTTGACCCCTATTTGACCCCTCGGGCCACGCCCATTTTTCACCCAGGGGCCACCATATGAACAAATCTGAAACAGCGCTAACTATCAATCATTCTTACCAAGTTTCGTCGATATCGGCCTGGAGGTTTGTGAGAAGAAGATTTTTTGACAATTTGACCTACTTCTCAATGGCGGCCATCTTGGATTTGGTGATGACCTCCATTTTAACAAAAATGAACAGGCTTCACCCACAGACCATTACAGTTAAGTTTGGCCAATATCGGCCAAGCAGTACACAAGAAAAAGACGTTTGAAATCTTTAGTAAAAGAATGACCTTTTGAACTATCAGTGGCCATCTTGGATGACGTAATCATCTGATTTAGACAAAAATTCTCCAGAGTGATCGTCTCGTCAATACCTTCGATTTGATATATTATATGACTATATTCGGTTAAAAATAAAATTTACCCCTATTTGACCCCTCGGGCGACGCCCATTTTTGACCCAGGGGCCACCATATGAACAAATCTGAAACAGCGCTAACTATCGATCATTCATTCCCAGTATCGTCGAAATCGGCCTGGCGGTTCGTGAGAAGAAGATTTTTTAAGAATTTGACCTACTTCTCAACGGCGGCCATCTTGGATTTGATGATGACCTCCATTTTAACAAAAATGAACAGGCTTCAACCACAGACCATTACAATTAAGTTTGGCCAATATCGGCCAAGCAGTTTACAAGAAAAAGACGTTTGAAATCTTTAGTAAAAGAATGACCATTTGAACTATCGGTGGCCATCTTGGATGACGTAATCATATGATTTAGACAAAAAATGTTCCAGAGTGATTGTCTCGTCAATACCTTCGATTTGATATATTACATGACTATATTCGGTTAAAAATCAAATTTGACCCCTATTTGACCCCTCGGGCGACGCCCATTTTTGACCCACGGGCCACCATATGAACAAATCTGAAACAGCCCTAACTATCGATCATTCATGCCAAGTATCGTCGAAATCGGCCTGGCGGTTCGTGAGAAGAAGATTTTTTAAGAATTTGACCTACTTTTCCATGGCGGCCATCTTGGATTGTCGATGACCTCCATTTTAACAAATCTGAAATGGCATCACCCATATATCATCCCTGTGAAGTTTAACCAATATCGGCTCAGCAGTTCGGTAGAAGAAGATGATTGAAAATGTTCACGGACGGACGACGGACGACGGACACTTTGCCATAACAATAGCTCACATGAGCTTTGCTCAGGTGAGCTAAAAATACATGTACACTGTACACTGTGACTGCGAATGAACGACGTCGCCAATGCCTACAATATGCCATAAGTTTTCACTGTTATCTTCGCATGTAATAAATATATTGAATCCAAGAATTGTTAACGTCATGTTTTATTTATTCATCATGTTCATGTAGAATTAGATCTACGCAGGTCCATGCAATCCATTATTGTAAACGTGTGTATAAAAAAAGTGTAGTAAACACGTGTAGCCCCATCATCATTCGATGACGCAATGACCCAATGACCGATATCCTGTTCCATCAGCTGCAACGTCACGTGACAAGCTCGTGCGTTGCAAACTGTGTTTACTCATATGGTGAGCACAGGTGGAAAACTCGGACCTATGACACCAAAATAAATGCCTATTTAAAAAATCCCATAATCCCACCCACCTGGTATCGTACTGTACATGACGTTAATAATAGAACGAGATCAAGTGGGTGGGGTAATGGATATTTTTGTAATGGTCATTTTCTTTGTGTTACACGTCCGACTATTCCACCTGTGGGTTTGAGTACGCACAGAGTTTTAACCCTTTCAACACCACAGACCTGTATAAACATGTTTTGCCCGACGTGTTATAATATTGCGCCAGTTCATGAGGTAATCAGGCTTATCATGTGAGCTTTTCGATGAAGATGAATCTGATAATAGTGTACATTTTCTGTAAACGATATCGAATGTTGACGAATATTAAATTAGTAATTATTACGTATTTGCTCTGAAAATGTTATCAACTTTCCGATATATTTGCAGAAAAAAGTCAAATCATTCTCGGCGAAAATCTCAGTTATATAATAAAGTTTATTATCTCATGCACTGGCTCAATTATGACGTAGCGAAACAAGGCCAGTTGTCACGTACACATTTGTGTACATGCGCCGGGGGCGTGGGCAGTGCTGTAACAATTTAGTTAATCTGGGTCGAGTTAATCTGCGCCACTGATACGCGATCTCCGATTGGTCAGCCTTTACACCTAATTAATATTCCACCAATGGTGAGCGCGAACGCATGCCGGAAAAATTAAATCGAGCACATAACAATTAGCACTGCTTTGTTACTGGGACCAATAATTGAAATTTACGAAATGTGCAAACGAGATCAGCTGCACATTCACATCGGTGAGATAAAAGGAGGTTATGCGTCCATAAAAAAAAAAAAAAATCAAAAAAAAATCGTCCATTTTGGCAAAATAAAACCTAAATTTTGTGGTCACCACTTTTTAAGAATTAATTAATATTCCTAATTATTCGGACACTGACAAAAGTAATTAATTAAACGTGTCCGGAAATATACGGTAAATACGGTACTCAATTACTAATTCCTTATCTGGAGCCCTGCTGTACATAAATTAACAAAACAGTTGAAAGTCAGAAAATATACTGCATGAAAATAAGAGATGACAGGAGATATTAATAATGGGTCATTTAGTTTGTGTAGTTTCAAGGTGCAGACCTCCACTGACATGAGCCGCAATGAGGCCAGAAATTACACCCTTGCTACGACCTGCAATTTATATATCGCCATCTCCAACTAACATATAATTATTCTTCCTGCCTGGGTAATTAACTGAGGACAGTCGTGTAGACCAATGACATTTCTCCAGTAAAATGTGAATGCCTCACTACGCTGGAGACGGAAATTGTTGTCTGCTGTTTTTCATTTTTGCCTTAATTCTTAACAAAACACCTGTTTTGACAGCACACGAAAATCATCTCCAGTGGAGACGATTCTCATACGCTGTCAAAACAGGTTTTTGTCGAGAAATATTGAAAATAAAACATTTACAGCAGACGGCAAAATTTAATTCAGCATAGTAAGGGTTAATTCAATTAAAATGACCCTGAAAGCCGTTGTTGGAATTTACTGGTTATTAGAAGGCTTGAATTAAGTTGTTACTGAGCCATAATCTCAACGGACAAATTTTGACAAAGGATTTATAGATACCATCAAACTACTTGCTCGTTTTTTGACAATAAAATTCTTTCACAATATTAACTCTGAGGTTTATTTAGTAGCAGAGTCAGGGTCATTTTAGGACAACTCAATTTGTAGTTAACAAGCCTATAAATTATCGCTGGTTGAGGAAATTTTAAAATTATAATTAATTCGGGTAGTCTTTCATTGTAAATTTTATTTCCATGAAAAGAAAGCTAATATGTGGCAGTTACTGAAGAAATGGAATTTCTGACCAGTGTAGCTCCTGGTCAAATAGCCCACTCATGTCGCCCGATATCGATCTATATTGCTTCTTAGATTAACTGCGGATGCACAGTCTGATCTGGATCTACACTGGTCGCGAAAAAAATCATAAGCCCGATCTCTCCAGTCACAGCTAATATCAGGGTGAAGAGTGTTAACAAAGTTCCATATTAATAACAGCAGTCTACTGAAACGTTCACCTGCTGGTTTCAAAGGATCAAGAAAGACAACAATGGTTTTATTATTGGATATTCACATTACAAGTACCGCTATACGGACATTTGATACGCGTCCAGCAGATGTCAACATTCTAACCATCCACTGCTGGACTGAATGGAATGGTGCTTAACGGCCCATCAACACAAAATAGTATCATTTATGGCCAAGCAATGCAGATGAAGAATAAAAATAATAATAAGCTAGTATATTAGATGTGGTAGGCAAGCAGATTATTAGGGTAACAATACAAATATGATGAGCAATAGAGATGAGTAACATGTATACAATGATACAGCTATAGAAATGAGAAACGTGTATACAATGATAAAAATCAGATCTTCTGATACAAGCTGGTACACTGCTGGACTGATAAGATACAGAACCTGCCCCACAATTGCAGCTAATAAACATGTACACTGTGGTCAAATAGTTTCAAACTATTTTGAAATATTTGCATGCCAGTGGCTCATAAGTGGCTGTGACTGGGGCTTAAAGGATTTGTGACCAGTGTAGCTCCTGATCAAATAGCACACTACTGTAGCCTTATAACAATCTATACTGCTTGTTAGAACAGAAACATGACAGGTGTTTCATTGATAGAATGGCGGACAGTGCAGATCCTGATCAGACTGTGCGGATGCACAGGCTGATCTGGATCTACACTGGTCGCAAAACTCCATAAGTCCCATTTCTACAGTCACAACCACATATTCCTGAATCAGAATGAAAACAAAAACTTACAGGGCACAGCCATAAACAACAGTACATGTGAGGCTGCTGCTTAGTAACCAATTTCATCAAAATTGCAAAGTACATTGTATACTTTGCTAGAAAAGTATACTTTGCAATGTTGGTGAAATGGGCTACAGGTGTGATTCATAGAGGATAGGTGTCTTCATATCAAGTTTATCAGGCTCGGCTAGGCAACGTATAGGAATTGCTACCGTTTCCAAGCTGAGCCTGATAAATTCAATAGCCTGGTATTATATTTACCAGGTAACATTTTATACCTGGAAAATTTGCAACTGTAATGTTGTTGAAATGAATGTGAACTACTGTCTGTTCCATGTTTTCCTGCCGACGAACTTTTGGCTATTAAATTAACACATTAAATCTAAAAAATATTAAAATTTTGGAAATTGACTCCGAAACCTGTCTAGATAGCTTGGAAATGATGTAACTAAGAAAATAAAAGTTAGATTTGGAAAATCGGTCCACAAATAACAAGAAACGAGGCAAAGCCACGAAGGCCAGGTTTTTTCCAAGCATGGACACTTGGATAACATAATTATACCCACTTTTTGTAGACTAGATGGCCGTGGCCTGCATGTCGCACCTTGGGGCGAGGCATGGACACTAAATAAATAGATATAGTAGATGGAAAAACTTTAACGAAAAAACTTTAACCGGACACACGGACGGACGGACGGACGTATGCCAAAATGCCGACGATATCGTGCTTTCCGCAAGCGGGTGCGACAATGATGATAAACACCCATGAGAAGTATCAAGGTAATGATGGGTGAAGCAGTTGCAGAGATATAGTACACGAAAAAACTTTAACAAATAAATTCAAAGTAATTTGACCTTGACATTGCGCACAGGGGCCGCACGGTTGGGGTGAAAATATGGACGATGATAAACACCCATGTGAAGTTCAAGGTAATGGGCGAAGCAGTTGCAGAGATATAGTATAACAAAAAAGTTTTAACCAAAAAATTTAACCAGACGTACGTTAAAAAGTTAACGTTGAAAATGGCTAAGTCAATTACGTAGAAATAATAGGTGAAGGTAAAAAAAATGGTCACATGTTGGATAGTTGTATGTGGTAGGCACCCCTTGGTTATGAAGCTGTGAAAGTTTGGTGGTCCTAGGTGGTACAGTACCAAAGAAATGGACTTAAACACGAAAACTTAACATTGTAAACGCGAAAAGTTAACATTGAAAATGGCTAAGTCGACTGCGCGGAAAAAATGGGTCAAGTTCAAAAAAAGTAACATGTTGGATAGTGATATGTGGTGGGCACCCCTTGATTATGAAGCCGTGAAAGTTTGGTGTCCTAGGTGGTACAGTACCTAAAGAAATGGACTTAAACACGAAAACTTAACATTGAAAACGCGAAAATTTAACATTGAAAATGGCTAAGTCGATTGCGCGGAAAAAATGGGCCAAGTTAAAAAAAAAAAGTAACATGTTGGATAGTGATATGTGGTGGGCACCCCTTGATTATGAAGCTGTGAAAGTTTGGTGGTCCTAGGTGGTACAGTACCAAAGAAATGGACTTAAACACGAAAACTTAACATTGAAAACGCGAAAATTTAACATTGAAAATGGCTAAGTCGATTGCGCGGAAAAAATGGGTCAAGTTAAAAAAAAAGTAACATGTTGGATAGTGATATGTGGTGGGCACCCCTTGATTATGAAGCTGTGAAAGTTTGGTGGTCCTAGGTGGTACAGTAACAAAGAAATGGACTCAAACACGAAAACTTAACATTGATTGTGGACGCCGCCCGCCCGCCCGCCCGCGCCCGCCCAGCCCGCCCGCCGCCCGCCCGCCGCCCGCGCCCGGCTTTCGCCAATCCAATAGCCTGGATTTTTTTTAAAAAAAACCTGGCTAAAAACTAGAAATGTGGCCTATCGGCACACGAATACCCCCAATACCACTGGCAGCCAAAGAAAACGAGGCATTTTTGATTATAAGCCATTTAGCCGAGCGTTAAGGTTTCAAACGCATCAAGTCTGTGACCTTGACCCTGGGCATAGTGTGATAATCCATGCATCGATGTAGAAGATATAGAGCGGAAGGGAATTTCAATAGGTTTGACCTTTGACCTTCAACTGTGACCTTGACCTTGGACATATGTGCGTGGTTATTGATCGCGACACACCTTCTCATCATGAGAAACATTTGTGCCAAGGCATTTGATAATACATGCATCGGTGTAGAAGATATAGAGCGGAAGGGAATTTCAATAGGTTTGACCTTTGACCTTCAACTGTGACCTTGACCTTGGACGTAGGTGCGTGGTTATTGATCGCGACACACCTTCTCATCATGAGAAACATTTGTGCCAAGCCATTTGATAATCCATGCATGGGTGTAGAAGATATAGAGCGGAAGGGAATTTCCAACAGACCGACCGACCGACCGACCGACCGACCGACAGACCGACAGACCGACAAGCTGACTCCTATATACCCCCTCAAACTTTGTTTTTGGGGGTATAAAAATGTAAAAAAATTGAAATTCCCATAGGAAAATCGTTTTTTTGGCAATAAAATCAATATTCTAATGCACCGAAAATAGAAAGCACGCATCTGATTGGTCAATTGAAATCAGAGCCTATAAAATATGAAAAATCACAGCATATAAAATCTCCGTTTTACCAGTCTGTGTTTTACAACAGATTTACGTAACCCTACGCGCTTTTGTAAACAATGGCCAGCGGCGGGGCTTGCAATTATTTCCAAATTAATTTCGGTACATTTTCGGTTATCCATTCTGCCATACTGACCTGTACAACCCAAAGCGGAAAAGAAAATCTAACAACGACTGACAAACGTGACTTCAGTGTGGTGGCCCTTCAACAAATTCCAAAAAAATATTACCCCACCCGCCCAAAATACAGAAGAATTTAATAAAGTGCTCAAATGGCATGAATGCAAACTCAATATGCCAGTACCAGCCTATAACTTTACGAATTCCAATGTGCACATACATGAATATACATAATAAACTGTATTGCAGATGGGTAATCACCTGAATTAGGCGTAAATCCAGGGAAATCTTAGGCCTGTTGACACAACAAGTTGTTGACATTTCCTTTGTAAAAATCACACGAACCCAATGCAGAAATGTTGGCATTTCATTTAAATGAATAAAAGCAAGTAACTGTTGCAACTAAACATTACAGTTGAATAAATATGTAGATGTCTTAGAAAAAGTCCCGTTAATCTCTATTTGAAATGGGAATATTCTTCGGCGGAGCTACATTAAATTCATTTGATGTGAGGCGGTTATTGATGACGACAACAACCTCACTCACTCACTCGGCTGACGTAATAAAAAATATCACTGTTCGTGATATGCTACGACGTTGCAGAAAGCGGGGAGCACACTAGGAGCATTAGAATGGGGATAACCATGCTTTGTTTTTTGATTTGGAGCGGTATGTGTGAGGTTTTATGGTCTGTGAATCAGTTTTACGGCGAATTTCATCAAATAATTTTTTTGGGGAGGGTGACTTTTCTGTTATTGATGAAAAAGTACTTACATTTAAATATTTTTTGTATTTAATGTGTTTAATGTCCAGAAGTTCATCGGCAGCAAAACGTGGAACAGACAGTAGATTATATTACATCATTCGGTAAGGTCATGTGACGTTGTTCAACCAATGAATACATTGTATCAGTATTAAAGTGAAAGTGAATATGTTTGAACCCACAAACTCCGAATGGAAGTCAGGACTTCTAACGCCTAGGCCACAAACCCATCCCTACCAATGTCTGAAACATGTTATCAGCTAGTGTGTATCGTTGTCATTGTGCAGTAGGTACCTGATAAAAGTATGTACTGAAAACACAACATGCTATCTGGTGCAATAGGCTTTTAACTAAGTCATGCACAATTTTTCTGATAAAATATAATACAAGGACTTCATAAAATGAAGCAGGTGATTATTTTCTATCAAACCTAAAAGGCAATTCAGACACTTGTGAATTTTAGTGTCAATATAGTTTTTCGTCGTTTTATCTAATCTGTAATCCTTTAATATATACCTTATCCATCAGATCTTTTAAAGATTATCAAAAAGTTTCAAGTTTACATAGGGATAAGGGAAGTACTCCAGAACGAACAGTTTTCTCTTCCAAGGTTAATGGTCCTTTCCAGTAACCCAACCTTACACTGCCAGCTGCATTAACCCTTACACACGCTATCTTAAGTTTGTGTTTATTTTCTATTTTCCATTTTTATCATCAAAAACATGCTTTGACAGCACTTCAGAATCATTTACAACATGTTTTGACAGCACTTTAGAATCATTTCCATTGGAAATGATTCTGATTCTGAAGTGCTGTCAAATCATGTTTTTATTGAGAAATAAGGTAAGATATGAAAGCAACAGCAGATGGCAATTATTGTGTGAAGCGGTCTAAGGGTTAAGGCCGGAGTAAATTAATTCACAGATTCTCATCCACACCCACAATGAAACTAGAAAATTGTTTGAAAAACAAAATGCCACCACTAGTGAACGATCAAGAATAAAACAGCACTGAAGAACCCATGACCCTGATATATTGAGGCCTATATTCAATAGGGCTCTTCGAATGGTTGATATGAAGGTATGTGTGTGTAGTATCCTGCTATTGGATATAATGGTAGTCAAATTATCACACGGAAATTAAAACTGTGTACTGACAGATAGACAGACAGGGCAAATACTCTTTGCCCAGACAATTGTCGTTGCGGTGGCATAGTAAATGGCCAAATTACTATTTTCTTTGCATTCATTGTTACAGGTCTCATTATCTCATTATATGCCCATCGAGGCATGGTCGCTTTACCGGAAATAATTTGCAAAAATCTAAACATTTAACCTTGACCTTGGGTGTATGAATGTGGGTTGCAATTGCGAGGGGATGTGTTTCAATTTTGGGACATAAACGTTACATACTTAATACAAGAATCTAACCTGCCCCTGCTCTTTTCCTGGTTCAAAGACGCCGTAACCATTACCGTTACAATCGATCTGTAAGTTGTTTTACATTCATTTCTTGAACATATTTACCATACATACTGAATTGTAGGATGTACAACTCTTGTTCTACACATTAAAACATGCTTAACTGTTTCCATAACAACTACACCATATTATGGTAACACGAACGAAGCCACAGGCGAGCGACTATTACAATTAACTGCTGTAAGTGACCAATTATAGGATAGATTTCTATTAAGTGTACCAATAGACTTACGGGCTATATTCTGCGGCTTACGTTGATCATTTCCATACCGGGTGGTATTTCTGCATCGTCATAAACAACAGTAGCGGTACGTATAATACGTAGCAACACAGGTAAACATAGGTTATAAGATTTCCTCTTCCCAACAAAGCTTAAACTATTCCATATTGAATAGTGTGCTGACATTTAACCCTTAAAAAAGCGTGAACCGAATAGTGTTGTCTATTATTTTAATTTTTTCGACAAATAAATCACAAGAACAACATATTTTGGCAGCGCACGAGAATTGTCTCCATTGGAGACAATTCTCATGCGCTGTCAAAATATGTTCTGGTTGGATCAAGTTTATTTTAGCAAGTTTTGTACAGGACCATCAAAGGATCATTCCTGTAAAGTGGAAATGAAACTCTGGCCCCAGTGGTATAGGAGATTTCATTTGAAGTAATTGTTGACGGACAAACGGATGGACGGACAGTGCGTGATGGGAAAACCTCATACTGAATCCTCTCTAAACTGGACACCCTGGGAGAGAACCCCAGGTTGTCTGGTTTAGAGATGTTCCATTGTAATTGAATCAGGCATATAACCATTCCGGGACAAATTTTTAAATCACGAAAATGCACCATGATCTGAGATGCATTACCAAGAAACTTCTCAAAATGAGATCACATATATTATATTGGTGTCCAGTTTAGAGAGGTTCCACTGTACATACATGCTCATGTGAGCTAAAAATCAGAGAAAAAAAAATTGAAAATGTTCATACACACAAATGTTTGTTCCAAATGTATTGCGTAAATAAATACTGTATACCAATGTATATCAGATCACACACGGTCAGGTAAATATTCAGAATCTAGCTCCAGGTATGTAATCACACGCTATTTCATCATTTGTTCACGTCAGTTTGGTAGTGGTTGGTTACTACGGAGCCCTGCAGGGGACATGGATTTTTTTTATTAATAATTTGTTCCCACGAAATAACAATTTGTTCCCTCAATTTAACAATTCGTTCCCTCGAATTAACAATTCGTTCCCACGATATAACAATTCGTTCCCTCGATATAACAATTTGTTCCCACGAAATGACAGTTTTTCCCCTCAATTTAACAATTGTTCCCTCAAATTAACAATTCGTTCCCACGATATAACAATTCGTTCCCACGATATAACAATTTGTTCCCGTGGAAACTAATTGTTAGTTTGTGGGAACAAATTGTTAATTTGTGGTAACAAATTGTTACTTCGTGGGAACGAATTGTTAAATTGAGGAACAAATTGTTACTTTGTGGAAACGAATTGTTATTTCGTGGAAAAAAATTAATAAAAAAAAAAGAATGCTACGTCCCCTGCGGGGCTCTGTAGCCGATTTCATCAACATTGCAAAGTATACTAATTTCTAACCTCTAAGGTATGCCTAGTCCCTCTCTATAGCCTATTGCATCAACATTGCAAAGTATACTTATCTAGCAAAGTATACTTTGAGGGAGAAATTTTCAATTTTAGGATAAATTTATTAATTTTCATTATACTGAATTTTTTTACATTATCACAGCCAAAATGGCTGTGATAATGTAAAAAAATCAGTATAATAATTCTGCATACTTTTAATCATCAAATATATGCAGTAGTTAGTTCTATATGAAATAATGCATTTCATGAAAAAGAAATGATTACTCCCTCAAAGTATACTTTGCTAGAAAAGTATACTTTGCAATGTTGGTGAAATAGGCTACTATAGGTTACAGTAGGTCAGTACCTGTATGAGTAAGGTGTGTAATTCACTCCAATACATCAGGTACACTTTAGTCTTCAGGTGAAGGAACCGTTTTCAACTGTGACTTCTAGCAAAATATTATCTGATTTCACTAAAATAGAACTGATGTATTATACAGCAGATTATGGAAATCGGATACATAATTTGTAATATATATCAAACTACCCCAGATATACGGCCAAATTAAATTGCATGTACATACCTACTCTCATTTAGTGTCAAATGCAGACAAGCTTGTCAAGGATTTAGATAACAAAATTTGTCAACATACAGTTATATTTAAATTTCTAGTATTAAACTTTGCCTTATAATTCATACAACAAACTAGAAATGTGGCCTGTCGGCACACGAATGCCCCCGCTGGCAGCCAAATAAAACAAGAGGGCCATGATGGCCCTAATTCGCTCACCTCCTCCATGAACACCAGAGGAGAATGTGACATTGAGTTCATATGTGTTTTTAAAAAATTGTGCTATTTTTAGATGGCGGTCATCTTGGATTAAGCGATGCATGACTCTCATTTTACCAAATCTGAAAATGCTTCACCTAAGGATCTTAACTTACTATGAAGTTTGGCCAGCATCGGCCATGTGGTTCCTGAGAAAAAGACGTTCAAAATCTTGAATAAATGAACCATTTGGAGGCCATCATGGATGACATAATCATCCGATTCCGACAAATATTGCACCAGAGCAATCGCCTCATTGACACCTTCAATTTGATATATGACATGAGCATATTCGGTCAAAAATAAAATTTGACCCCTGTGTCACCATTTTAACACCTTTGAAAGAGCATTCTATGTCGATCATTCCTACCAAGTTTCGTCGAAATCCGGCTGGCAGTTCATGAGAAGATTTTTTAAGAATTTGTGCTATTTTTAGACGGCGGCCATCTTGGACAAGCGTTTTAACAAATCTGAAAAGGCTTCACCTATGGACTATAACTGTGAAGTTTGGCCACCATGGGCCAAGTGGTTCGTGTGAAGAAGAATTTTGAAATCTCTAATAAAAGAACGACCGTTTGACCTTTCGGCGGCCATCTTGGATGACATGACCATCCAATTTCGACAAAAAATGTACCAGAGCGATCGCCTCTTTGATACCTTCGATTTGATGAAATGACCATATTCGGTCAAAAATAAAATTTGACCCAAATTTGACCCCACGGGCCACGCCCATTTTTGACCCCGGGGTCACCATTTTAACAACTTTGAAAGAGCATTGTACATCGATCATTCCTACCAAGATGTGCGGACATCTTGGATTAGCGATGACCTCCGTTTTAACAAATCTGAAAAGGCTTCACCCATGGACCATAACTGTGAAGTTTGGCCACCATGGGCCAAGCGGTTCATGTGAAGAAGAATTTTGAAATCTATTAAAAGAACGACCTTTTGACCTTTCGGCGGCCGTCTTGGATGACATAACCATCCGATTTCTACAAAATGCACCAGAGTGATCGGCTCATTGATACCTCCAATTTGATATATGACATGACCGTATTCGGTCAAAGATAAAATTTGACCCCAATTTGACCCCACGGGCAACGCCCATTTTTGACCCCGGGGTCACCATTTTAACAACTTTGAAAGAGCATTGTAAATCGATCATTCCTACCAAGTTTTGTCAAAATCCGGTTGGCGGTTCTTGAGAAGAAGATTTTTGAATAATTTGTGCTATTTTTAGATGGTGGCCATCTTGGATTACGTAATGACGTCATTTTAACAATTTTGTAATCCCCCTACCTAAGGACCATGACCATGAAGTTTCGTGACTATAGGCCCAATGGTTACCGAGGAGAAGACGTTTGAAAATGTTCACGGATGGACGACGACGGACGACGGACACATTGCGGTAACAATAGCTCACAATCATGAGCTTTGGTCAGGTGAGCTAAAAAACGAACCTTTGAAAACACAGAGGGCCAGATAAGCCATGAAAGCAGACCATTATACCAATGGGTGTGTGAAATATCAAGCAGAACCATGCAAGGAAACATTATAAGACACTTACACGAGTTTTGAACGCACCAAGTATGTGACCTTGACTCTGAGCTTAACAGGGCCAGGACAATCGTGGATTTGTCACAGGGCGGTAGAGGATGATTAGAGCAATGTGTGTGTGAAATATCAAGCAGATCTGTGCAAGGAAACATTTAAGACATTTACACGAGTGTTAAGTTTTTGAATGCACCAAGTATGTGACCTTGGCCCTAGGCTTAGTGGGGGCAGGACGATCGTGGATTTGTCACAGGGCGGTAGAGGACCATTAAGCAATGCGTGTGTTAAATATCAAGCAGATCCAATCAAGGAAACAGACATTATAAATCATTTACCCAAGCGTTAAGGTTTCAAATGCACCAAGTATGTGACCTTGACCCTGAGCTTAGCGGGGGAGGGACGATCGTGGATTTGTCACAGAGTGGTATAGGATCACAAGAGCAATGTGTGTGTGAAATATCAAGCAGATCTGTGCAAGGAAACATAAATTATAAGACATTTACCCGAGCGTTAAGGTTTCAAATGCACCAAGTATGTGACTTTGACCCTGGCGTTCGATCGTGAATTTGCCGCAGGGCGGTAGAGGACCATTAAAGCAATGCGTGTGTGAAATATCAAGCAGATCTGTGCAAAGAAACAGAAATTATAAGTCATTCCCCACCCGAGCATTAAGGTTTCGGTGGCAGGGGCATAAAACATGTGAATTTATCAATGGACATACACAGAGGATTGTACATGATGGTAAATAATTCGGTACCAGTATGTAAGTTTTAAATAAAACAGAGAACCAATATTATGGGCACAAAAAGATCAAGTGAGTTGAGTTGATTCAAACTCTAAACACGTAAACAGAAGCAGGTGGTCGTGGCCCACATGTTGAGCCTGCCAAGTATGCTGATGGCAAAGAAACATGAAGTTTCGAGTCAATGAGTTTGTTGAGTAGAACAGCACAAGTTCTGGGGACCGTTTCACTAAACTTTCTATGACTAAAATGTTTGTAAGTGTAAAATTATGATAGTCTGTAAATTTCACATTAACAATATTTTCTTGTAAAAAATTGATGGATTTACATTTATTGAGCATAAACTGCATATGCATGCTCAATAAATGTAAACCCATCAATGGAAATTTCTAGACGGTCCTAAATTTGCCCCAGGTGTTTTGAAAAACATTACTTATGAAACACACTGCGCAAGTGTTTGTTTATTAGTGTCTAACGGCCTATCAACAACTAAGGTCATGTAAGGCCGGGCAAACGGGTTCGATCCCATTTTAACCTGCTGCATTGGGGGGAAAATCCCAAAATCAGAACGGAATATTTACATCGAACCTGACCTGGTGCCAGGTCCATACCACACCAGTCACTTGACCCCTTCCCCTAAAATAAGATTACAAATTTCGTAATACTCACATAAGGGGTACATTGTATAAGTAGATTCAACTGTCACATACAAAATGCCAAAGACGTATGTGAGGGCCAAACCAGGTCTCCAGTCGGGATCGATTCCGGTAAGGATAAACACTGATCGTTAAATTACCCATCGCGTCCTCCCACCTGCCACCCACTCACTGCGCAAGTGATTACATATATTCATGAAACATTCATGATTGCAATTGTATATAAAGTTGTGTCCTGAAATAACTCTTTGTTTGTTCTATGCTTTCTCATAAATATATAAAGGTGCAATTATACCTATAGAGCAATCAAATTAAACTGCCAATATTATTCATCAACAATCACCAAACCACCAATTTTCTCTAAAATACAAACAAACCTCTGACTTAATTTATATTGCACAAAATAATAAAAGACCTTCAATTATTACTTCTCTGTAAAGTGTCAAACATATGCATATGCTTAACAGATAGCAGACAAAAAAGATAAAAATGTCAAAAACATATTAAATGATCAATATCTATTATGTAATACTGTACTTAGAATCTGTGTCAATCCATAATTAATAGGAGTATAGGTATGGTAACAGTTTGTGGATTAAATACTAATGCAATATATGTAATAAAATAAGTGATACTGTATATACTGGATCAGAATATTCACATGAATTGTACACAATTTAATGCTAAAAAAGAAAACATTATGACAAAAACAAAGCTGTTATCTCTGTATTGTATTTAGAGTTAGTGTGAGTATTGCTGTGCATGATGTAATCTCATTATCACCAAATCTTAGCACATTGATTGTGATCAATTAATACTCTAATTAGGGATGTGCCATTGTGCTTAATTGATTGGTCGTTTACCAAAAAAGTGTCATCATCTGAGTGGTCAGTTGAGGTAGCAGATAAATAGGTTGTCAGGACTGTTGACCCTTGAGTCCCCTTTCTCAAACAATTCTGATCACTTCCTGGCTCCAATGGGACAAGTGGACAATTCTTCTCAGTTAGTTTACAATAGCCGGACAGATTCAGTTTGTGAGCCAATGTGAAGTGGCTATAACATTAGAGCCTGTATACGAGCACAGTCACTAGTTTAACCAAATTCTATTACAGGAATTATTCAGAATTACAGCAGATTTAGTGTAATTATTGTGCACTTTCTACGGGATTAAATTCATCAAGTTGTCACTGTGGACATTTTTCACTGGAAAGAAGGATCAGGAGTAACCTTTTAACGGGTAGGTGCTAAATTAACATTTGCTTGCTAACAATATGTCTTCTAAGTACATGTTAATAATGTGATAACTGCTGCATATGCAAGTGTACCTATTTCTGCAGGCTACGTCATAAATGATCAAACTAATGGTTCGGCAGGTATCAGGTGTGTTGAACAGTAGAAACTCTCAAAAACGAAAAAGACTGAGTTATATTTTGATTGGTTTGTAATTTATCTCCGAGAAGAATACCATTTGCTGACTGCAATACAGACATGTACAGCAATGAATTGGGAGTGCACATGGTCGTATGGTTGACTTTAATTGTAGCACCTCTCTAAACCGGACACCCTGGGGACCTCCCAGGGCAGGGATTCCGCTGGGGAAAATAAAAAAAACGCCACCTCAACATTTTCTTCTTTTCCTTTTCTTTTTTTTTGAAGTGGCTATTTTTTTTCGAAAATTGTAATTTTTTATCGCCAATTGTTTATTTTTATCGCCAATTGCGAAAGTGGCGATCGCCAGCGGAATCCCTGCCAGGGTGTCCGGTTTAGAGAGGTTCCACTGTATTAGACCGCTGGATCTAACACGAAACATGATCCAAAGTTGTAAAAGTAAACTGCCACTTTTTTGCAGTGAATATTTCTTCAGTATTTTCCATACTTTCATGCACAGAGAATTTAGAAAACCTGCCACAGAAAACAGATAAACCTCATTGTTCTTTTCTAAGTTATGCCACCAAGGTTGTGCCAAGCGCTTTTGTTAATCTGTCCCCACAAATATTTATCTGTTTTATAGGATTACATCGGAAAACATCAACATATCATTTGATTCATTCTCGCACAATGGATATGAAAACAAGAGAGGATTAGAAGTTTTATCACCAAAGTCTCTTTGTAACACCCTGTTTGATGATTTCTCCTGCACTTAAAGTTGTTTTAGTGGTGACAATGGAATGGATCTGCCATTGATGTATGGAGCCGATGGCAACGCAGCTTGAGAAAGGGCTATGTCTCGCCATTAACATTCTTGGGGACCCTCAGTGGAATAATTGTGTAAATCATATCTAAATTTGATGTCATAGGCGACAGAATTCCAGTTTAATTTGGGAATTACAATGTACTTCATTTGTGAGTATCAGTAAATTTTCAGCCATGAAAGGATAACCATGTTAAACTAGTAAAATACAGCTTTTATAATTGTTATGTAATATTTCAAGTTATAATAATATTTATAGAATCGGTGGTATTTTTATATGAGTACATAGAAATATAAACAAAACTGATAAACACCTCTGCATGCAGTCTTCATATAAAAGCAGCAAGCTAGTTAACTCTGCTGAGGTGAAAGTGGAAGGACATACAGAAAACTTTACTGATCTGGCGAGAATCGAACACGAACCATCACGTTCCAAGTCCAACGTCACAAACATTGAGCCACCAGACTGCTCTCAAGAAATATCTAAAACCTAACCGTTTCAACACTACAGACCTCTTTAGTGGTATTTGCAAACAGTGTAGATCCAGATGAGTCGGCTCATGATGAGCCGGCTCATCAGGATCTTCACTTTTTGCAAGTAATTTTCATATCTTTTAGAGAAAAAAAACATCTCCTTTTTATAAATGGACGAGTCAAATGTGACAATTGGATTTGTTGGAAAATCAACATATCACAGTTCATTCCAGTTACATAGGGGCGAAATGATTAATATATATCCATAAGGGTACCACCTCTCATAAGAAGCGCTGTCTATATGTAAACAGCGCTGGCTGTGTGAAACACTGGCGACAGTGTGAAACATTAGGTAAAGGAAAGTTAAAATTGTGTTTCTTATATAAACAGTGTGTATTGTGCTCTGATCAGAGTTTGTTTATTCAGTATTCTAAGATATTAAAATGGATACAATGCAAATGAAAAGTTCAATATGAGAAAATTGGCTCGGAAAGTCAAGAAACAGGCTTTGTGAGCATGACCAACATGCTACGTGTCCATGCCATGAAATTTGGACAAAGCATTTAACCCTTTCAACACCACAGGCCTGTATAGTGGTATTGGCAAATGGTGTAGATCCAGATGAGCCGGCTCATGACGAGCCGTCTCATCAGGATCTGCACTTTTTGCAAGTAATTTTCATATTTTTGAGAACAAAAACACTCCCTTTTCGTAAATGGACTAGTCTGAACATCATTTTATGATGATTGGATTGGCTGCAAAATGAACAAATCAAAATCCATTCCAGTTACTTAGGGGTGAAAGGATTAACAGAAGTTCTTCTCAAATATGTAGATTTAACAATTGAAAACCTTAGCAATACAATACTTTTTATTGAAAAAAAATTTGATTATTTTTTTTATTTCTCCATAAAAATATATGTTGTTACCTCTCATTCATGTGTGGTAACAATATAAAGTTTCAAACAGAAATAGAGAAAATTAGCGAAAAGAAATTCTCCAAATTTTCATACAGTGTAATTGTTTCCAGCCTATATACGGTAATGGATTAATTGCATTTGGCCAGTAGCAAAATAACAACAGAATTTATCTTGCAGTCTTGATCCTGATCACACATGGCTCACAATGATCTACTAAAAACCACATACATGTACATACCACATTACAGTGAAACCTCTAAACCGGACACCCTGGGACGTCCCCAGGGTGTCCGGCTTAGAGAGGTTTCACTGTAAATAAGGCATTTGATCATTTTGAGCCATAGTTGAACAGACATTATCACCTGAGATAAATGACGAAGAAACACATAAAAAATAACATCACAGGTGTTTTCTTGGTGTCCGGTTTAGAGAGGTTCCACTGTATGTTAGTGGGGCAGAAAATAGTTTGAGCTCAGTAGCCGATTTCATCAACATTGCAAAGTATACTTTTCTAGCAAAGTATACTTTGAGGAGTAATCATTTATTTTTCCTGAAATACATTATTTCATATAGAACTAATGATTGCATATATTTGATGATTACAAGTATGCAGAATTATTATACTGAATTCATTACATTATCACAGCCAAAATGGCTGTGATAATGTAATAAATTCAGTATAATAAAAATTAATAAATTTATCCTAAAATTGAAAATTTCTCCCTCAAAGTATACTTTGCTAGATAAGTATACTTTGCAATGTTGGTGAAATCGGCTACTGATCAA
The DNA here is from genome assembly GCA_029237695.1 of Conchocele bisecta. Lineage (NCBI taxonomy): Eukaryota > Metazoa > Mollusca > Bivalvia > Lucinida > Thyasiridae > Conchocele > Conchocele bisecta. The sequence continues at coordinate 64,333,443 of CM055267.1, forward strand.
ATTATGTTGATGTGTAGCCTAATAAAAGTAAAAGACTGTGCTGGCCATGAATAACAACATATCACAAGGTATGATTTAGGAGTCAGTAGGTGATATGAGAAGCAATTTTCAATTGTATAAAGAAGTGCATAGATGTATTAGAAATCATCGCCTGGACACATAGCGGGAACTTTTCACCCCATTGTGCTAGGTTTGACACAATAGAATAGATCAGGTTTCCCCAAACCTGTAACAAGCTGACATTAAACAGGGAAATACAGACAGATGTATAAAGGTTTGTTTTGAGAACTGACGGAAATAAAACAGGTTTGTTCTGTCTGTTTGTCATGCACTTCTATCATTCGTTTTCTAATATTTGCACTTACATTTGCATGTATGTGCAAAATAGTATCGCAGTGGCATTTATACAAACCAATAACGTTTCTATTTTAAACGTCATTCAAACAAATTTTCTCTCTCGAATTTTTTAATCCTTTCAGTACATTATTACATATTCTGAAAAACATATGAGACATGCCATGTGATTTTGTACCTACGAACATGATTTGTGATATTTTTCATAAAATATATTATAGAAACTGGGATATTTTATGCAATGATATATCCCTATAGCGCAACCCGATATGCAGGAAAGTAGCTCTAAAATGCAAAATTGTGATTACGCTGCACATTGATTGAACAGAGTACATATTTTTAAGGGATTTTATAGTGTTTTATTTTTATTCTTCTATAAATAATAATGTACGTTTCATTAGAATCGTCTCCAGAAAACTGAGAAAATAGTAAAATAAACTGACCGACATTCAAAAGTGCATATATGCATTGCATATATGCATTGCATATATGCACTAATGTCAGTCAATTCATTTCACTATTTGACAATTTAGTTCACCTAATCTAGCACACAGAAAACCCACACATACCTGAAACAGACAGACAGATTATGCAGATGCATATGTAATGAAAAATGTCACGCCAAGGGCTCTGGCCAAAGATTCAAATTAATCTTCGCAATGCAGCCTTTGTGCTGTATGCAGATATTTCCCCATGTCATATGCATTCAAGGCATTTTTCCAGTTTACTTTCAACTCAAATGCTAATTCATCGCCCATTAAGCTTAATAAATGTGCCCTCCATCAGGTGAAATAAGGCCTATATGCCAGCCAGGTTACTAGCCTGTATTTGGTTCAAGGTTTAGAATTTTTGTTTTGCATAAATGGGGCGCTTGCAGTGTAATAACACAGTGTATTAAAATCATTATACATCGCATAGCCTCGTTTCTTATGAAATCAAACTCTTTGCATGCTGGGAAATTGGTGGGCTATAAATGGTTCAAAAATAGCAGACGACAATTCATTGTATTTTCTTTTACTTCTCCCTATAAATATCATGAATATGTCTTGGAATTTCATTAGAATTGCGTCCTCTGGACATATTTACAAAGAGAAATAAGAAACATACTCATAATATGTTGGATGTTATTTTCACCGCTAGCATGCAAAGAGTTAATAAATATCATATTTAATAATCACTCTTGAAAACTCCTATTTTTATTGAAACACATAGCTTGTAGAAAAAAAAAATTTATGTAGAGAAACAAGAAAAACTATTGAGAACAAAATGTGTGTGTACCAAAAAGCTGCAAAATATATAGTACATGTGTATTCACTATATATTCAGTTTATCAGCAGCTCACTATGTCTTTTGGGGCTGCACTACATAGTTTAGACTCGGCCAAACCAGATAGTAGAGCATCTGCGGACTATGCAGCAGGTACATGGTTGTCTGGGTCATATTAGATCATAATAATATACTTATTAAGCAACACTTTATCACAGTAGGTCATGAATGTGAAAATGTTGAAACCTGGGGCAAAACAGATGGAAATTATACATCGGTTGAATAACCAGCGTCAAATAGTAAACTATGGCAATTGTTAAACCAACCTAGGTAAGGTGTCGTGCAGTGGTGGTGAAATTTGCCGCACGACTGTGTCCCGCGTTTTTAATTCACAAATTATCGCTGGTGAGGTTACCATTAACCCGTACAATGCCGAATTAAATGTTGCCGTCTGCTGTTTATTTTATATTATCTATTTTTCTCAGTAAAAACATTGTTTGACAGTACTTTAGAATCATTTCCATTGGAAATGATTCTAAAGCGCTGTCAAACCATTTTTTTATTGACAAAGAAGACAAACTATACAACAACAGCAGATGGCTGCAATTTTCATTTCCCGCATTCTTCCAGATATGAACATTTCTGTCAGTCAAAATTATTCTAAAGTGCTGTAAAACCATGTTTTTCATGGAGAAAAAAAAGATAAAATAAAAAAAACGGCAGCAGAGGACAATTTTCATTTCCTGCATTCTAAGCGTTAAAATCTGCCAGATATGAAAATGTTTGTCAGTCAATTGTGACACATTACCTGACTAATCCAACGGCAGGCAAACACTAGGTGGCGACAATAAGCAACGGCAGGCAAACACTAGGTGGCGACAATAAGCAACGAAGCACGGCCCACAGTATCTTATCCACAACAGTGGCTATTCACCGTTCACATCAAAGGCACTCGCCTGGACGGAGAACAAGTAGCGTGTGATAAACGTAGTGCAGATACCTCATTCACAGTGGCTCTGTTCACGGATATGGACCAGTTTGACAAATGAGAGGAGATAAATGTGTATGTATCTATGCTAGAAGCCAAATTCTGTGTTTAATGTGGCAGAAGTTCAAAAGTCGAGCTATATATTCAGCTCGGTGTATGTTTGTTGAAAACTGAATATAAATGTGGATATAGTGCATATCTCGATGAGACAATAATATACCAGGATCTTATATGCACTACAGACACAAATTGCTGATGCCAATTGCATTATTTTCTTTATTATAGGAATGAATGGCCTTTTTGTGGAAATTATCGGGGTATAAACTTGGAAAAGTCGCGGGAATACTGGACGAAGGCCGGAAGGCCTCGTCCAGTATTCCCGCGACTTTTCCAAGTTTATATCCCCGATAAATTCCACAAAAAGGCCATTCATTCCTTATAATTCCAGCATTTGAAATAAATTAAGCAAGAAAATGTGTTTATTTTCCGTTTTCTTAAGAATTATTTTCAATGCGCCTCACGGTTACGGAAAGTAGTTTAGCGTGGGAGTTTACTGGGGTATAAATTTTGGACAGAGACTTGCTACGAGCCAATCAAATGTTAGGGAATTGCATAAATATTTTTGTGCTGGAATTATTGGCTTATCATAAATATTGTTAACGGCATAACATTAAAATAAAAGTTATTAGAAGGGGGTAAAATCTGCTGATAAAACATAATTTTTAGATAAATATTTATAAATTTCAAAGTCAAAAAAATAGAATGCGCTGGCAACAAAAATATCATCTGCTGTTGTATGTTTTGCCTTCTTTCTCGATAAAAACATCGTTTGACAGCACTTTAGAATCATTTCCAATGATTCTAAAGTGCTGTCAAAGCATGTTTTTCATGAGGAAAATATAAAATAAAGAGCAGACAACAAACTTTAATTCAGCAGTGTAAGGGTGAAGTCTCCAGATCAATTACAGAATGCTGCATATATTGCCATTATAACCAGCGTTGTTTCTGCGTAATTGCTATATTTACCGATGGTGATTACGGACAAATCTGATTGGTAGCTTATTCTGGCATACAGGTATTCAATAATATTACCTGTAATATTGTGTGTCGGTCTCGTCACAAAGGATATGCAGAGCTTACGGATTAGCAAACCACTTGACGGACTAGTCGCCAGGTAAAATATTAGCTCTCAATTATATGTGGGGATATCTTTGTGACGAAAAGTTGGGATTTTACACATCGGATAACTATATATATTGTTTGTGACACAGGTTAGTTTTTCTTTCAAATTGAAATATATTTGTGAAAACCACCTGTCTGTATGTAGATTATACAGTACACTTTATAATGGAAGATAGACAGATGAATTTGTTGAAAACACATGTATATAGTAAAGTTAAATGGAGCACAAATTTATACGAGTGTGTTGGTCTCTTTCAAAGATGACACATTTATTACATCAACAATATGGGGTAGGTGTTACATCACCACGTCTACAAATAATATGAAGGAAACTTTTGTTTGGCAAATATGTTCTTGGTAAAGTTAGCAATATTATTAAAGAAAATATGGCAATTTTTGGACAGCTGATAAACTGGGGTTACACTTGCTATTTTTTCTTCTTGTCCGTCTATCAAAGTATTTTCTGTTCTAGTTCTTTATTTCACATGGAACGTATATGTTATGACCACTCATTTGAACTGTCTTGATGATATGATCATGAGGTGGTCATAACATACACTTCTGATAAGAAATAAATAATGAAAATATGTAGGATTTTCTACCCGTGAAAAGGTGTATCCCTAGCATGTAATGAAATAACCCTTAGAATGCGGGAAACAAAAATAGTCATCTGCTGTTGGTATAATATTGTGTCTTCTTTCTGAATGAAAACATGTTTTGACATCATTTTAGAATCATTTCCATTGGAAATGATTCTAACTTGTTGTCAAAACGTGTTTTTCCAGCGAAAGAAATGGAAAATATAAAATAAACAAGACGACAATTTTAATTCACCATTGTAAGGGTTAAACTCACTGAATTTAATTCATTACATTCTGAGGATTCACCATTTACTGATCACAACTTTATAGTTTTCTTAGTAATGGAAGTGTGTATTTTGTGGCTGCCAACAACAGATACTTGCAATGTGAAATAAGAAAATTGAAAACATATTAAAAAGTTGACATAACCAATTAACTGTACCATGGTACATTGAAGCAGGTAATTATTGTCAATTTCTTTTCATTTTTTACAACACAAGTTTTTCTCCAATTTTATACGAGCTTGAATAGCATGTTGTTTGTGATCAAACGAAGTCCGATACACAAATACATGCTGATGTTTTGTTATGAAAGAACCAGGTCACTTTAATTTGATATGCACTTTGAAGTAATACAAACAGTAGTAAAATTGAACAAAAAGAACAGGAAATTGTCTCAATAACCTGCTATGTTTGATGCACGATATCTGATAGCGCCACGTGAGATTGTATCACAGATACACTTCATAAGCCGCCTAAATTAGCTCGAACAATAGGAGTAACCGTTACATCTAGCCATATCGCCAAATTACTTTTTTGCGTGTTGAAGGGGAAAGGAACCTGGTTTTGATCCCATCAAATCGATTCTAGAGGTTACTCCTATACAGCCGACAGAATGTATTACAGAAAGTAATGAAAAACCACATCATTACAGTTTTACTGTACCGCTCACATTTATATGATTTCCCTCCGGACGATTATTCAACCAACTGCCAAACTTTTAAGAGAGTATAATTCGCAGGCTTCCAATTATGGTCTATCTGATTTGGGTAAAATAGAATCGGGATATTTTCCGAGTTAATTGATCATATCCAATACCTAGATGTTATCGCAGATTTTCTCCAGTTTTACTCGCTCTGTCAATAACTTATGAGCATACTGCTCATAAGGCTGAACAAGCGGGTTGTTATGGGGAGCGATGTGTAAATGGGCGATATTTAAAAAAATAAAATATTTTATTTCTCAATCAAATTATGACGACTTTCAAATGATATTGAAATGTGTAGTTTCATTATGATTATTTTCCAATGAGACTACACACTTTTACCCATTTCAATTTAACTAATTTCATGTGGGATATATAATATAATTCACAGGTAGCAAACTTTCCAAACATTTTTCCTTCTCTATTTTCTTTATCGATCTCTTCATGAACCCTTTCACCCCTATGTAACTGGAATGGATGTTTATATGTTAATTTCTGGACCAATCCAATCATCACAAAATGATTTTCCGACAAGTCTATTAATGAAAGGGGGTTGTTTTGGTTGTCAAAAATATGAAAATTACTTATAAAAGTGCAGATCCTGATGAGACGGCTCGTCTTCACATCTACATTATTACAGCTGCTAATTCTCCTAATAACCATATATAAACAATATATATTTCCACAAATGGTTACATGGTTGGTCTCATAGCATCTGTTTTCCTAGCAATAATATATCTGACTTGAAAATGTTTGATAAATATATAGATATCATATAATCATATGCCAGTGTTATGTGTACAATGCTGATATACATTCATTTGTAAATCTGCATTCTAAATGGAGAAACCTGCGACAAAAGGTTGTTGAAATTACACTGGACAATATTGTTAGTGATAACGCTGATAAACGAACCAAAATAGCCCCTGATAGTGTGTGCACATTAGTCAGGGAGATGGTCGAAATTTCAGGTATTCTTTTTCATACAACTTTATCTTAATATGTGGTTGTGACTTGTGAAACTGGGGCAATGTGATCATTTATTTATTTAATGGTGTTCATTCATTTTAGGTCGGGTTAACATGGTTGAATCCTGTATTTCACCTGTATGGATGCCGGGTGGGGGATATCCCAAATTCAGAACCGAATATTTACGTAAAAATATATTTCCAGCTCTGAAATTAGTATAACCTGGTCCGAGCTCTGAGCAATGCGATCAGTGTACACCCTGATCAGCCTGCACATTCGCACAGTCTGGTCAGGGTCTGCACTGTTTGCCATACTATCAAACACCTGTCGTGCTTCTAATTACAGGCAGTGTAGATCCTTATCAGGCTACAGATACAGTGTGTTGGCATATCAGCAGCTATATGGGTCACAAATGCCATATACACCATTTCTCCAGCCACATATGTAGCTATGACTGATAAAAAGGGGTTTGTGGGTTTTGCGAACAGTGTAGATCCAGATCAGACTGCGCATCAGTGCAGTCTGATCAGGATCTGCACTGTGTGCCATTCCATCAATGAATCACCTATCTTGCTTCTAACAAGCAATATAGATCGGTGTGAAGCTTCAGGAGCTACACTGGTAACAAATGTCATACCTCCTCATTCACCAGTCACGGCCACATATATCTTTATCTTAATATTGTGCAAGCTACCCATCCAGACTGGCAACACAACTATCCCAACTATTTTTATTGAATATTGACAGGAAATACCACCTGACAACTGCATGTCACGCTCACAGTGCAGCACATATCATTTTGTAATTTTCGTAAAATTGGACAATCAAAAGCACATTTGAAATGACTTCATAAAATCGTTATCATACTCATGATGGTTTCACTACACCTAGAAACATATTTGTTATAAACTCTAGTCTGGATGTATGAATACATTAAATATGTAATATTTTCTGCAGTAAAATATATTTCATTCAAGTTGACAGTTTAAGACAGACAGCATATTGTAACTAGCTACATGTAACATAGCATGTTTAAAGTATACTCAGACAAAGGAAATGAAAATCAAATGATAGGTGGAAATAATAAATAATCTTCACTAAAACATCAGTACTTGACCAACAAAGCAGTGGCATTCCCTTTATTGACATAATCCCAAAGATGACCATAAATGTTTTCATCAGATAGCAATCTATATTTGGCAGCTATGCCTGTTCCATACTGGTATATGACACAAGCTTGTAACTAGACCCCCAGGGATTCCGCTGACGATCGCCACTTTCGCAATTGGCGATAAAAATAAACAATTGGCGATAAAAAAATATAATTTTCGGGAAAAAAATCCCCAATTTTTAAAAAAAAAAATTCAAAAATTGTTATTTTTTATCGCCAATTGTTTTATTTTTTTTGAAGTGGCGATTTTTTTATTTTCCCCAGCGGAATCCCTGGATCCCATGATTATAAAACTTTCCGACGCTATTCTCAAAATTAGGAAATGTTATTGTTGGAGACCGAGTCTCAGCCAATCAAACTGCTTGATAGTTGAGCCAGACACAAGCATAATACCAGATCATATGATTCTAAAACTGGTCGATCAAACTGCTTCATTTGGAGCCCAAATTGTGTGACAACATGCTCAGAAAGTTTTATAATCAGACATAAGCTGGATACCAGATCATGTTATATCAGCTCAGCTAGCATCAGCTGTTGTGGCCTCAAGGAACAAATAACCTCACATACAACTGACATATTTTATAGAGATGAACTTTTGATATTTTTTAATGGTAGACTGAAACAGTTATTGCCGCACAACCATGAAACATCATGGCACATTCTATCTGACTATGGATGGGCAATTAACTGAGTTACTATAATAAGGGTACCAAGGTTGTAACACACACCCGTTAATTGGCAAGAATGTTAATTCCTGTAATTACGAAGAAGGACAGGACAGTCAGCCGGTTTACGTTATTTAGACTTCATACAAGACACCATTAGAATAGAATAAACACATAATGTTGCCTGATGATTAGGTCAGATTATTTTTTAACAATTATGTCACAAACTATTTTTAATTCTAATTTTAACTTTGAAGATACCTATTATAAATATATATATGTACTGTGTAAGTCATTTAGTATTTATAACACATGTACAATATAATTTGAAAATATTAGTGGTATATGAATGGAAATTATAAATATGATTGCAACCAAGAACTTGACTCTAAAATTTGCACAAATAATATGTGCATGTAAGGGAATATTATTCCAAGTTAAGTGTCAATCAAACTTATCTAGCTAAAATCCAGAGGCAATAAAATTAATCATGGTTAACCCTTAGAATGCGGGAACCGAAAATAGTCGTCTGCTGATAATTCATATTTTGTCTTTTCTCTCAGTAAAAACATGGTTTGGCAGCATTTTAGAATCATTTCCATTGGAAATGATTCTAAAGTGCTGCAAAACCAAGTTTTTGATGAGAAAAATGGAACATAACAAATAAACAGCAGACGTCAAATTTCTATTCAGCATTGTCAGGGTTAAATTGGGTCACATCATACAGTTTTGGTGAGAAATAAGAACAGTAAATTAATAGAACAATTGCTCAGTATATGATCAAAGGGTTGTGTGGTTGGTAATGTGTTAGTATCAGACAATGAGAAAGTCTACCTTCAATATTTCAGGTGTGGACAATTGGTAGCACTGGTCAGTAATTTCCAGTCCAGGGTGCTCAATTATAGCACGTATTAATAATTGATGAAATTTCGACAACCTTCAACATATAGGTGATAACATATGGTTGGCGTATGGCCATTATATAAAGGACAATATAACTAGATAATAACAGCAATTTCGTGGGAAATCAATAGAGTAAAACTGCCACAGGTAATCAATGACATTGTGTACAAATCTGACTTTGTACAAACTCGGCCCATCCAATGCCAGTTTGCATCTGACTGGAAATGGAAGACAGACACCATTGGATAGAAAACTGTAAGACAGGTTTGGTAAATATGGCATGCCTCCTATAACAGTGAATTGGATTGAAGCCGTTACAAACCTAGTAAATATCGCAAAAGGGAGTACGGTATAAGAATATTTTCTTACATATGGTTTTCTATTAAACGACAATATGACTATCCTCTAAACAAACTTGTCATGATGCTTCAAATAAGTGAATATGTTACGACATATGTTCATAGACAAATGAAAAATATTTAGATACTTCAAAAAAAGTAATTTATGGTTTTTTTTTGCAAATAAGAACAAGATAAGCTTATAAGCAGCTTGGTTACATCTTTAAGGCTATCATATCAACAACAAAATTACCCGCCAGTCAGGTATTCAATCATGTTACACCAAGTGATCGGACTTATAATCTATATCATATTCATCAAACATTTCCACAAACCAGATAAATACAAAATTTAGAAAAAATACTTCTAACCAACATTTCAATCAGTTTGGTTAAAGTGCAAAAACAAGTTTAAGGGTTGCCGTTAACTTTAGAATTAGATTTCTTTTTCTTCTGAACTCCAGACTACTTACTGGTAGGCCTATATAAGCTTGATATTTTTTTAACAAAATTCAAGTTTAATATTTTTAATATATAATTAATGTATTTTCAACAAAAAATCATGTTTTGGCAGCACATGGGAATTGTCTCCATTGGAGACAATTCTCATGTGCTGCCAAAAAATATTTTCATCCAGAAAAGTGGAAAATAAACTGAAGACGACAAATTTACTTGTAAGGGTTAGGGTGATATTCCCATGACCCAACAACCATCCATCAATACTGGCAAGAGGCTTGACAGAAACACTTATTGGGCAGAAAGTTACCTAGACATAAACTTTCAATTCAGGTTTCCACAGTTTACCTGCACCTGGTGGTGTGTTCATAAGGCAAGACAATTTGGATATATATGAATCAGGTACATCAATATATTGTGTAGTGTAGTAATGGATGTTAATTTATTTTAAATGGAAATTTCATTAAATTTGTGGAATATTAATATTTACAGGAATTTTGTGTAACAGATTTATTGAGAAGGTAACAATTTTATTTCAATTATAAGATTTATGCAACAGTGCGACACATTTCATGAAATGTCATACAACTTTATGTTGTATAAAGATTATACTGTATTTCATGTTCTTAGCTGTCCAAGAAATATATATTACCATTTCATGTATAATTGTACCGGTTTATCACAATAACCATATATTTGGATACAATTTTCTTTGGGAAAGTCCCCTTTTCCGAAACAAGTGACGTCCGAATACTTGGGGTTATTACTGAACTTAGTACATGTAAGTTGTCACTTTCACAATACCACATGCTGAGCTTACATTTACATGGCAATTGATGGTTTTCTTTTAATATTAGGGTCACACACGCATTTCGTGCTCTAAAGTAATTATAGGACCTGCACTGGTACGGGGCACATTAAATAAGTTCACCTTAAATATAAATTAATGGGATGTTTTTATGCCCGGATGAGCAACTTTAGGAAAGTATAGGCAGATTAAGTTGGCTTTATACACATCAGTCGGCGGTATACAGCGACAGTTCCCCCACAAACTTAAGCTTACAATGCTCAACAATGCATTTAAATGAAAACTGATCCGTAGTAATTTCCTCTCTCTGTTGTGATGGCAGTCAGGATAAAAAGAACATCGTACCCGATGCACAAGTTTATAGATGAATTCAGACAGAGGCTAAAGTGCACTTGTTGGGAATTATACTTATACCTGTAATGTAATCGTGGTGCATATTTTACAATTTACAACCAAAAAACATGCATGTTTTAAGAAAATATGGGAATATATCAAACTGGAGAACAGCAGGGATTTATTTGCAGATTTGCAGGTATTGTATAAAACAGGTAGAAGAAAATTCATGATTTGTTGCAAAAAATATTTAGGAATTTTAACAAAGACAACATTTTAACAACGAAATTTATAAGAATTGCAATTAGTTTTGTATAGTTTATTTTCCACGGAATCATCTCGTGCTCCCGTTATCAATTGCTTGATATACTAAAACGGCAGTATGCTCAGGTATAATATACCGTTTTCATTCTGAAACATTCTGCTGTTATTGATGAAGTTGAACATTAACAAATACCGTGAAATCGTAAAATGCTCAAAAGCAACAAAAGAATGGAAACCAATTAAGCAATTATAATTCATCTATTATATATGACAACTTGATCAATATTTGAACGGTTGTGAAGCTATAGGACTGATCGACCATTTCATATGACCAGTATAGCACCAGATCAACAATCACGTCCCTCTAGATTGATATACAGTGGGACTCTCTAAGTGGATGCAGCTAGAAAACACCAGTGTGTTTTTAACACCCCTGGATATTATATATAACGTGCTGTGATACATGTTAATTTTTCGACAATTCCCAAAAAAATATTTCTTTTTGGTTTAAAACATTTAATAACACAAACAATGTAGATCCAGATGAGACGGCTTGCTACACTTTTGCTTTATGGTCTCTAGGGTTAATTTTAAAGGTTTCATTATCATTTACTTCTGATTGCAAAACACAAAGTTGTACATTGGAGTACAATATACAGTATAGTACACGGTCAATTGTACAACGTAGAATGCTTCCGTCTGCATAGACATGGGTCATGAACTCAGATCAGGGTATACACTGATCACGACTGCATTGTCCTGTGTAGGTACATGTATTAATTTGAACCCTTACAGCGCTATCTTAATTTTTTGTTGTCTGCTGTTTATTTTCTATTTTCCATTTTTATCAACAAAAACATGCTTTGACAGCACTTTAGAATAATTTAAAACATGCTTTGACAGCACTTCAGAATCATTTCCATTGGAAATGATTCTGAAGTGCTGTCAAACCATGTTTTTATTGAGAAATAAGGCGAGATACAAAAGCAACAGCAGACGACAATTGTTGTGTGTAGCGGTCTAAGGGTTATGGACAAGTGGCACATTTTCATATTTCATGTTTTCAATTATTTACGTCCCCTTCATCAATGCATTGCGCAGGAAAATGATCTGAAACTTAGTAATAGAGTCGAAGTATTGTGCAAAGTTTGTTTGTTCATAGCAACCCTGCGTGCTGGCGTGATACAGTTGTACAGTGTATAGAAGTTATCGATGTGAGTCCGTCGAGCAAATATTTACTCTCCGAGTTCTCCAGTCTTATTTGATCCGAGACAACAAAATGTATGACGTCTGACTGTTAACAGACCTGGGACCCGTTTCACTAAACTTTGTACGACTAAAAAGTTTGTAAGTGCGAAATTATGATAGTCTGTAAATTTCACATTAACAGTGTTTTCTTGTAAACAATTATTGGATTTACATTTATTGAGCATAGGCTGCATATGCAGCCTATGCTCAATAAATGTAAATCCATTAATTGAAATTTACAATAATATTCAATCTGGCAGTGGATGTTGGCTAATCTTTCATGGATGTGCTGACATTGAATTATATGTACAGGTAGGTAGAAAATAGTAGCATTCGGGAACGTTAATATGACAAGTAAATTATTGAAATTCTTCATCATACTAACTTTAGTGAAATGGGCCCAAGGCTTTTATACCAGCAGACTGAATTAAATTTTGTCATCTGTTGTTGATTTTTTATTTTCAATTGTTCTACTTGAAAACATGCTTTGACAACACTTTAGAATCATTTCCAATGGAAATGATTCTAAAGTGCTGTCAAAGCATGTTTTTACTGAGAAAGAAGACCAAATATAAATCAACAGCTGACGACAATTTACCTTTCCCGCATTTTGAATGTTAAAATTTGTTCACACTTCCAAAAAGGGCCCATTGACACAAAGACACATAAATCACACAAACAACAAAGTAGAAAACCTTTTTTGTGTTGTGTCTGCAGAAAAGGATAAGCGATAAAATCAGCTACTAAACATAAAAGGACGAGACACAAAAACTAAGATTAAAGTAAAAGTAACACATATTAGACAATGAACATATCGTGGCGGCTGATTTAAACGTAACAAAAAATTTAAATTCACTCAGGCGAGGAATATAAATTGCAGTTTGCATTTGAAAGCCTTTTATATGATGATGTTCGAAAACTGTTTAATGTTTAACACTTAGACAGTGCAGCAATAAACGAACAATAGGCCTGCAGACAAAAACATGGACACTTTTATTGCAAATTTAACATCACAATTAGTTGTCGATAATTGAGCCTGGAGAGAAAATAGGTAACTTGTGTGTACACATGCCAAATGTAGCAAAGATTGCATTAGATTCTGTTCAAATAATTATGTACATGTAAAACTGCAGACACTGATCTAGGTGTGCAGGCCAACCTTTAGAACTGTGTGCTGCACTGTACTTCCAATTACAGCTTATAACACTTTAAATGTGATAGATGATAATTGTCGTCTGCCATTGTTTCATATTGTGTCTCTTTTCTCAATATAACATGGTTTGGCAGTACTTTAGAATCATTTCCATTGAAAATGAAGTAAAGTGCTGTCAAACAATGCTTTTGTTGAAAAAGGTAAATAACCCTTAGCATGCGGGAAACGTAAATTGTCGTCTGCTGTTATTTTATATTTTGTCTTCTTTCTCAATAAAATATGTTTTAACAACACTTTAGAATCATTTCCAATGGAAATGATTCTAAAGTGCTGTCAAATCATGTTTTTGGTGATAAAAATGGAAAATAAATTGCAGACGACAAAATTTAATTCAGCATTGTAAGGGATAAAGAAACAGCAGACAACTTATTCAACATTGTAAGGAATTATCAATATCAGCATATTCATGCACTGACCAGAATACTTAACAACAAAAGGACGACCAAAATTTACAATGATTTAATAATTTAATTTATTACCTAACATCCAAATATGAAGCCATAAAAAATTGAGGCACAAGATTGTGAAAGCAGATGTTATGAATGCTATCAAGCTAAGATTTTATCATTATTAGTCCAGTTGTTATGTAATAATAATTCCAGCACAAAAATATTTACACAATTCCCTAACATTTGATTGGCCCGTAGCAAGTCTCTGTCCAAAATTCATATCCCAGTAAACTCCCATGCAGAACTACTTTCCGTAACCGTGAGGCGCAGTTAAAATAATTCTTAAGAAAACGGAAAATAAACACATTTTCTTGATGAATTTATTTCAAATGCTGGAATTATAAGGAATGAATGGCCTTTTTGTGGAATTTATCGGGATATAAACTTGGAAAAGTCGCGGGAATACTGGACGAGGCCTTCCGGCCTTCGTCCAGTATTCCAGCGACTTTTCCAAGTTTATACCCCGATAAATTCCACAAAAAGGCCATTCATTCCTATAATATATGAAGGGTTTAGTCAGCCCAAAGGTCTTCTATGTTTTCTTAAAAGTGGTTTCAATTCAAATTATGTCCAACGAAGGGTGTACCTTACATAAACATCTAGTATAAACAATCTGCATACTGATTGAATATAACACCTCAAGTCAAAGGAATTTGATGGTTAAATGTCTACACGTTATCCGCACCACCACAATGTATGTGTCACGTTTCCTTGACATTACGGATGTACAATGACGGCCACCCATACATGTGTGACACTGATTTATAGTTCACACATCAGCAACTTCAAAATAAATGTTATATAAATAGTTGTTACATATGCAACTACTTCTACAGTCCCCACTAAACCTCTATAACTGGCTGGTAACTCATAGACTGGCAAAATGTTGTGATGATGACACATAAATTGTGATAAACCCCAAAAGCATGTCAACTGGAGTTAGCCCCTTCTTTCACTGACCCTTCAATTTCTACTCCGTTTCTATGGCAGCTAACGTTTCAAGTAGAACAACATCCTCGTGATCTACACTGGTCACAAATACGTGAAAACCACATTAATTGAACCTAAATTTTGTAACAATATTTTCTTATTCTATTTTCAGGACACCTTCCCGTGATGAACACGTGACCTGCGACAGATATCACCATGGCCACTGGTATCCATGAGCTACGTGCACCGCTATCTGTTCGAGCCGGACAATGAAGCAATCCACGATGAACCTCTTATTCCTCCTTGGAGTGTTGATTCCGGCCCTGATTACCGTCGTGCTTTTCCTTGTCTTCTGTTACTGCTGGTACAAGATTCGGATCCGCAATCAGATCCTCTACAAGAAACATGATCCCCATAAGATAGAACAGCTTGGAGAGGGGCAGATCTACGCGGCCCCGCCTCCCCCTCCTCCACCATTTCGATCACCATTTTCGGAGCTTGAGAACTATAATAACAACAATGATGATAAGAACAAGGAGGATGGTAACTATGAGGAGAGCCCTGAGCCTACGGAGGGAGTGGATAATGTTGTTATGTACAGGACAGCGCCGGACAGCGGCTTCTCAGACTTGAATCACATCCACTGTGACCTCGACAAAGATTCTGTAGGACGTGATCAAGCTGCTGAAAAAGACAGACCAAGTTCTCAAGCATCTGATGATTCAGATGATTCTGGGTTTCGAAGTTCCCGGTCTGGTCAGTACTTACACAGTGCGAGTAGCAGTGCCGGGAATGCCCAGGAAACTTGTCCCGGTGCGGCCTATCAAATGCGTGATGCCGTTCCATTGTTTCAACCAATAAAAGTGCATCCAAATGAACATGGACAGCCAACTCAAGCATACGTGCACAGAAACTCAAGCAAACATAAAAGACATAAACACAGGAATCCTGTTCCCTCTAGTCAACACTACAACAGTGATATACATAATCTCAACACAAACTCTGTCAGCCTGGCTCCACAGGTAAACATTGCTGCAAGTCAAATGCATGCAAGTGGCCACCTTGGACCTTATTATGACCTAAATAGTGCTAGCAAATCAAACTGTGATGTTCATGGGGGAAAGTTACACAGCATTAATAGTCACGTACGTCCTCTACACAGTATTGGCAACTTCGGCCATCTCAACAGTGACGGACACTGTGACCACTCACACAGCATCAATAGTTTCTACACTGACAACCATTTGGGTCAGTTAAACAGTATTGGCTATGGAAGTGATCTACAAAGTCTAAACTACAGACATAGCCTGGGTTATGGTCCATTAGAAAGTACAGGCCATCCCCATATGGACCCTATCAGCCATATTTCGTTTGCCAGTCCGATAACTGGGTATAATCCAATACAAAAAACAGATCTGGACTTGAATGTGCAAAAGTTACACCCGTTACGGACAATACCCGAGATGCCATTGACGATTACACAAGCCATGGTGCATCGGCCGTATATCGAGGAGCTGAGT
The DNA here is from genome assembly GCA_029237695.1 of Conchocele bisecta. Lineage (NCBI taxonomy): Eukaryota > Metazoa > Mollusca > Bivalvia > Lucinida > Thyasiridae > Conchocele > Conchocele bisecta. Next base: position 64,350,064 of record CM055267.1, read on the forward strand.
GATCCATCGCTATTCTCTGTCGTGTGATACCTGGATATATCTTGCGGCTTCCAATGGAGTTTAACAGTTTTATGTGATATGTGCCAACCTTTCGAAGTGTTTCAATGAACAGATTTACTGCTTCATAACTAGATATATATGTGAATATAAAGCTTCTCTGGATACTTTACTTAAACCATTTCATTTGGAATCTGATTTTTGGTACATGCAAATTTTAAATGATTTTCTTCACTAGTTTTCTTATTTCTCAACAAAAGTATATGTTGTGACAACTAGACGAGATGGTGGCCACAACGTATACTTCTGGAGCCCGTTTCACTAAACTTTGTACGATTAAAATATTCGTAAGTGCAAATTTAGGATCGTCTGGAAATTTCAAATGATATATGCAGCCTATGCTCAATAAATGTAAATCCAATAATTGTTTACAAGAAAACACTGTTAATGTGAAATTTACAGACTATCATAATTTTGCACTTACATTTTGCATTTTAGTCATACGAAGTTTAGTGAAATGGGCCCCTGGTGAGATATAATAAAGAAATAATTTGAAATTTTCTGTTAATGAAGTTATGTATCTTCAGAACGACATGGGTTAACCCAATACATGATGAATACCCCTATATGGGTATAGAGGTATCTTTTAACCCTTTCCCTGTTTTGCGATATTTCGACTCTTCCAAATCAAAAACATCTGAATAAAAGAATCAAATGCTGGGTCAAATGATGGTTAAATTATCTGATAGAGTAGAAAACATTGTGGGAAAAGGAGAAATTGCTTGTTACAAGCAATTTCTCCTTTTCACACAATGTTTTCAAAAGACATCTTCTGCAGAGGCTTCAAAAGTCGTCTCTATCAGGGAAAGGGTTAAGCTATCTTCTCGCCATTTTTCTGATTTCTGCTCAGTAAATGTTGACATCACCCATTTAAACCATATTGATGAGATGCTAACAACATATACTTCTGTACATAAATAACAGAACTATATCTATTTTCACCATGTGAAATTACGTCTCCACGCAGCATATGTGGGTGAAAATGAAAAACAAGCCGTTTGATTAAGCAAGGCTTAGTTCGGCTGAATCACACTCAATCAAATGGATTGTTATATTTCGAGATAAATGTACTTGTAAATACTCAGAAAAGTTATAAACACAGACTGTCAGTTGACAAATAATGTCACAAACATTTCCAGTAGTCCTATAATTATACTGAGCATCAGCAAATCAAAATCCTTTACATTTATTGACACAGAAGTTTGGGTAACTTCAGCAATATATACCTGTAATCAAATGTTTTAAACGTTCACAAGTAGTGCACCATCCTGATGAGATGGCTATTACTCATCTGGGCCTACACTGTAGGCAACCAGTCATTATCATATGTGATGTAACAGGTGGAAATTCAATAAACCGAGTTATAACCCTTACTATGCTGCTTAATGCTTAATTTTATTGTCAACTATTTGTTTTATTTTCCATTTTTCTCAATAAAACATGACTTGACAGAACTTTAGAATCATTTCCAATGGAAATGATTCTAAAGTGCTGTCAAATCATGTTTTCATTGAGAAAATATTGACAAAATATGGTACAACAGAAAACGACAAGTTCCCGTTCCCGCCTTTTAAGGGTTAAGTCAGAACAAGTGTCCCATGTTTCAATTCATTCACCGACACAATGATGTTATTGAACTGATGATTGCAATGACTAAACTACCATTATTTTACAATTACTGTCTCTCAGAATATAAAATATGCATGTGATCGATTCTCCACTACATGTGTATATACATTTTAAGTAACAGCTATATGCAAGGTTTTAGAACATTGAACATTTTTTTTTTATTACAATTTAATGCTCTATGTGTTATTACTAGTACATTATAGAAGACATTTTGAAAACAACAATAATAAACTAATGTTTCTGATTGAACATATTTTAACAGAACAGTTGCAAATTTCTAATGACACTGATGCCATTTTGTTGTTCAAACATTATGTCGCTAGAAAGATAAAACACAAAACCAACATTAAACTTCAAAACCAAGCAAAAGCTGTTAACTTAAGAATGATGCATTTTGCATGCCTGAGCAATACATTAATGTACAGAGGTAAAATATAAATTCCTGTGCATATTTTATACAGACTCCATCTTAACTGTGATTAATACGTCTCGCCAGATATTATTTCATGTACTGCGTAATTTGTCTTCACGATCTTTGATCCACCAGGAAAAAAATGGGCGTATTTAGTTTCCAGCCTGAGTATGGAGAAATTTTAAATTTTAGGATAAATTTATTAATTTTTATTATACTGAATTTATTACATTATCACAGCCATTTTGGCTGTGATAATGTAATAAATTCAGTATAATAATTCTGCATACTTTTAATGATCAAATATATGCAGTAGTTAGTTCTATATGAAATAATGCATTTCAAGAAAAATAAATGATTGCTCCATCAAAGTATACTTTGCAATGTTGATGAAATAGGCTACTGGATAAACACTGCACATCCATGCAGTCTGATCAGCGTCTACACTGTTTTCGTTTGAGTTACGGAAATTTGTGACACTTCAAACAAATGTTTTATAGCAGTACGAGGTAGTAAGTGTTTGCTTGTAGATAAAGAGCACATGTAAAATGTGCATAGCTCTTGAATAGCCCTCATTTTTGTTGTGTTGACAAAACATATTTTTACCAAGAGAAAAGACAAAATATGAGAACAGAGCAGACAACAATTTTTGGTTACTGCATTCTAAGGGTAAATATTGCTACCTGATAATAATCCAAACTGGTCGCTATACAATTAAATTAAGGTTTCATTGACCGAGTGACGTAACGTGTTGACCCTGATCAGACTGTGTGTATGGTCTGGGACTACACTTACAGGTCACAATGACAATAATACAGTTTTGTAATATATTCCGGCTCAAATATGAATTTTACTACAACATTTACAGAAAATATAATATGCGTTTTGTGATGGAAGTTGGACAACCGTTAGGTCAACGGTGGTACAGTATAACTGTGTTTGTACAGTGTGTTATACACGCAGTTATATGTTTGCGACAGCAACGAGTAACAAGCTGGCCGAGATAGTATAAACAAATCCAAGTAAATGTCGAACATAACTATGATAAACACAGTTTCAAGTGGCGGTAAAAATATCAACATTCCTCGGTGAATAAGGCTGTTTTTAATGTTGTTTTCGTTGTTGTTGTAGCAGATTGTATTATAATGTATATGTATATGAATATTTATTTAGTAAAACATAAATGTGATGCTACCGTACAAGTCTCAGTTGGGTAGAAAAGACAGTAATAATGTACAAATGATATGAGACGAAGCCAGGTGATTTTGTAACTAAAAGATGTGCAATTTTTCCAGAACAATATTTACAGAAACTGGGATATTTTATGTAAATGACGTTGAAAGTTGATGAAATTTTCATAGCAATTTGCTCAGTAGTCGATTTCATCAAAATTGCAAAGTATATTTACCTAGCAAAGTATACTTTGAGGGAGTAATCATTTATTTTTCCTGAAATGCATTATTTCATATAGAACTAACGACTGCATATATTTGATGATTAAAAGTATGCAGAATTATTATACTGAATTTATTACATTATCACATAATGTAATAAATTCAGTATAATAAAAATTAATAAATTTATTCTAAAATTGAAAATTTCTCCCTCAAAGTATACTTTACTAGAAAAGTATACTTTGCAATGTTGGTGAAATAGGCTACTGAACATTTTGTCAACTTTCAATGTCATTTACGGAAATATCATAAATTTTGTAAATATTCTTCCTGCGATATTACACATCTTCTTAGGTACCAATTAAATTACATAACTCGTCTGATAAATCGACCATATACATGAGACGTAGTCAGAATAACCAAAAAGGTATTAAAAAGTGAAACACGCTATATTCCATACTCTCCTTGAAGTGAAAGTTGTAAGCACTTAACCCTTAGAATGCTGGAAACGAAAATTGTCATCTGCTGTTGTTTTATGTTCTGCCATTTTCTCAGTAAAAACATGGTTTGTCAGCACTTTAGAATCATTTCCATAGGAAATGATTCTAAAGTGCAGTCAAACCATGTTTTGATGGGAAAATTGGAAAATAAAAAATAAACAGCAGACGATAACATTTAATTCAGCAGTGTAAGGGTTAATTAAACTTTTGAAAAGAGTAAATTCAAATGATTATCACAACATATACTTTTATACAGAAAGAAGAAAACTATTCTACTTTTTTTTTTGTGTTTCATCAGAATGCAATGATAAAACAAACAAATTGTTGTCAGACAATGTTTTATTTTTCAGTGATATCGCTGCCTGATAATAAATATAACTTTAACAAGCTATTGGTCAGAATACAAACTTGGTTCATGTATATAATAACTGTCAAATAACAACTTTATATCAAAATGATGGATCCAATTACGTGTGGCACTGCCATAACACGATTCCAGTACAGCTGTGTACGCATATAACTGTGACCGCTATTATCAGTGTCGTAGGTACACGTCCTCAACAGTGCTTTTTGCTATTTGTATTAACCCTTACACCGCCATCTTAATTTTTTGTCATCTGCTGTTTATTTTCCATTTTCCATTTTTATCATCAAAAACATGCTTTGACATCACTTTAGAATAATTTACAACATGCTTTGACAGCACTTCAGAATCATTTCCATTGGAAATGATTCTGAAGTGCTGTCAAAGCATGTTTTTCTTGAGAAATAAGGCAAGATATAAAAGTAACAGCAGACGGCAATTGTTGTGTGTAGCGGTCTAAGGGTTAAATGTGTAACTTGTATTCAAGTCCATGCAATACATAATATGATTAATAGCATTTGAAATTGGCTGACAAAAAAAAATATCTACCGGTATTTTGTTTATTCAAAATATACACAGAAAATCAAAATAACATATTTCCAACGGAAAACTGTTGTATGATCAGACAGTAAATGCCGTTTTATCCTGTGATTAGGCATATTATGTCATGCATGTCTCGTGTACATGTATTGTAACATGATCCTGGCTCTGCAATTACCTCCCTTATCACAACAGCGTGTTTCGCCAATATTGATTTCGAGAAAATGCAATATTTTCTGTAAATCATGTCGGAAGTTGACAAAAAAAATCACAGCTCATGCGGAATTTAATTCTTTTTTTGTCAATCTTTTAAATGATTTGTAGAAAATAGGACCGATTTTCGAAAACAACATCGGCGAAAATGGTGATGCATTATGGGAGGTAATACAGCTCCAGGTTTATATGTGTAAGATCTGATCTTACTATCCAGTTTGCTTTTATTCCGCTTGTTTATATAATTACAAATGCTGTTTTCTGAAACAATAAATCACTCATTCTTATAATTACGTGTGTGTTTTGTATAAAAAGTGGTATCCAAATGTCACCTGCATATAACAAAGTGATCTGCAAAAAAACATGTAACCCACGCTGCAGATACAACACAGTAACGCCTACAATGATGAATTAAATTTTGTCGTCTGCTGTTTATTTGTTATTTTCCATTTTTATCATCAAAAACATGCTTTGACATCACTTTAGAATAATTTACAACATGCTTTGACAGCACTTCAGAATCATTTCCATTGGAAATGATTCTGAAGTGCTGTCAAAGCATGTTGTTATTGAGAAATAAGGCAAGATATAAAAGCAACAGCAGACGGCAATTGTTGTGTGTAGCGGTCTTAAAGGGTTAAATGTGTAACTTGTATTTAAGTCCATGCAATATAATACATAATATGATTAATAACAAAGTGATCTGCAAAAACATGTAACCCACGCTGCAGATACAACACAGTAACCCCTACAATGATGAATTAAATTTTGTCGTCTGCTGTTTATTTGTTATTTTTCTCATCGGAAACATGCTTTGACAATACTCTTTAGAACCATTTCCAATGAAAATGATTTGAATGTGTTGTCAAACCATGTTATAATTGAGAAAGATGACACAAGAACACCAGAGGAGAATGTGACATTGAGTTCATGTGTTTTAAAAACAATTGTCCTATTTTCAGATGGCGGTCATCTTGGATTAAGCGATGACTCTCATTTTACCAAATCTGAAAATGCTTCACCCAAGGATCTTAACTTCCTATGAAGTTTGGCCAGCATCGGCCATGTGGTTCCTGAGAAAAAAAGACGTTCAAAATCTCGAATAAATGGACCTTTTGGCGGCCATCATGGATGTTATAATCATCCGATTCCAACAAATATTGTACCAGAGCAATCGCCTCATCGATACCTTCAATTTGATATATGACATGAGCATATTCGGTCAAAAATAAAATTTGACCCCACAGGCCACGCCCATTTTTGACCCCGGGGTCACCATTTTCACAACTTTGAAAGAGCATTGTAAATCGATCATTTCTACCAAGTTTAGTCGAAATCCTGGCTAGCGGTTCATGAGAAGAAATTTTTTAAGAATTTATGCTATTTTTAGATGGCGGCCATCTTGGATTAGCGATGACCTCCATTTTAACAAATCTGAAAAGGCTTCACCCATGGACCATAACTTTTAAGTTTGGCTACCATGGGCCAATGGGTTCATGTGAAGAAGAATTTTGAAATCTCTAATAAAAGAAAGACCTTTTGACATTTCGGCGGCCATCTTGTATGACATAACCATCCGATTTCGACAAAAAATGTACCAGAGTGATCGCCTCATTGATACCTTCGATTTGATATATAACATGACTATATTCGGTCAAAATAAAATTTGACCCCAATTTGACCCCACGGGCCACGCCCATTTTTGACCCCGGGGTCACCATTTTAACAACTTTGAAAGAGCAATGTACATCGATCATTCCTACCAAGTTTCGTCGAAATCCGGCAAGCGGTTCATGAGAAGAAGATTTTTGAAGAATTTATGCTATTTTTAGACGGTGGCCATCTTGGATTAGCGATGACCTCCATTTTAACAAATCTGAAAAGGTTTCACCCATGGATCATAAATTTTAAGTTTGGTTACCATGGGCCAAGCGGTTCATGTGAAGAAGAATTTTGAAATCTCTAATAAAAGAACGACGTTTTGACATTTCGGCGGCCATCTTGGATGACATAACAATCCGATTTCAACAATAAATGTACCAGAGTGATCGTCTCATTGCTACCTTTGATTTGATATATAATATAACATGACCATATTCTGTCAAAAATAAAATTTGACACCAATTTGACCCAACGGGCCACGCCCATTTTTGACCCCGGGGTCACCATTTTAACAACTTTGAAAGAGCATTGTACATCGATCATTCCTACCCAGTTTCAACGAAATCCGGCTAGCGGTTCATGAGAAGAAGATTTTTTTAATAATTTATGCTATTTTTAGACAGCGGCCATCTTGGATTAGCGATGACCTCCATTTTAACAAATCTGAAAAGGCTTCACCCATGGACCATAACTTTTAAGTTTGGCTACCATGGGCCAAGCGGTTCATGTGAAGAAGAATTTTTAAATCTCTAATAAAAGAACGACCTTTTGACCTTTCGGCGGCCATCTTGGATGACATAACCATCCGATTTCAACAATAAATGCACTAGAGTGATCGTCTCATTGATACCTTCAATTTGATATATGACATGACCATATTTGGTCAAAAATAAAATTTGACCCCAATTTAACCCCAAGGGCCACGCCCATTTTTGACCCCGGGGTCATCATTTTAACAACTGTGAAAGAGCATTGTACATCGATCATTCCTACCAAGTTTTGTCGAAATCCGGTTGGCGGTTCTTGAGAAGAAGATTTTTGAAGAATTTGTGCTATTTTTAGACGACGGCCATCTTGGATTACGTAATGACGTCATTTTAACAATTTTGTAATCCCCCTACCTAAGGACCATGACCATGAAGTTTGGTGACTATAGGCCCAATGGTTACCGAGGAGAAGGCGTTTGAAAATGTTCACGGACGACGATGACGGACGACGACGGACGACGGACACATTGCGGTAACAATAGCTCACATGAGCTTCGGACGACGGACACATTGCGGTAACAATAGCTCACATGAGCTTCGCTCAGGTGAGCTTCGCTCAGGTGAATGTGAATGGCTTTGGTTTAATGTCCCAGCAACAGCTAAGGTCATATAGAGACCGGACCACAGTTTAAAGTCTCATCCGACAAGACCAGTGGGATGGAAATACATGTACTATGAATGTATTTTTGATGCTGGGATGGAAATACTATGATGCCCAAGGCAAGGTTTGAATCCACAACCTCCAGATTGGAAGTCAGGTGTTCTAAGCCCTAGACCACAACCCACTCCTGTCACAGTCACAAACGCCATAAGCTCACTGTGAGTCACAATATCAATATACAAATGTAGAATATATGCAGAAAGTAGTTTGGTAGATTAAAAGGTATTGCATCGCCGCTTTTCACCAATATTGATTTTGAAACTAGGTCATATCATCTATATCTGTTAATCACGTGAAAAGTTTACCAAAAATTCAGAACTTTTGTCAACTTTCAACATGATTTATGAAAAATATTGCATTATCTGGAAATCAATATCGGTGAAACACGGCACTGCAATACGGAAGGAAATTCCAAAACAGGGTTCATATGCTTTCATGTTGCCAAGACAAAATAAATGCTCTAAAGCATACATTTGTGGAGACATACTACAGATAAGGAAATAATTTGAGAACTACCAACAAGTAGGTAATTCGACAACGATTGGTTTGAACTGGATTTAACCACAAACACTTGCACTTCCCTATCCCGAGGGCGTAGGAACATAATTACGTCCCTGAGGCTACGTGATTAACTCTTTGCATGCTAGCGGTGAAAATAACATCCAACAAATTATGAGTATGTTTCTTATTTCTCTCTGTGAATATGTCTTGGAATTTCATTAGAATTGCGTCCTATGGACGCAATTCTAATGAAATTCCAAGACATATTCATGATATTTATAGGGAGAAATAAAAGAAAATACAATGAATTGTCATCTGATATTTTTGAACTATTTATAGCCTACAAATTTCCCAGCATGCAAAGAGTTAAGCCTCTGGTGATGACTAGCTCCCTTCCCTTCACTTCACTTCATCTTCAACAGAGAGATTGGACCAACAGCAGAAAAAACTGACAATTAAAAGGGCATTTGCCAACGGCTGTAGATCCTGACAAATGTGCACTGTAACACAGTAGGCTCATGAATAATTTTGCAGACATGATGTTTAAAGAACTGAATGGTGTCCAGTGTAGGTCAAAATGAAGGCTCATCAGGGACTATGTTGGGCAGCAATGTCATGGTGCCTTTTGTATGCATGTAGAGTAATTAATAATGCATATTCATTTAAAGATATCCATACACGGAAACGCTTAATTCTAGCTAAAATCAATTCAATTTATAACTCATTAAATTCTGAGCTAATGGAAAAATCTGAACTCAAAAGTATATTAAAAGTACCACAGGCATTTGGCGTGTTTCGGCTTTCATCGGTATAACTATATATGAACAACAAGGCTTCTAGCTTTGGTCGGACACGACCTTGTATCATAACAAATTCTGCAATTTTATTAACACTAATGTAAATATCTTTGGCAGAAAGTGCAAATGTTCATTTGAGAATTATTATCTTGCTAAAATAGCATAGTTAGAACATAAGAATATCGAATTACAGCTGGTTTTCCTAGGTCGGACACAACCACATATCATAACAAATGAAATAATGTGTTCAAGGCTCTAATGTTAATATTGTAGTGGCAAGTTGCATATTTTCATTTGAGAATTATCGGTATCCTGCAGAAATACATAGAATACATAGAAAATGGAAAATTATTTCTAATTTTAGTTTTTATTATTCATACTCATGTTATAGTGTACCAATTTGATGGACTGAATGGCAAACAGTATAAACCCTGATTGAACCATGCAGATGCTTTGTCCAATCTGAGACTAGACTGGTTGCTCCTTTGTTCATATGGAATCAGGTCATGACCTCTGAGTAACATGTCTGCAGAAACCAGACCTCTTTTAATGGGCGTTGTGCCCCGGTCAAATAGCTTGGGGTAAAAGGAATGCAGGATCTCTGTTGAAATTCTGAATTGTTGTCTGCAAGTATTGTGAAATTTCATAGATCATGTAATAACTCTTTTGAGACTGTACATTGATGACTAGTATTTGAGCTACACTGAGTCAAAACTTAATACTATAACATGTAGTTGTTTACAGTCATTTGCATATTACAGTTGGGTCCAGATATGATTCAGAAGACAGTCCGATGTCTAAATTGACTTTGATATTCGTATTAAAAGCCAATTTAGACATAGTTCTAATTTCATTTCGTCATTGATATTTGCTGTGTGTATGTAGATGAATAGATGAAATGTGCATGTAAAATATCTAAGGTTTGCATTCAATGAGTAATTAATTATAGCAATTTGAACTGTGTTGAACAAACACAGTTCTCAGGAAAAGTCTGCATTGTGTGCATTTCATGCCGAGTGGTCAGGTGCTTTCTATAAGGTCCGCTTTTGCCAAGTATAAATGGCCATTGTTTGGGTTGCCAGGGGGCTCTTGGGAATATTACAGTATAGAATCAACATGTGTCTTTGTCTTTTCATCTTTCGATCAAATTGAGCCGTAATTCCCAAATCCAAAAATTAACAGTAACATCTTAGAAATTAATAAAATACAATCACCACTCACTATAACAATTGGTGGAGAGTCTTTAGATCCTCGGTCATGTTAATTTGGACTTAAGTAACAAAATTTTAAGTAACTATTAATCTATTATTTCGATGGAAAGTGAAACAAATTGTGGACTTTACACAGATGGATTTTTCGACACACAGCTAGTCAGTGTAAAATTTTAATAACATTTTGAAAATGGAGAAGAAAGGTGTAGCCATCAACTTGGCTTACGGTTTGCCTACAATATTAATGGCATTGTGTTGGACAGAATGTATACAATCTACAGGATTTTCACCATTTGAATCAGTGTTTGCTACACAATACTTCAAGAAGTTGATGTACCAACAGAATCACAAAACACGACGGAATCAGTTACCTACGAAGCCAGAATGTGTGACGGGGCCTACCCGCACATTCTGGAAGGAACACTACAAATCTCGGACCGGGGTGTGCGAGGGACACGTTCCGCACATCCTACACGCCAACAATAGGACCATCGACGGCAGAATGAAGAAGAATTGACAATAGCACAAATACATTTTTGGAATTTTCTATTGACAGTTTGTAGTTTCATGTTGCGATTTCATTCATGTACATTCACATTTCATATTGTGTGGGATTTGATCTTTAGCGCATCTTTCTTTTCTTTCTTTTCTCATACTTTTCTTCCGAAAATCCACATACTATGACATGGAAAGTGATGTTTGAGGTCAATTCGTGAATCTGCAACTTTAATATGTCTTTTAGTTTCAAATATTCAAAAATGGACCGGTAATAATTAGTTCCAGTGCGTATCTGCCATAATAATGGAATTAGGACTTACAGTGACATACATGTATCAATTATTGCGTTTCAAATTACAACGGATTACATGTATTAATTACGATAGAAGATTTTGTTAAACGAAACGGTATTGCATATCATGGACGTTTGGTGTTACATATTCATAGTGCAACATACTGCCTATAATTGAATAACTGTACACCTTACACATGTGCTCAATACCTGAATCTGTAACTTTAATATGTCTTAATTTAAATATTCCACAAATGGACCCCAGTAATAATTAATTCCTGTGCATATCTGCCATAATAATGGAATTATGACTTACAGTGACATACATGTATCAATTATTACGTTTCCAATTACAACGGATTACATGTATTAATTACGATAGAAGATTTTGTTAAACGAAACGGTATTGCATATATCATGGACGTTTGGTGTTACATAATTCATAGTGCGACATACTGCCTATAATTGAATAACTGTACACCTTACAAATGTGCTCAATACCTGAATCTGTAACTTTAATATGTCTTTTAAATTAAATATTGCATAAATGGACCACAGTAATAATTAATTCCAGTGCGTATCTGCCGTAATAATGGAATTATGACTTACAGTGACATACATGTATCAATTATTACGTTTCCAATTACAACGGATTACATGTATTACGATTGATGATTTACTAATTAACCTGATTTTGATAAAGGAAACGAAACAGTATTGCATATCATGGACGTTTGGTGTTACATAATTCATAGTGCAACATACTGCCTATAATTGAATAACTGTACACCTTACACATGTGCTCAATACCTGAATCTGCAACTTTAACATATCGTTTAATTTAAAAATTCCAATTAAAATGGATTACAGTTTATTACGATGAACTGCGCTGATCAAGACTGATGGAACGTATATGGACTATACCATATTTATTCTAATGTAAACCCCTTCTATGCTTTTTGTTTAATTGTGTTTTTTTTTACCATATCAAACACACTTTTGCATAACAAGTGGAAATGTTTTTAGTTACATAATTTTAATTTTTCAAATGTTGCATAGATGAGGGTGTTTATTAGATGAAGTACGGTATAATGTATTTCATGTCTTACTGCATGCATTAGTTGATGTTTTTATCCTGGCACCCAGACATATAATTTGAAAATTAAGCATTATAGGATTGTAGTGTGTAAGGTGTGTGAATGCGATATTTCTTGTGTTACAATATTCATACTTATTACTTGTACTGTTACATGTAATATTTGGTTCACATGGTTGTTTATCCATATTTCATTTGGGGACCAAATGTTTCGAACCAGGAGGGTATTGTTATAGTGTACCAATTTGATGGACTGAATGGCAAACAGTATAAACCCTGATTGAACCATGCAGATGCTTTGTCCAATCTGAGACTAGACTGGTTGCTCCTTTGTTCATATGGAATCAGGTCATGACCTCTGAGTAACATGTCTGCAGAAACCAGACCTCTTTTAATGGGCGTTGTGCCCCGGTCAAATAGCTTGGGGTAAAAGGAATGCAGGATCTCTGTTGAAATTCTGAATTGTTGTCTGCAAGTATTGTGAAATTTCATAGATCATGTAATAACTCTTTTGAGACTGTACATTGATGACTAGTATTTGAGCTACACTGAGTCAAAACTTAATACTATAACATGTAGTTGTTTACAGTCATTTGCATATTACAGTTGTCCAGATATGATTCAGAAGACAGTCCGATGTCTAAATTGACTTTGATATTCGTATTAAAAGCCAATTTAGACATAGTTCTAATTTCATTTCGTCATTGATATTTGCTGTGTGTATGTAGATGAATGGATGAAATGTGCATGTAAAATATCTAAGGTTTGCATTCAATGAGTAATTAATTATAGCAATTTGAACTGTGTTGAACAAACACAGTTCTCAGGAAAAGTCTGCATTGTGTGCATTTCATGCCGAGTGGTCAGGTGCTTTCTATAAGGTCCGCTTTGCCAAGTATAAAGGCCATTGTTTGGGTTGCCAGGGAGCTCTTGGGAATATTACATTATAGAATCAGCATGTGTCTTTGTCTTTCATCTTTCGATCAAATTGAGCCTAATTCCCCAAGTCTAAAATAAGTAAAAGTAAATTAATAAATAGCATTAAACAACGCTCGTTGTAACACTCACCTGAATGGTTGCAAACTGATAGGTTGCTATGAAATCGTCCTAATAATAAAAATCTGCCTACTCTAATCACTCAAATAACCCACCATAGACCATTCCGCTCTACCCACAGCCAATTGGCTAGTCCGCTATTTAAACTCCTCCTATTATTGTTAGGTATACAGCTTCAAAAGTAAATCATTTCCATATGGAAATGACACTGCTAGATAAAAATAGCCTGAAGTATACTAAGTAGGGAGAAGATAAAACCATCAAGCGGGGACGGGAGGAGGGTCTACCTTACCATTCAGGTGAGTATGAATAATAAAAACTAAAATTAGAAATAATTTTCCATTTTTATGTCTTCAAACTAACCTGAATGGTTGCAAGAATTCGTAGTGATGGTGGGAGGTATTCTCACTACTCATACTCGACCGGAATGGTAAGGCAGATTAAAAACCCTCAAAACAGACAAAAATATTTGGTCTAGGTACAAACTTGGGTGTTACCTATATAGTAATAACATGGTCTCACCCTAGAATCATAGGGGAGCCCAAAGCGGGCCCCCCCCCTTTTCTACGAAAGTAGAAGAGAGGTGGATAAAGACAAGCACCACCACGCTAGTCTCGTAGACTGACTCGTAGACTCCAACCTGCTATACTTGGTTAGAACGCCGGAGAATACTCAAGGTATAGCTGCTGCTACCAGACGAAGCCCTGGCGAATGTAGTCGCCCGGCACACTTCACACGCAATAACTCAACGAGATAAACTCAAAGTCTATACATAGTCTCATGACGACACATGACTCGTACATATCGAGAACACAGTATACGCCCTAAGCACTAAGGTCATCCTAACAAGCAAGTGCTGAGGAGTTAAACTGGCCCTAAAAGCCAGATCAAAACCTATACCAGGGTTTGACACTAACTTTTGGCCCAGGGATTCCGCAGCATGGACATCCCTATTGTTACATAATGTTGAATGGGATTTTCTTGAAAATACAGTGATTCCTCCTACAAAACAGGGATCCTCGGGATCTCGGGACACTGCGAGTGTCGACCCCTGTATACCTATAAACCCATGTATAGTAGACAAAGAGAATAGAATCATTAACCCAAAGTGAAACACTATCCTTTTGCAACAACACTGCTACAAACTAGAAAGTAGCCTCGCCCTAATTGAAACATGTACAAAACAATGCCTCCTGGGCCAGCGTGATGAACCGTAAGAACCATAGATCACCACAGATCCCCGTTCATCAACAAAAGCAAGTGAAGTTCATCGAGCGGAGAGTCACACTTACCAACCCCCAGGATTCCACTGGGACTGTAAAGACAAAAACCGAATAATCGGGTAATCAGAAAAAATCGCAGACTATCGCGAACAGGTAGATCCAAACAGCCTCCTAAACTTGATGCTACCGGCTGATAAACCCACAACTGCACCCGCTGCTACTAACGGACCCAGTTCTTAAACATCTCCCTGAGATGCCAACCCCATGTCGGTCACATGAGGAACATGGAGAGAAAAGGGGGTTACTTTCCGGAACACCACATATGTATTCCGGAACACAAATCAGTACTCACTTATATGCATAAAATAAGTTAAATATAGCCTTGGCCCAAGTTTCGGCTACCATGAGCACCCGAATAACTACAATAACACTGATTGCAAGACGCAAAAACATCACCGCGCTGTGACAGGACCAAATTGGGCCATGTCTCGCTGTAATCATAGATGAACAGAAGTGTTGTCCTAACTTCTTCCGATAAAACAATCCCCAAATAAGTTGGCTGCACGCTTAGATCAGACATTATACGAATTACGTGATGAATAAATCAATATCTCTGAGCGCTGGAATATCAAATGGTAATCGCCTAGACGAGAATGATAACGGGGTAAATAAAACAATAGGATTATTGGCAGAATTGTATTTAAACGAAATAATAATATCCAGATATACCCGCGCCGATCAAAAATCGTACTTTTAATAGTAATCCGTACTACCGTCTATCTAACGTATTTCCCGGAATAAATACGGAAAAATCGTAACAGTTGGCAGTTACGCATCTCCTGCCAGTGCAGAGAGCGATCATAGAAAGAAGTTGAGACTACATGCACCTCGTGCATTTAGGGACTAAACAACTCAGCTGCAGAACCACTTACTGTAGAATAAACTCAAGTAATGGCCCTATCTATCCAACGGAAGACAAAGGATTGCGATACCTCCCGTTGGCTTAAAATTGGTAATAAAAAACTTTACGGTCGGACCGGATGTCCTAATTCTTCCGAACCTAATGCTTCATCGCACGGACTGGACAGAAAGTGTGAACCAATGTCGCTGACAGGCGTGACGGAGGGAGGCCCGAACCACAACTGATTCCAGATCATGTGAGAAGGGATAAAGTATCTGAGGGAGAAATCTCGGTCATAGGAGAAACTGCTGATGTGTAAACAGTAGTGTGCTTCTAATTAACACAATAAACATTTTGAAATACCCAATTGCTTCAGAAATGATGGAGTGACAACAGCATGTTGTATATACAGTCGATACGTTATATGTCGACATTGCTTACATCGATATACTGCTTATGGTCGATATACGCTAGTGGTCCCGGCCGAACTGCTATATAACTCATACATTACATACCTGATATATCGATATCGGAAATGTCGACATTTCGTTTATATCGATGTGGAAAACCAAGTCCCGATGGTATAATTAATACACATTATACTGTAATGTCGATATGCAATTTGAACAGCGGCGTCGTAAAGTCTGGTCAAACTTAATTGGCACAGGTAAGTTTTTTCTCAACACATACAAAGTGATCAAAACATGCCGCCGGTAACCGTGTTACAATCGCGGAATACCGTCAAAGCCGACCACGTAAGCCGTGGTCAACCAATTAACGACAGTGTGACGTGAAATCACAAAAATACTCTTGTTAGCCAATTATATGCCTGACATGAATCGATCCGTAAATGCCATAATCATTAACGGACGCTTGTTTATAATAATTACAATTGAGTGAATTACATGCGATCTTATAAACACGAACAGTAGGTATCTCAAATCACTTCCTTAGCAATGTCCAACATGCAGTACATGGGTCCGAAGTTATACTGGAACGAGTAAATTGAAAAGTCCGAATCGGTACGTGGGCGCAAACAGTGGAAAAAATGAAACCGACGTTTGAGCCTTGCCGCAACAAAACCACAAATGGATACCCCCATCCGGACAAGATAGCACTGGACACCAAGGGATGCAGAAGCCATTCCGTCAGAACCGGAGATGACCGCAGAAACCATAACCACCTGTCCGTGCAGAACAGAATCCGCCGCTGTCAACCCCCGGAACACTGCCAAAAGCTAAAACATGTTGATGTGTCCCTGAGTTTCCTGCACTGACCACCAACACACCAATGTAGGGGCTCCAATGAGCCCCCCAGCCTTCTCACGACGCGTCTGTGGACAGAAAGCGAGTAGGAGGAGGTAACACTATGGGAAATCCCTGTAGGAACCAGACCTCCACTGCCCACCATCTAATACAACGTAGGAAGATGGTGATCCTAGGCAGAGACCGATCCAAAGGATCGGGGTGCGGCCTCCATAGCCCTAGTAAGTAATACTGGAGGTCGCAAACATAACCTTCCCCTATTCTGCACCCCGAAATTCCAGGAGTGCAGAAATTTCCTAGCTGACAGAGAACCTCTGACCAGTACCCGGAAACTAAAACAAGATGCCACGCACCCTGTCCAAAGGTACTATGATGACTGATAGATCGGTCAATAAGCTCATTCCCACCTAAGAAAAATCCTGTGTGGGAACCAACTACGACTACTCTAGATCTAAAAGACACAAAACTCGGAAACAACTTAAACTTCCGAGAGCATCTGCGGAAGGGCACGTGGAAGTACGAGACCCGCAGATCTATGGAAACAACCCAGTCTACCGGGCAAATGGCGCTCCGACCACGTCCCGAACTTCCTCTATAGCACTATACTTCAAGAGAGAGACTGTACTAACCCCTTGAAAATACCCCCGTCAGGGGAAACGACCCCACAGGAGGTAGACAAGAAGGAGCAGCAGGAGGGACCATCGGTACCGTAGCTGCCCTTTGGTCCGTTCGATCGCACAATTAACAGAGGTCAAAAGAGGCGAACGAAGCAAAACTATGGCCGTTCAAGAAAAAACTAGCCGGCTATCACTGCGTCTCACCTGGACAAGAGCATGTCCATAGAAAACTCCAAAGACATGTTGACAAGAGGCTTAGCGGCACAAATCGCTGACTGAAGCACTGCGTCCAGAGACGATGAATCATACTGATTCAAACATAAATCGAAAGTTGGCATAGCCACAATCGACTTAACAGCCTACACCCATGCCTTCGCAAACGCGAACCAGGACCAGGAGCCGAAAATATCCCAAACGCTGCGGCGTCCTTGTCCAGAAACGGAGATCTCAAAAACCATACCGCATAGAGGGGCATGTAGAACTTAGACCCCAGTGTGGCGATCAAAGTTTGAGCACTAGGAACCCCGCAGTGGCCAAATCCTACCTAAAGCTCCCCAATGTACGTAACAAAAAGCCCTACTGTAGGAGAGCAATGAAACCACGACAACTCCGGCAATTCCACCACCACCGAATCAGCCTCACAACAGCCATCCGAGGAAGTACCCCTATGGGAGGCTCCACTGGCAAAACCACCAGCTGTGAAAGAGCCGACAAACCCACTAAGTACTAGGACTTAGACAGGAACTCCAGAATCTTAGCCAACTGAACCATCATAACTCTATCGCGTGTCGAGTCCTGAATATAGACTGGGAATTCGAACTCATATACACTCGAATAAAGAGCAGGCCAGACAAGTACGGAGCCAAAGCACCACGGCGTCCAATACCACCTCGACCGTCTCCTCCGAGAACGGAAGAGCTAGATCTCGAGGAGCCGGATACAAAAACACAATATGTACACAGGATACGAACCCACGAACACCCCGGTCAGAAATAGTTGCTACCCGGTGCCCGGTACCCGGTGCCTGCCCGGTGCCCGGTGGCCCTAGCCCCTGGTGCCCGTAACACAATACCGGCACCTCTCCTGCGAGAGTTAGGGTACGTTGTGACCGGGTGAATGTGATAAGAACCTGCCGCAGCAACCCTAGACTGGCAGTCATCTACCACATACGTGGAATCTGATTCAACAGAACTGTACTGTATCGTTCCAAATAGTATATGTACTGCCGAAGCTAGTACTACATGTAGAAGCCCTATACAACCGTCTCCTACGACGAACAGGAGAACGAGATCTAGATGAACCTGTTCCAAAACCTGAGAATGACCTCGAGGAAAAGGAAGAACAAGATCTAAACTCCGAACCCGAAATCGAAGAGCTAACCCAATCCTGACCTACGACGAGATCGAATCCTCGACTTACGTGAACACGTAGCCTAACGTGCCCGGTAGCCTAACCGGTGCCCGGTGCCCGGTGCCCGGGTGCCCGGTGACATAATGCCCGGTGCCCGGTGCCCGGTGACCGTGCCCGGTGCCGGTGACATAACCGGTGCCCGGTGCCCGTGCCCGGGTGCCTGGTGCCCGGTGACCGGTGCCCGGTGACATAACCCCGTGCCCCGGGGCCCGGTGCCCGGTGGCCCTGTTGGCCCGGGCCCGTGCCTCGGTGCCCGGTGCCCGTGCCCCGGAGGCCCGGTGCCCGGTGCCCGGTGCCCGGGCCCGGTGCCCGGTGCCCGGTGCCCGGTGCCCGGTGCCCGGTGCGGCGGTGCCCGGTGCCCGGTGCCCGGTACCGGGCGCCTCTACTGAGAGAGGCTGGGTCAGCTTCAAACCGGGTGATATAGTATCAAGAACCGGCCAAAACACCCTGTGATAGGTATAGCCTCTGCGAACCGGGTGATAGAGATCAGGCACCGGCCCCAGCAGCCCGGTATCCCCTGTATGGATCACCGGCCTATCACTTAACACAACCTCCGAAACCTCGGACGGTTCCACTGCTCCCAAGAGCTGAGACTCGGACACAGACTTCTTCAGACGTGAGGTATGGGACCTTCTAGACCCAGCCTTGCCCCACGTCGAATCCGTCCAACGGACGGACAAATCACATGGCCTCTCTTTGCAACACCCGCAACAGGCAAAGCACCTGTCCGTATGGGTATCCCAAGGAGAAGTCATGTGTCCACACGCAGCGCGTGATTGCGGCATTCTAACAAGTATTGTATAACAAAACCTGATAGAAGAAACGCAAAAACGCTACAAAAAATGTGTCACGGGAGCGAATCCACTTGGGACGAACCCGTTAGGGTACGAATCGCGTACACGCGAAAATATGTGACACAAAGTAAAACACCGTGAAAAACCCCAACAAATGCAATGGAGAATAATCACGTAACACACAAGAGTGATAATAATATGTATTGAACGAAATATAATGACAAATACGGCACAATACACGGCAGAAATTCAAAATAAGCACGAAATAAAGAGAGAGACAAATATACCTGCACTCTTGATAGCGTCCTAAAATAATAGGAGGAGTTTAAATAGCGGACTAGCCAATTGGCTGTGGGTAGAGCGGAATGGTCTATGGTGGGTTATTTGAGTGATTAGAGTAGGCAGATTTTTATTATTAGGACGATTTCATAGCAACCTATCAGTTTGCAACCATTCAGGTTAGTTTGAAGACATAAAAATTACAATTTTAAACATGTTATTTTGTTACAATACGAGCTTGTGTCCGACCCGAAGATAAATACCTTACTATAAATAACAAAGCAAATGGCGTTATTTAATCGCAAGGGAAGAAATATATACATTATTACCAGCGCCGTTCAATTATAGAAGTACTGACGAAAGCAGAAACACGCCGAATGCCTGTGGTTGTGACCACCATTTGAACAATCTTGCCAATCACAGCATATACTTTCAATGAGAAATAAGAAATATTCCGCTGAATTAGGTGTCTCTCCCACAAGCGCCATGAGATATGCAGATAGACTATATTTTAGTGACATAGATGTGACGCAAATTTCTGACAAAATATGTTGGTCATCTGAACCCACAATGATGTACACTGTTATTGTCGTCTGCTGTTTATTTTCTATTTTCCGTTTTTATCATCAAAAACATGCTTTAACAGCATTTTAGAATAATTTACAACATGCTTTGACGGCACTTCAGAATCATTTCCAATGGAAATGATTCTGAAGTGCTGTCAAAGCATTTTTTTTTTTAGAAATAAGGCAAGATATAAAAGCAACAGCAGACGACAATTGTTGTGAGTCGCAATCTAAGAGTTAATGGACGACAAGAATCAAATCCAACAACGGGTAAATGATTTATCGACGAAACAAAAGACTTAAATGCAAATGTTAAGCCTTAGACCGCTATCTTTTTTTTTTTGTCGTCTGCTGTTTATTTTCTATTTTACATTTTTATCATCAAAAACATGCTTTAACAGCACTTTAGAATATTTACAACATGCTTTGACAGCACTTCAGAATCATTTCCAATGGAAATGATTCTGAAGTGCTGTCAAAGCATGTTTTTTTAGAAATAAGGCAAGATATAAAATCAACAGCAGACGACAATTGTTGTGAGTAGCGGTCTAAGGGTTCAACTTTAACGTAGGTCTTCAGTGACAATGACCTTGGGCATTGCGACATGGGGAACATGTACAAAAAAGCACCATGCAGACATGCCGAATATCAAAATCTGACAAGGAGCTAAAATTTTATGACAAAACAAAAGACGTAAACACAAATGCTAAACATAAAACTAGAATATAATTATTCGGTGAAACTTTGCTCCATGTGATAACTTGCATGGATATCAATGGATATACTGTTGTTAATCAGGGGCACTTTTAAGCCATTTATTATTAAAAGTGGTCAAGAAACATCAAAGGACGTTTATTTTGATATCAATCAGTTGTAAACATTGTCTGACCCCTCAAATCTGGCCATATGTTGTCCTGCAGCCATAAGCTGATTGGAACAAATGTCAGCGGACTGATTGATCAAAATTGTTAGTTTTGTTATTTCTCGACGAGACGGTTCAAATGATGGTCGCGACATATACTTCTAAGCGCATAGAAGGAAACTATTTAGGTCTTTACGCAAACATAACGGTGTATCCTCAGCATGAAATGTGTTAATCAAAATGTACTACGGCACTAAATGTCAATGAGACCTCTACAGAAGACACATTAGGTGGTAATTACAGCTTCAATGCATGTTACTGTGCTTATGCAATATATATAATCTAACATTTGTGTTGATTGGATATATTTATGAGAAACTCAGAAAGGCGGCATAATAAACTTCTTTAATAAATATTGTATTATCACTCATCTAACATCCTTTATTTAATTGGTGGAATGGCGACCAGCAAAGATCCTGAGCAGACTTTTGTGACAGAATTGCACAGTAAAGAACAATGTTTCCTTGAATACCGGTACATGTATTTATTTTCAGATACAAATGTACCATACTATTAAATGAACCAATATGCACTGGCTAATGCACACAGCTAAAACTGGTAAATTATACACATTGGTTTGTTTTGTAATGAAATAGATAAATAAATGAATACAAATACTGTACTGGTATGTTGTCCAGAGATATACTAAACCTTTTAACACCACAGGCCTGTATAGTGGTATTGGCAAAAGAGTGTAGATCCAGATGAGCCGGCTCGTGACGAGCCTTCTCATCGGGATCTGCCTTTTTTTGCAAGTAATTTTCTTATTTTTGAGAAAAATACACCCACTTTTTATAAATGGACTAGTCTGAAAATCATTTTGTGACCGATTGGATTGGTTGCAAAATTAACATTTCAAAATCCATTCCAGTTGTTTAGGGGTGAAAGGACCGATATGACCAGATGTCATAGGCCACAAAGGTAATATGTGACCAACAATGAGAAAATGAGTTCTTTGCCACCAGTCTAATTATAAGTGTTACAACGAGCGTTGTTTAATGCTATTTATTAATTTACTTTTACTTATTTTAGACTTGGGGAATTAGGCTCAATTTGATCGAAAGATGAAAAGACAAAGACACATGTTGATTCTATAATGTAATATTCCCCAGAGCTCCCTGGCAACCCAAACAATGGCCTTTATACTTGGCAACGCGGACCTTATAGAAAGCACCTGACCACTCGGCATGAAATGCACACAATGCAGACTTTTCCTGAGAACTGTGTTTGTTCAACACAGTTCAAATTGCTATAATTAATTACTCATTGAATGCAAACCTTAGATATTTTACATGCACAATTCATTCATTCATCTACATACACCCAGCAAATATCAATGACGAAATGACATCAGAACTATGTCTAAATTGGCTTTTAATACGAATATCAAAGTCAATTTAGACATCGGACTGTCTTCTGAATCATATCTGGAACTAACTGTAATATGCAAATGACTGTAAACAACTACATGTTATAGTATTATCTTTTGACTCGGTGTAGCTCAAATACTAGTCATCAAGGTACAGTCTCAAAAGAGTTATTACGTGATTATATGAATTGCACAATAACAATTGCAGACAACAATTAAGAATTTCCACAGCGATGCTGCATTCATTTTGTGTGACCCCAAGCTATTTGACCGGGGCACAACGCCCATTAAAAGAGGTCTGGTTTCTGCAGACATGTTACTCAGAGATCATGACCTGATTCCATATGAACAAAGGAGCAACCAGTCTAGTCTCAGATTGGACAAAGCATCTGCATGGTTCAATCAGGGTTTATACTGTTTGCCATTCAGTCCATCAAATTGGTACACTATAACAATACCCTCCTGGTTCGAAACATTTGGTCCCCAAATGAAATATGGATAAACAACCATGTGAACCAAATATTACATGTAACAGTACAAGTAATAAGTATGAATATTGTAACACAAGAAATATCGCATTCACACACCTTACACACTACAATCCTATAATGCTTAATTTTCAAATTATATGTCTGGGTGCCAGGATAAAAACATCAACTAATGCATGCAGTAAGACATGAAATACATTATACCGTACTTCATCTAATAAACACCCTCATCTATGCAACATTTGAAAAATTAAAATTATGTAACTAAAAACATTTCCACTTGTTATGCAAAAGTGTGTTTGATATGGTAAAAAAAAACACAATTAAACAAAAAGCATAGAAGGGGTTTACATTAGAATAAATATGGTATAGTCCATATACGTTCCATCAGTCTTGATCAGCGCAGTTCATCATCGTAATAAACTGTAATCCATTTTAATTGGAATTTTTAAATTAAACGATATGTTACAGATTCAGGTATTGAGCACATGTGTAAGGTGTACAGTTATTCAATTATAGGCAGTATGTTGCACTATGAATATGTAACACCAAACGTCCATGATATGCAATACTGTTTCTTTTCCTTTATCAAAATCAGGTTAATTAGTAAATCATCAATCGTAATACATGTAATTCGTTGTAATTGGAAACGTAATAATTGATACATGTATGTCACTGTAAGTCATAATTCCATTATTACGGCAGATACGCACTGGAATTAATTATTACTGTGGTCCATTTATGCAATATTTAATTTAAAAGACATATTAAAGTTACAGATTCAGGTATTGAGCACATTTGTAAGGTGTACAGTTATTCAATTATAGGCAGTATGTCGCACTATGAATTATGTAACACCAAACGTCCATGATATATGCAATACCGTTTCGTTTAACAAAATCTTCTATCGTAATTAATACATGTAATCCGTTGTAATTGGAAACGTAATAATTGATACATGTATGTCACTGTAAGTCATAATTCCATTATTATGGCAGATATGCACAGGAATTAATTATTACTGGGGTCCATTTGTGGAATATTTAAATTAAGACATATTAAAGTTACAGATTCAGGTATTGAGCACATGTGTAAGGTGTACAGTTATTCAATTATAGGCAGTATGTTGCACTATGAATATGTAACACCAAACGTCCATGATATGCAATACCGTTTCGTTTAACAAAATCTTCTATCGTAATTAATACATGTAATCCGTTGTAATTTGAAACGCAATAATTGATACATGTATGTCACTGTAAGTCCTAATTCCATTATTATGGCAGATACGCACTGGAACTAATTATTACCGGTCCATTTTTGGAATATTTGAAACTAAAAGACATATTAAAGTTGCAGATTCACGAATTGACCTCAAACATCACTTTCCATGTCATAGTATGTGGATTTTCGGAAGAAAAGTATGAGAAAAGAAAGAAGAAAGATGCGCTAAAGATCAAATCCCACACAATATGAAATGTGAATGTACATGAATGAAATCGCAACATGAAACTACAAACTGTCAATAAAATTCCAAAAAATGTATTTGTGCTATTGTCAATTCTTCTTCATTCTGCCGTCGATGGTCCTATTGTTGGCGTGTAGGATGTGCGGAACGTGTCCCTCGCACACCCCGGTCCGAGATTCGTAGTGTTCCTTCCAGAATGTACGGGTAGGCCCCGTCACACATTCTGGCTTCGTAGGTAACTGAGTCCGTCGTGTTTTATGATTCTGTTGGTACATCAACTTCTTGAAGTATTGTGTAGCAAACACTGATTCAAATGGTGAAAATCCTGTAGATTGTATACATTCTGTCCAACACAATGCCATTAATATTGTAGGCAAACCGTAAGCCAAGTTGATGGCTACACCTTTCTTCTCCATCTTCAAAATGTTATTAAAATTTTACACTGACTAGCTGTGTGTCGAAAAATCCATCTGTGTAAAGTCCACAATTTGTTTCACTTTCCATCGAAATAATAGATTAATAGTTACTTAAAATTTTGTTCACTTAAGTCCAAATTAACATGACCGAGGATCTAAAGACTCTCCACCAAACTGTTATAGTGAGTGGTGGTTGTATTTTATTATTATTAATTTCTAAGATGTTACTGTTATTTTGAATTTGGGAATTACGGCTCAATTTGATCGAAAGATGAAAGACAAAGACACATGCTGATTCTATAATGTAATATTCCCAAGAGCTCCCTGGCAACCCAAACAATGGCCTTTATACTTGGCAACGCGGACCTTATAGAAAGCACCTGACCACTCGGCATGAAATGCACACAATGCAGACTTTTCCTGAGAACTGTGTTTGTTCAACACAGTTCAAATTGCTATAATTAATTACTCATTGAATGCAAACCTTAGATATTTTACATGCACAATTCATTCATTCATCTACATACACCCAGCAAATATCAATGACGAAATGACATCAGAACTATGTCTAAATTGGCTTTTAATACGAATATCAAAGTCAATTTAGACATCGGACTGTCTTCTGAATCATATCTGGAACTAACTGTAATATGCAAATGACTGTAAACAACTACATGTTATAGTATTATCTTTTGACTCGGTGTAGCTCAAATACTAGTCATCAAGGTACAGTCTCAAAAGAGTTATTACGTGATTATATGAATTGCACAATAACAATTGCAGACAACAATTAAGAATTTCCACAGCGATGCTGCATTCATTTTGTGTGACCCCAAGCTATTTGACCGGGGCACAACGCCCATTAAAAGAGGTCTGGTTTCTGCAGACATGTTACTCAGAGATCATGACCTGATTCCATATGAACAAAGGAGCAACCAGTCTAGTCTCAGATTGGACAAAGCATCTGCATGGTTCAATCAGGGTTTATACTGTTTGCCATTCAGTCCATCAAATTGGTACACTATAACATAAGCCAATCAGACTCGGCCTCTGCACTCTTGCCAATACCTACACTTATATACATCGATTGTGAATAATTCATGATACTACATGTACTTTCAAATTTACACCTTATACGATATATGAGACACACCATGTGATTTTGTACAGTGTTAAATCTTATGAAAGGTTTTTCACAAAATTTACAATATTTTCGGTAAATGATGTTGACAAAATGTTCAAAGCAAATGCGGAATAGAATTTCGCATTTGCTATGAACATTTCGTCAACTTTCGACATCATTTATAGAAAATATCACAATTTCTGTAAATATTTTCACGAAAAATCACAATCTTAGGTACAAAATCACATGGTGTGTCTCATATCAGACACACTAGTTGACCAGTAGCCGATTTCACCAACATTGCAAAGTATACTTTTCTGGCAAAGTATACTTTGAGGGAGTAATCATTTATTTTTCCTGAAATGCATTATTTCATATAGAACTAACAACTGCATATATTTGATGATTAAAAGTATGAAGAATTATTGTACTGAATTTATTACATTATCACAGCCAAATTGGCTGTGATAATGTAATAAATTCAGTATAATAAAAATTAATACATTTATGTTAAAATTGAAAATTTCTCCCTCAAAGTATACTTTGCTAGAAAAGTATACTTTGCAATGTTGGTGAAATAGGCTACAGAAGCCGATGATCACATCAACTGGGTCCCTTCTGTTACGACGGCTGCGAGGTCAATATGCAACAATAACTCTGATAATATACATCAGGGGAAAACAAAGGAGAGTGGTTTGTCATTATCTGTATTTCCATCTGTATCCGTGGGTGAAATTCACCGAAACACATGCCATTTGAAATACAATCTCCGTCATTATATCTATATACCCCGGCAGGTATTTCCCCAGTCCTGAATTGCTGATGACCCTTATATGTGGCTGTGACTGGACTAAATGGGGTGTATGGGGCATCACGTGTGACTAGTGAACCTCCTGATCAAATAGCACACTCCTGTACCCTGATAACGATCTGTATTAGTTGTTGGAAGCACGACGGGTGTTTCATTGATGGAATGGCGAACAGTGCAGATCCTGATCAGCCTGTGCGTCCGCACAGGCTGATCTGTCCGCACAGGCTGATCTGGATCTACACTGGTCGCAAAACCCGTAAGCCCCATTTCTCCATATTACGGAGCCCATGCTGGGAGCTGGTGTGCAGGTGTAATCGCTGGCTTGCAGGTATGATGGAAATCTTTCTGTGACCGCTGCGTGATTAATACACAATTACCATATGGAAATCTGACGGCTATAACGTTGACAGCGGGACAGTAATCGGCCGTTCATAGTCAATTTTCCACCCAACATGCAATTTGCATGCGGACAAAAAAAAAACACATCAAGAAAACTGAAATGATCAGGTATGTATGACTTGCCATGAGAAAAAGACAACCGGGTATGGAAGGTGTTCGAGCCAATTCCAACCCTGAAATTTTAGCCGAACGAAAAGACAATTATTGAATTTGCGACCAGTGTAGCTTCAGCCTGCACATCCGCATAGTGCGATCTCGGGAAATACAGGTCGATATACAGGCCAACATTGCCGATGTTTCTTACAAACTAATCATATTTGTATTGAGCTGTGAAATTGTGCTACATGATCAGGAACTACAAAGGTTAACAAATATTTTCTATTGATTCATATGATCTGGGTCTACACATTTTCACATCAAACATACATGTACTTGTGGGCTATAAATAGTTCAAGACAAACATCCATTAATTTTCCTTTATTTCTCACTGTGAATATTCTGCATATGTCTTGAAATGATATTAGAATTTAGTCCGCAATACCCACTTCTAATGAAATTCCAAGACATCTTTACAGAAAGAAATATGAAAAATACTCCTAATTTGTTGGCTGTTATTTCACCTCTAGCACGCAAAGATATATTTTAACATTTACTTCAGTATAACAAACTTGACTATGATAGACCCATTAATCAATATGATCAGTTCTACACTGGTGGCAAATACCAAGTGATTTATATATTCATATAACGAGCCTGAAGTTTGTGGGAACATTGCATTACAATAGCAGGCCCTTCAACCCATTAGGAGCCTGCAGGGTACACAAGCATGAATACATATCCCATCAATTATGTCTGTACAATGTAGATTTAGGCTTTATACAGATTATAACTTGCACTGACACAATTATGATCCTGCATTTAGAATAGACATAAAGAAAAAGTAAAATATATTAAATGACAGAATATCCAGGGTGACCAGTTTAGTAAGGCTTAACATTTTCTTATATTAACCCTTTCAATCCTTTCAACCCCATAGGCCTGTATAGTGGTATTGGCAAACAGTGTAGATCCAGATGAGACGGCTCGTGACGAGCCATCATCAGGATCTGCACTTTTGCAAGTAATTTTCATATTTTTGAGAACAAAAACACACCCATTTCATAAATGGACTAGTCTGAAAATTATTTTGTGACGGTTGGATTGGTCGCAAAATTAACATATAAAATTCCATTCCAGTTACTTAGGGGTGAAAGGGTTAAAATTCACAATGAATGGTGAATGTTTTTTGACAAAGTCATGAGATGCATAATGATTGCCAAACATCACTACCAGAAATATAATTATGTATGTATATGTTGCAAATGTGGTTTTATTGCACTTGTACATTTGTGACACGCACTGTGCCAGTATTGTCAACAGTCCATGACACAAACACAGCCTAGTACCTGCACCAAAAGAGTCAAAATGTGTAATGACAGTCGACTACAACAAGCACCAAACATCTGGAAATAAATACCACCGGAAGAACATATGAAGAGACCTGATTATCAGTAAGCGCACAGCAACAGGGGCCCGTTTCACTAAACTTCGTACAACTAAAATGTTCGTAAGAGCAAGTTTAGGATCGTCTGGAAATTTCAGTTGATGGATTTACATTTATTAGGCTGCATATGCAGCCTATGCTCAATAAATGTGAATCCAATAATTGTTTACAAGAAAACATTGTTAATATGAAACTTAGATAGAGACTATCATAATTTTGCACTTACGAACATTTTAGTCGTACAAAGTTTAGTGAAACGGCCCCCAGAACTTTGTGATGCACATTAAAATGACAAGGTGTCAAGAGATCTTTGCTAATCGCGAACACAATTACTAGAATATAGATTGTAATGTGTTTGTATTGCAATACAAGGCATTCATAAATACAAGCATAACCTAACACGTTCTATGCATCCATGTTTTTGTTATTTGGCGGCAGAGGTATGAAATTACACAACACACAAAGTGCTTTCATGTTGTCTAGTACAGCAGTTTATTAACATTAAATAGTAGTCATATGTTTAGATCTATCTTCATTAGCAACGATTTGCATACACAACAAAACTTATGCACCATAACACAACCAAAAAAAGCTGAATTATGCTAATGTAATCTTTCTATATAAGTACATTAATAGCTATGAGATGAGACTGGGGTGTTTGAATTGACATACTTTAACCCTTAGACAGCTATCTTTGACAGCATTTTAGAATAATTTACAACATGCTTTGACAGCACTTCAGAATCATTTTCATTGGAAATGATTCTGAAGTGCTGTCAAAGCATGTTTTTATTGAGAAATAAGGCAAGATATAAAAGCAACAGCGGAAGACAATTGTTATGAGTTACGAGCAGTCTAAGAGTTAACCCATTAGGTTTGAAACAAGCTTTAAGGCATACACTTATATTTTAATATTTTCTTTTCTATATGCAACATGGTGTTGAGGTAATATACATGAGCATTCATACATTCAGCACAGCCATTACAACAAGAAATCACTACCACTGATGGATGTACCCCTCAACAACTTCAAAGCAAATTAAAAACTAGAAATTGGCACTTGAATGCCCCCGCTGGCAGCCAGAGAAAACGAGGCACATTTGAAAACACAGAGGGCCAGAGAAGCGTGAATTTGTCACAGCATGAAAGCAGACCACCAGAGCAATGTGTGTGTGAAATATCAAGTAGATCCATGCAAGTAAACAGAATTATATTTTTATAATTACATTTACCAGAGAGTTAAGGTTTCGAACACATCAAGTATGTGCCCTTGACCCTGTGCTTAGCGGGGGCAGGACAATCGTGGATTTGTCACAGGGTGGTAGAGTACCATTGTAGAATATATAATGTGTGTGCAAAGTATCAAGCAGATACGTGTAAGGAAACATAAATTATAATAAATTTACCCGAGTTGGACGTACGGGATGGGACGCACAGACACCGGTAACACTATATGTGGCAGGGGCATAAAAAACGTTAACACAAATCTCAAACTCATTTGACCTTGACCTTCAGCACAGGGGCCTCATGGGTGGGCTATAGAATGATGATATGGATGATGACAAATAAGCAAATGAAGTAGCCGAATCTTTAATGCAAGTCTTGAATCTTGAACGGCATAATATGGACAGACAGACGGACAGGGCAGCGACTATATGTACTCCCATAAATAATGAAAACGTTGAGCACTGAAAGAGTCTCCTGATTGAGTGCCAGGCATCTTTACTAAACCAGCTAGCTCACTTGGCCCCAGGTGTAAATCCCAGTAAGATTTGCCAGTATTATAGGACTCCTTAAGGATGGATTCATCACTAACATAGGCAGATAAGATCCTCCCATCATTTGCTTTACATTGATGGATCAACATCTGGTATGAAAAATGAAAAGGAAAATAAGGCGACATATCAGACCTTTTATAACTTTCTCTCATATAATCGTTCTTAGATTTGATTTCTGATTTGATGTGATACCCTTTTGTATTTCGTAAGTTTTGCAGTAATCTTGGATAAAATTTCATCAATTTTGATTGCTATTGAAACAAATTCAACAGGCTAGTTTCTTTGCCGATTTCAACATTTCATTGGCATACATCAAAGACAGATTATGTCTAATTTACGTAAACTTATCAATTATATTTCATTGAAGTGCAATGGGGAAAATGTTTTCTTTAAAATGAAAGATTTCTTTGTTGCAACGATATGTATGTAACATG
Organism: Conchocele bisecta; assembly: GCA_029237695.1. Lineage (NCBI taxonomy): Eukaryota > Metazoa > Mollusca > Bivalvia > Lucinida > Thyasiridae > Conchocele > Conchocele bisecta. The sequence continues at coordinate 64,381,520 of CM055267.1, forward strand.
GTGAGAAATGCACAGGTGTTGTATAGGTGTCGTATAGGTGTTGTCAAGGATATGCGGCCACTAGCTGACATAAAGGAGTTAATGACGTATGCGAACAACGAAGCTCCAGATCAGCCTGCGCATCCGCGCAGTCTGATCTGGACCTACGCTGTCCACCATGACATCACTGACAAATCCTTATTGCGGTCATCAGCACTACTACATTCTAATGCAATATATGAATGTGCCATTTGTCAGTCAGTAAATATGCAGTATGAGAAATAGCAAATTAGATAAATATTTTAATTAGTTAAATGTGTATATATTGACGTAAGGCCATAACAAATGTTTTTGGTTCTCTGAAGTATATGTCCCGACCACCATTTGAACCGTCTCGTTGAGACGGTTCAAATGAGTGGTCACAACATATACTTTAATTGAGAAATAATAAAACAAAATTTTTATTTTTTAATAAATTTCATACCCGTAAAGGTGTATTCCGCATGGAATGGCATATTGTCACTTGTATTAACCCTTTTAACCCTACATGTCATACTTCCAATATTTACAAACACTGTAGATCCAGATGAGCCGGCTCATAACGAGCCGTCTCATTGGGATCTGCAGTATTTGGCCGTATTTTAAGATTTATTTCAACACCCCCATTTGTATGAATGAAATGGTCCAAAAAATAGAAAGGAACTGTCTATGTCAGATAGTTAGGGGTGAAATTGTTAAATACCAAGTCTAGGGGGTACACATGACCAATAAAGTAACCCCACCTATATACCGGTAGTCATGTTTTGACACCTCAGGTGTAAGGAAGTGTCCAATAAATCTTAACAACCGGCCCTCTGGTGGTTTACATGACAAATAAATATAAATATTTCTCAGTGTTCCAGGTAAGGTGCGTAATGGCGTATTTTACGCATTTATTTTAGCAGAATATGCATTGATGGGAATACCAAATTATTAAATACTCACAGCAATGTGAAAATATGCATTGATTTTCAAAACGAGTAGTGAAAATACTGTAATAAAGTTGAAAATTTACTTAGTTGAGCTGCAAAAGCTTTTTGCAGCTCAAATAAGTGAATTTTTAAATTTGTTTAATTTTTTATCATTCGTTCCTAATATTTAATAAGGAAGAAAACCAATACATTAGTAAAAGTAAAAAATGCATTCAAATTGAAATAGTATAATACTCTCTAGATACAAAACTTATCTGGAGCTCTGATTTCTCATCCCGAAATGAAACATCATAAATATTGGGACACTCACGATTCATAAAACCAAACATTCAACATTGTGGCTTGCTCCGCGGGTGTTGTATGTGTCCAGTGCTATGTATACAATGCAAACATTGGTTGATTCGGGTTTACGTCCATTCAACAGCAAGGTCATCACATGTGGCTGTGACTTGAAGAGAAATGGGATTTATTGCATTTGTGGATATTCAAAACGGATACGGACAAAATCCCCCCCCAGACATAATCCCCCCCCCCCATGCCATGGACACTAAAAAAAGAGATATAGTATAACGAAAAACTTTAACCAAAAAAACTTAACCAAAAAACTTAACCAAAAACATACGTACGCCAAAGTGCCGACTATATCGCGCTTTCAGCAAGCGGGCGCGACAAAAAGTAATTTGACCTTGACATTGGGCAAAAAAGTTTAAGCAAAAACTTTAATCAAAAAGTTCAAAGTAATTAGACCTTGACATTGGGCACAGGGGTCGCACGGTAGGGGGGTAGAATGAAAAAATAGATGATGATAAACACCCATGTGAAGTTTCAAGGTAATGGACAAAGCAGTTGCAGAGATGTAGTATAATGAAAAACTTTAACCCAAAAACTTAACCACAAAACTTAACCAAAAACTTTAACCGGACACACGAAAAAGTTTAAGCAAAAAAGTTTAAGCAAAAACTTTAACCAAAAAGTTCAAAGTAATTAGACCTTGACATTGGGCACAGGGGCCGCACGGTAGGGGGTAGAATGAAAATATAGATGATGATAAACACCCATGTGAAGTTTCAAGGTAATGGGCAAAGCAGTTGCAGAGATGTAGTATAACGAAAAACTTTAACCAAAAAACTTTACCAAAAAACTTAACCAAAAACTTTAACCAAAAAACTTAACCAAAACACTTAACCAAAAACTTTAACCAAAAAACTTAACCAAAAAACTTAACCAAAAAACTTAACCAAAAACTTTAACCGGACACACTACACCAAAGTGCCGACTATATCGCGCTTTCCGCAAGCGGGCGCGAAAAAAAACAATATGGCTTGGGACCGACATCAGTATACAAATGTACAAACGATACATACATATTCTTGTTTGACGTTTATTGTGCAACTGAAAATACTTCATTAAATGTGCTTGATGTTTATTGTGCAAATAAAAGTACTGAATATGATTTACCTTGATTCTGGACAGGGGGATTGCGTCCTACCTTGAATTTTGATGGTGGGGGGATTATGTCTTACCTGTGATTTTAGATGGGGGGAGGGGGGATTTTGTCCTCCAGTGTCAAAAATCATGGGGGGGGGATTATGTCCGGGGGGGGGGGGGGGGGGGTTTTGTCATACACTCATTCAAAATTCTGATCAGCTAGCACACTCCTGAAGCCTGATAAGGATCAAAACTATTATAAGGGTTGTTTCATTGACTGAATATCTAACAGTGCAGATCATGATCAGACTGTGCGGATGCACAGGCTGATCTGGATCTACACTGTGTGCAAAACACTTAACACACACTTCTCCAGTCACAGCCAAATGTACGGATGGGAATGCAAACTGTACAAGAAAGTATTGTGCATTCAGTAGCAAAATTTCAATATGAAACTTCAGCAGTGCCCAAATATGGTGCCAGGAACCCTTACCACACCGCATCACTTGGCCCTGTGTGTGATTGACTCTCAGTAAGATTCAACATTATCATTTCACTCCAAAGAGGTTGTGCAAATCAAGCAACCTATAATTTCACATACAGAAACAGCAACCATACACGATTCTAACGGCTTGTCTTTGTATCACAAGGCACCTGTAAATTTCATATTAACACTGTTTTCTTGTAAACAATTATTGGATTTACATTTGAGCATAGGCTGCATAGGCAGTCTATGCTCAATAAATGTAATCTATGAATTGACCTTTCCAGGCGATATGAATTGACCTTTCCAGGCGATCCTAAATTTGCTTAAACATTTTAGTTGTATTTAGTTTAGGGCCCCTGGAATATACTCAGTACAATAATTGTCTCTGAAAGATTGGAATATCTGTCAGACTTATTACAATGTCATAATTAACTACGAGGGTTGGCCCAATCAGTCATGGACTTAATTTACTAACTAAATTCAATCAAAAAGGACAACAATATACATGTATGTATGTAACACTAAGACGTTGAAGTTACAATCATGTGACAAATGTTAGTATAAACATATTTTATTCATATTGTTGTTACATGAAATGTACAGGACGTAAATCACGAGCAAAACTCGAGGTATTTTGAATGGGATTCAGAAGAAAGCAAGTTGCTTATGCGAATCTGTCTACCGACAATTTCCTATGTGAAAAATATTTTAACAACACAGGCGAAACTGTCAAACAAGAAAGTGAATGGGTATTTCACACGGATATTGGTAGGTAGGTAGGTATTTTAACCCTTTCAACACCACAGGCCTGTATAGTGGTATTGGCAAAAAGTGTAGATCCAGATGAGCCGGCTCATGACGAGCCGTCTCATCAGGATCTACACTTTTTGCATGTAATTTTCATATTTTTGAGAACAAAAACACCCCCATATCATAAATGGACTAGACTGAAAATTATTTTACGATGATTGGACTGGTAGGAAAATTAAAATATCAAAGTCCATTCCAGTTATTTAGGAGTGATCAACAGGTTAATGTCCTATGTGACAAATATTTAACAAAATGTCCTATGTGACAAATATTTAACAAAACAGGTGAAACTGTCAAACAAATAAGTGAATGGGTACTTCACACGGGTATGGGTAGGTAGGTAGGTACGGTAGGTAGATTTAATGAGAAACTGGTAGCTGCAGAGACGTTAATGAACCTGAAATTGTACTTTAGATCTCAATTTGATACTTTCCTTTCTCCACGTAGACTGATACATTAGGCTCAGGAACATAGTTAGTATCCCATTACAAATCTCTATTTACCATCTACACCAATCACACATTTTTATCCGAGGTCATCAGATTTGTATTTGTATTTATCATTTTTCTCTCTCTCTCTCTGTATGAAAGCTAATGCTGTTAATTTAACCATTTCAACACCACAGACCCGTGTAGTGGTATTGGCAAACAGTGTAGATCCAGATGAGCCGGCTCGTAAATGAGCCGGCTCATCAGGATCTGCACTTTTTGCCAGTAATTTTCGTGAACAAAAGTACCACCTTTTCAAAAATTGACTGAAAATCATTTTGTGACCTTTGGATTGGTGTTCTAACCCCTAGGTCACAATCAATCTCTGATAGTAAACGAGGCAAAATTCTAAGTCCAAAAGGGGGAGATAGATAATGGCCGAGTGTAAAATCAAAAATAGAAATAGTATTGAAATTGTAAGCTCAAACAAAAATGGGTAATAGCTATGTAAATATTGCAATTGTAGGTCAGTGTCACACAACGGTAATTTGATTCACAGTGGGTTACGGCACACATCACTAGCTCATGATAGTGTGCAAGTATGATGGCTGTGATGGCTGTAGACATAATACTATTGGACGATACAAGCAAAAACATTAACCAAGGGAAATAACAATGTAGATATTGTAATTGTAGGTCAAGGTCACACATAAAGGTCATGTGTTTCACAGTGGGTCGCAGTGCACATGACCGGCTCATGAAACTGTGCAAGTATGGTGTCTGTATAGACCTAATACTATTGAAGATACAATATCTTATAAAAACTTTACCCTTGCGAACAATAGGACGGGACGGACAGACAAGGGTAACACTAAATGCACCCTCCACTATTGTGGTGGGGCATAAAAATATACACTGCAAGTGCCGTATTGCATATCGATGGTCTAGTAACATAAGGTCGTAACTGCCATGCTAAAGCATAGCACTTACGACCTTATGTTACTAGACCATCGATATGTTCAGTTTTTTCACAGACTATGCCAGTTTTGTCATAGTCCATGACAAACGCCTCCTAGCGTAGTATCAAGCAAAACTCAATGGAAGGAGACACAAACAGCAAACTCTCTTAACCCTTTCACCCCTAAGTAACTGGAATGGATTTTGATATGTTCATTTTTTAACAAATCCAATCGTCACAAAATGATTTTCAGAGTGGTCCATTTATTAACAAGAGTGCCGAAGGTCACAATATACGCCCGTCGAGGCAAGGCCAGTCAACAAGGGATATAACTCATCTTGACGTGATAAACATGTAAACCAAAATTGGTTACGATCCGTCAAGTAGAACTCGACTTATTGAGTGGACAAGGAGTCCGAAAATTAATAGGCTTCTTCGTCTTGCCATGATAAACGTGTATACCGAATTTCGTTATGATCGGTCAAGTAGAACTTGAGTTACTGCGTGGACAAGGATACAGAGTGCGAAAATTAAGAATGGCTGCCAAGGGGAGATAAGTATCGGATTTTTTTAAAAATCAATAGGCTTCTTCGTCTTGCCGTGATAAACATGTATACCGAATTTGGTTATGATCGGTCAAGTAGAAGTTGAGTAATTGCGTGGACAAGGATATAGAGTGCGAAAATTAAAAATGGCTGCCAAGGGGAGATAAGTATCGGAAATTTTTCAAAATCAATAGGCTTCTTTGTCTTTCCATGATAAACATGTATACCGAATTTGGTTATGATCGGTCAAGTAGAAGTTGAGTAATTGCGTGGACAAGGATATAGAGTGCGAAAATTAAAAATGGCTGCCAAGGGGAGATAAGTATCGGAAATTTTTCAAAATCAATAGGCTTCTTTGTCTTTCCATGATAAACATGTATACCGAATTTGGTTTCGATCGTTGAAGTAGAACTTGAGTTATTGCGTGGACAAGGATACAGAGTGCGAAAATTAGAAATGGCCGCCAAGGGGAGATAAGTCATCAGAAAATGTTCAAAATCAATAGGCTTCTTCGTCTTGCCGTGATAAACATGTACACCGAATTTGGTTACGAGCGGTGAAGTAGAACTTGAGTTATTGTGTGGACAAGAATACAGAGTGCGAAAAATAAAATGGCCACCAAGGGTATATGTCATGGGAAATTTTGAAAATCAATATAGGCTTCTTCGGCTTGCCGTGATAAACATGTATACCAAATTTGGTTACAATCCGTTAAGTAGAACTCTAGTTATAATTGCGTGGACAAGCTGTGCCCGCCCGCCCCCCGCCCGCCCGTACAAGATGTATACATAATACGTCCCGTTTTTTCAAACGGGCGTATAAAAAGGGGTGTTTTTTTTCTCAAAAATATGAAAATTACTTGCAAAAAGTGCAGATCCTGATAAGACGGCTCGTAATGAGCCGGCTCATCTGGATTTACACTGTTTGTCAATACCACTATACAGGCCTGTGGTGTTGAAATGGTTAAACCGACTGTTTACCTAAGGACACTGTATGTTAGAGACCACTTGAAAACCAGTTCAACCCACTAATTGAGCTGAATACACAAAACCTACCTTGAAAATAAACTACCAGGCTAACAATAAGTTGAACAACCTTTTCTTTGAACACACCAGTGTCACCAATTAGATGTAGTTACTGTGAATGCAAGAACCCATAAAACTAATCCGCTTACGGATCTTGTATATCAATCACCCCCTTGTAATTATATTCAGCAGACATACAAGATACCATACAGCTCCTCCAAACAGACAACAGAGCTACAAAAACCTTGATTTTCAGTGAAGACATAAATGTGGCCATGACTGGAGAAATTAGGCTTTTGGGTCCAGTGCAGACCCTGATCAGATTGCACATTCGTGCAATCTGACCAGTGTCTGCACCTGTTTGCCATTCATTATGTGGCATAAAAATGTGGTCATAGTATACATTTCATCGAACATCCAGTGGGTTGTAAGACATCCAGTGGGATGTACGTTCTATCAAAGTATTTATTTTTTAAGGCTCAGGATTGAACCCACGACCTGAATTTGAAGTCCAACGCTGTACCACTAGATTACAATATAAACTCACCCCTAGATAGTGGTACAATTATCATACTTGGCAATTTGCAAAAACAATGTAGATCCTTATCAGGGAGAAGAGTCCTTGACGTCCCCAGATGTAAAAAATACCTGCCATAAAACTTTCACATAAAGCATACAGTGGCACATACCGGTAGTTATTATTACATGTGTGGTAACCAGCAAAATCTCACACATGATGTCCTTCAAATCTCAACATTTGCAAAATAACTTCAATAAAAGTTTCATGAGGCCTATTGTACCACATACCAGTGTGGTAACCAGTAGACCTCACGGATTTCTATACAAGTCTCCACGTGTGTTAAGATACTACTAGATTTTTTATTCTACTGAATTTATTACATTATCACAGCCAAAATTACCAAATTTATTACATTATCACAGCCATTTTGGCTGTGATAATGTAATAAATTCAGTATAATAATTTTGCATACTTTTACTCATCAAATTCATGCAGTCGTTAGTTCTATATGAAATAATAATTTCCGAAAAAATAAATGATTACTCCCTCAAAGTGTAAATTATTATACTGAATTTATTACATTATCACATTTTGGCTGTGATAATGTAATAAATTCAGTATGATAATTTTGCATACTTGTAATCATCAAATATATGTAGTTGTAAGTTCTATATGAAATAATAATTTTGGGAAACATAAATTATTAATCCCTCAAAGTGTACTAGATAAGTATGCTTTGCAATTTTGGTGAAATCGGCTGTAGACCTCGCAGACATTATGTCATTCAGGTCTCCACACGTGTGACGTAACTGCAGTGATTTGATTTATTTGGTGTTTAACGGTCTTTCAACAGCTAAGGTCATTTAAAGCCGGACCAACGGGTTAGATCCCGAATGTAACCTGCTGCATTGGGGAGAAACTCCCAAAATCAGAACGGAATATTTACATTGAAATAAACATATATTCAGCCCTTAACCCATTACAGATGGGATACACTTTTAGTAGTATGAACCTTTTGAGAGAAAAATATCCCTATTTTCTTTATATCCTTTGGAAAGTATATGTTGTTACCACTCATTTCAACTGTCTCAATGAGACGGTTCAAATGAGTGGTAACAACATATACCTTTATCGATGAATGAACAAAATAATGAGATTTTTTCAACAAAAATCAGAGTATCCTCAGCATGAAATGGGTTAAATTAGATAACGGCAATGAACACTTCAAATGAGGTATATTGTCGCACATACATGCCTGGTAACCAGTAAGACAAGGCAACCTGGCAGTCTTTTGTAAACAAGGCCAAGTGGTTATGGCCACTATCTATTAATTGTTCCCAGCAAATAGTGTCACACCACTCCATCAAGTTCATATCGCCTACAGACCAGTAATTAAGCAGCCGGAGAAGTTTAATAACGGATGACACATTTCTCTGTGCAGGTGACCAAACAGTGTTAAGATCTATGACTGGCTACCTGCAGGGGTCTGTATGGACACCTGGCAGAGAGAGGGCACCTATGCCGTATAGACCGCCAGCTGAGACCTTAGGACATTTGTGACAGATCTGGGGCCCGTTTCACTAAACTTCTTACGACTAAAATGTTCGTATGCACAACTTTAGGATCGTTTATAAATTTCAATCGATGGATTTACATTTTTTGAGCATAGGGCATATGCAGCCTATGCTCATTAAATGTAAATCAAATAATTGTTTACAAGAAAACAGCGTTGAAAACAGTGCAATTTATACACTATCATAATTTTGCACTTACAAACATTTTAGTCGTACAAAGTTTAGTGCTTATTCTACTTTTCCACAGTTGCACCAGGGTCTAATCCTTTTGGTGATGATAGTATGCATGCATACCTGAGTGATTGAATGGCGAACAGGCCTCAATACTCAAATCTCATGTTCAAAGTCACAAAGTTTCATTGGTCAAAGGTGAGCAAATGTACTATATTGGTAACTTATTATTTCACGCATGTTTTGTCTGTCACCAGGTGCTTTGTCTAAAACTAGGAAATGAATAGAGCTTCGGTAATTTCAAACAAGCTAAAACATTTCGACTTCAAATCAATCTCTTTCAAATGCAAATACATTTCTTTATTTCTAGTAACATATATGGACACACATTATCCTTCATGGATATACTGACTAGTCTGGTCATACAGCGCCCGTGCACAGGCCATTTGGAGATTTTACTATGAAACTGGTCCAACACAGTCACCGAGGGTAAATCAGGGTCATCGAAACCACAAGCCTGCAGCATAGGACTGTATGATAGAAGATAAAACACCGCAACAAAACCTATGGACACATATTAACCCTTAGACCGCTACCTTATTTCTTTTGTCTGCTGTTTATTTTCTATTTTCCATTTTTATCATCAAAAAACATGCTTTGACAGCGCTTTACAATAATTTACAACATGCTTTGTGACAGAACTTCAGAATCATTTCCATTGGAAATGATTCTGAAGTGCTGTCAAACCATGTTTTTATTGAGAAATAAGCTAAGATATAAAAGCAGCAGCAGATGACAATTGTTGTGAGCAGAGGTCTAAGGGTTAACCATTCAACACCTACACTAAACCTTAACTCTTAAGAAACCCCTAAGAAACTGGAATGGATTTTCATATGTTAATTTTGCAACCAATCCAATCGTCACAAAATGATTTTCAGACTATTCTATTTATAACAAGAGGGCCATGATGGCCCTAATTCGCTCACCTGACTCCATGAACACCAGAGGAGAATGTGACATTGAGTTCATGTGTTTTAAAAAAATTGTGCTATTTTTAGATGGCGGTCATCTTGGATTAAGCGATGACTCTCATTTTACAAAATCTGAAAATGCTTCACCCAAGGATCTTAACTTCCTATGAAGTTTGGCCAGCATCGGCCATGTGGTTCCTGAGAAAAAGACGTTCAAAATCTTGAATAAATTAACCTTTTGGTGGCCATCATGGATGACAATCATCCGATTCCGACAAATATTGCACCAGAGCAATCGCCTCATCGATACCTTCAATTTGATATATGGCATGAGCATATTCGGTCAAAAATAAAATTTGACCCCAATTTGACCCCACGGGCCATGCCCATTTTTGACCCCGGGGTCACGATTTTAAGATTTTTTAAGAATTTATGCTATTTTTAGACGGCGGCCATCTTGGATTAGCGATGACCTCCATTTTAACAAATCTGAAAAAGGTTCACCCATAGACCATAACTTTAAAGTTTGGCTACCATGGGCCAAGCAGTTCATGTGAAGAAGAATTTTGAAATCTCTAATAAAAGAACGACCTTTTGACATTTCGGCAGCCATCTTGGATGACATAACAATCCGATTTCGAGCAATGTACATCGATCATTCCTACCAAGTTTTGTCGAAATCCGGTTGGCGGTTCTTGAGAAGAAGATTTTTTAAGAATTTGTGCTATTTTTAGATGGCAGCCATCTTGGATTACGTAATGACGTCATTTTAACAATTTTGTAATCCCCCTACCTAAGGACCATGACCATGAAGTTTGGTGACTATAGACCAAATGGTTGCCGAGAAGAAGCCGTTTGAAAATGTTCACGGACGACGACGGACGACGACAGACACACTCAGGTGAGCTAATAAAAAGGGGATGTCTTTTTCTAAAAAAATATGAAAATTACTGGCAAAAAGTGCAGATCCTGATGAGACGGCTCATCAAATGCCTCTCGAGTCAGAATGGAGAAACTCCAGCAAACTTCTTCACCAGACCCAAGCACAAACAGTTCAAACACTATTTATAGACCTCGGTCCGTTACTTCAACCTGTGTTTCACCTCTGTCAAGTAACTGGAATGGAAACTCCCATTTTAATTTGTTCAGACCATTACATTTATTTAAAGATGTATTGTTCTTAGAAATCAGAAAATGTCTGCAAATAGTGTAGATCCTGATGAGATGGCTCGCTATGACAGCCTAAGCAGCCTATGCTCAATAAATGTAAATCCATCAATTGAACTTTCCAGATGATCCTAAATTTGCATTTACGAACATTTTAATTGTACGAAGTTTAGTGAAACGGCCACCAGGTCTGTAGTGTTGCAAAGGTTTCACAAAACGGTTTCAAAATATGGTAGCATTTGTATTTCTTAGTTGATGTGTTGCACATGCAGGGTGAGCATATTCATTCTGAATCATGTCTAAACAAGGGAATAAAGTAAATATATAATGTATAGTATGTATTTAAAAAAAAAAAAAAAAAACATAAACCAGTATAGTTTTGAAATGTGTATCGTGTATAGTTAATTAACCCTTCCTACGCTGTTGACGGAAATTGCCGTCTGCTGTTTTTCATTTTTGCTTTAATTCTGTCAAAACCAGGTTTTTGTCGAGAAATATTGAAAATAAAACATTTCCAGCAGACGACATTTAATTCAGCGTAGTAAGGGTTAACTACACAGGTCGCTGTGTCAACAAACAGGGCTGTATTTCATTGTGGCCACAACTGTCCAGCTGGGAAAATTACCGGTATTGAATGACGCACAAGCTTGGCACAAAATGTTAGACATCAATGTCACTAATTTGAAAAGTCAATTCAATAAAGGTACGTTGGCCTATGAATTTGACACCATATATTACACTGCCCATCAGCCAGAGTAGAATTGGGTTTAGTCCTTTCAACACTACAGACCTCTACCCTAATGTTTCCAAACAATGTAGATCCAGTAGCCTATTTACTGGACCAGTATAACTAGTACTGTAGCCTATTTACTGGACCAGTATAACTAGTACTGTAGCCTATTTCATCAACATTGCAAAGTATACTTTAGTAGCAAAGTATACTTTGAGGGAGAAATTTTCAATTTTTTGAAAAATTTATTAATTTTTATTATACTGAATTTATTACATTATCACAGCCATTTAATGGCTGTGATAATGTAATAAATTCAGTATAATAATTCTGCATACTTTTAATCATGAAATATATGCATTTGTTAGTTCTATATGAAATAATGCATTTCAGGAAAAATAAATGATTACTCCCTCAAAGTATACTTTGCTAGTAAAGTATACTTTGCAATGTTGGTGAAATAGGCTACTGATGAGCCGGCTGGTAAAGAGCCATCTCCTACATGATCTGGCTGCACCGCTTGCATGCATTTTGTTATTTTGTAAAAAATTACTCCTTCCAATTAATGGAATAGTCCAAATATATTTTACAGTAAAACAAACTTAACACTCTGGGACATCCCCAGGGTGTCCATTTTAGAGATATTACACTGTAAATCAAGCATATGACCATTCTGAAATGTATTTGTGTGCTTTTCAATCATGAACATACATTATTATCTGAGAGAAATGATCAAGAATACCATCTAAAATAAGATCACAGATGTTTTCTTTGTGTCCGGTTTAGAGAGGTTCCACTGTAAAATAGTCCATTTCAGTTACTTAGGGGTGAAAGGAGTAATTGCCCACCAGCACATGTGGCTGGATGTATATAAGGCCAGTGTTGTCATCTAAAGTTGGACTGATGAGGACATGAGATGTATTTTACAGTAATATAATTTAACCCTTACACTGTTATCTTAATTTTTTGTCGTTTGCTGTTTATTTTCTATTTTCCGTTTTTATCGTCAAAACATGCTTTGACAGCACTTTAGAATAATTTACAACATGCTTTGACAGCACTTTAGATTTACATTGGAAATGATTCTGAAGTGCTGTCAAACCATGTTTGAGAAATAAGGTAAGATATAAAAGCAACAGCAGACGACAATTGTTGTGTGTAGTGGTCTAAGGGTTAAGTGCAAGAATCTGGGCTAACTCCACGAGGAAGACAGTTAGCTACCCTAATTTCATGTGTGGCGTTCCAAATTAATCACTGATAAAGTTCTGCATTGCCAGCATTATATTTGTTAGCTTTCATGTTACATTGTATATCAAAATGGCAAAGTGCACCAGCCCACACACATATCGAAGTTTGGAAATATATAATGTTAGTTAGTGAACATCAGAGGGAACAAAATAGCAACTGTAGAAATGTTACAGAAATGTCCCATGCTTGGACAAAATGGGTCGATTGATTGAAAGGAGTTTTAAGTCAATTCACCAACAAGACCACACACATATAGACAGGTATACACCCATATGTGGCAAGCATTGCACATTAACCCATTTAATGCTGAGAATACTCCATTCTGTTTGCGGAAAATCCTAAATATTTTCCTTCTATGCGCTCAAGAGTAATTATGCCGCGATCACCATTTGAACTGTCTCAAATGAGTGGTCACAACATATAATTTCATTGAGAAATAACAAAAATAAAAATAAATATTGTTTGTGGTAATTCCTAAATATTTACTTTATATGAGCTCAGAAATATATGTCGTGACCACCATTTGAACCGTCTCGTTGAGACGTTTCAAATGAGTGGTCACAACATATACTTTCATTGAGAAACAACAAAAATAAAAATAAAATATTTAAAAAATTCACATTCGTCAAGGTGTGTTCTGCATGTAATGGGTTAAGCAATGAAATCACCATCTCTATATGGTTCCATCTGATTTTTTCCATGCCAGATCACTTAATCCCAGGTATGAATCCCAGCAAGGATGGATTAACCCTTCCACCCCTGAATATCTGATATTGATTGTTCCATTGATTTATTATGAACTATTCCATTATTTATAAAGGGAGTAGTATTTTATTTTGAAAACTACATGTAATGCCAAACCGGCTCATCTCAATCTAGTGTTTGCAATTATAGGAATAAAGGTCTGTGGTGCTTAAACTGCAAAGACACACACCCAGTGTTATGAGGCTATGGACCGTTTTGAACATTAATAGCACTTTGTGATATCACCCATTCCATGGGCCTTTTCAGGGGAGGTTCGTACGAACCCCCTTTTTTGAAGCCAGTAGAATTTCTTTTTATATAAATGAGATCCGTGATAGTGATTTTCAGGGCATGAATGAATAGACATTTTATCATTCCAATGACTAATTTGACACACAGTCAAGCGATGCCAAACGTATTGTAATATGCCAATTTTCGGAAATAAGCTTCTTAAACTGACCCAAAATGCTTTGCCCAGGAGCTTCTTGTTGTCCAAACATACCCGAATGCAGCATTTGGCTTCTGAAATCAAAAACTTCCCGGGCAGTGAAGCAACTTAAATCTGAAAGGGGTTCAAGGGTCCGTTTCACTAAACTTTGTACGACTAAAATGTTTGTAAGAGCAAATTTAGGATCGTCTGTAAATTTCAATTGATGGATTTACATGTATTGAGCATAGGCTGCATATGCAGCCTATGCTCAATAAATGTAAATCCAATGAGTGTTTACAAGAAAACATTGTTAATGTGAAGTTTACAGACTATCATAATTTTGCACTGACAAACATTTTAGTTGTACAAAGTTTATTGAAACAGCCACCAGGGCAACTCCCTTACAGATCCCTTACAGATTTTGGTTGCTTTACAGCTATCGAACCCCCTTTTCAAAATTGCTGATGACGCATTCAAATAGGTGATACCACCTATTCAATAGGTGATATCATCTATTCAAATGGGTGTTATCACCCATTCAAATAGGTGATATCACAAATTGTTATTGAAGTCCAAAACTGCGTCCCATACAAATAGCCAATAACACTGGTGGTCGTAATATTCTCCATGCTATCAGTTTCCCAGTACAACAGCAGACAAGTACTAGTGCCAAACTCGGCACTTATCCTGAGTGATGGATATTAACCCAGAATGCACTGCAATCTGTCGCCGTGACAGCAATCTACAGCCATGGAGACAGCGACATTGTGTAGTACCAGGTGAGGGAATGAGAACACCAATAAAATCTCTGTACAGAATGATGCGCGCTATTGTTGTGATCGCTAAATGGGGATGTATCAATGTTCAGCCCGTACACGACCCCTGAACTAAGCCCTCACAATTGAATCGTATAGCTACTAATGGGTTTTAGTCAGCTAAATGTTCTCACAATTAATTGATATTTTCAGCAACTGCAAGCTCAATTGAGTTATATGAATAAGGAAAAACGGTTGCGTCTAAATGACAGATAGCATTTTAGTGCCTTTATGTGTGACCATTGGTAAATATTAACCCTTAGACCGCTATCTTAACTTTTTTTGTCGTCTGCTGTTTATTTCTATTTTCCATTTTTATCATAAAAAAACATGGTTTGACAGCACTTTAGAACAATTTACAACATGATTTGACAGCAATTTAGAATCATTTCCATTGGAAATGATTCTAAAGTGCTGTCAAACCATGTTTTTATTGAGAAATAAAGCAAGATATAAAGCAACAGCAGACGACAATTGTTGTGTGTAGCGGTCTAAGGGTTAATCAATGGAAACTTAGATTGGCCAGATCATCATTCATTGATTGTTACAGATAACTGGGGCTACATGCAGGTAATGGGTAAAATAATGCAGTTTATAAACATGACGGCCCTAATTCGCTGACCTGACTCCATGAACACCAGAGGAGAATGTGACATTGATTTCATGTGTTTTAAAAAAATTGTGCTATTTTTAGATGGCGGTCATCTTGTATTAAGCGATGACTCATTTTACCAAATCTGAAAATGCTTCACCCAAGGATCTTAACTTCCTATGAAGTTTGGCCAGCATCGGCCATGTGGTTCCTGAGAAAAAGACGTTCAAAATCTCGAATAAATGGACCTTTTGGTGGCCATCATGGATGACATAATCATCCCATTCCGACAAAAAATGTACCAGAGTGATCGCCTCATTGATACCTTCGATTTGATATATAACATGACCTTATTCGGTAAAAAATAAAATTTGATCCCAAGTTGACCCCTCCATGGGCCACGCTCATTTTTGACCCCGGGGTCACCATTTTAACAACTTTGAAAGAGCATTGTACATCGATCATTCCTACCAAGTTTCGTCGAAATCCGGCTAGCGGTTCATGAGAAGATTTTTTAAGAATTTATGCTATTTTTAGACGGCGGCCATCTTGGATTAGCGATGACCTCCATTTTAACAAATCTGAAAAGGCTTCACCCATGGACCATAACTTTTAAGTTTGGCTACCATGGGCCAAGCGGTTCATGTGAAGAAGAATTTTGAAATTTCTAATAAAAGAATGACCTTTTGACCTTTCGGCGGCCATCTTGGATGACATAACCATCCGATTTCGACAAAAATGCACTAGAGTGATCGCCTCGTTGATACCTTCAATTTGATATATGACATGACCATATTCGGTCATATTGACCCCCATTTGACCCCATGGGCCACGCCCATTTTTGACCCCGGGGTCACCATTTTAACAACTTTGAAAGAGCACTGTACATCGATCATTCCTACCAAGCTTTGTCGAAATCCGGTTGGCGGTTCTTGAGAAGAAGATTTTTGAAGAATTTGTGCTATTTTTAGATGGCGGCCATCTTGGATTACGTAATGACATCATTTTAACAATTTTGTAATCCCCCTACCTAAGGACCATGACCATGAAGTTTGGTGACTATAGGCCCAATGGTTACCGAGGAGAAGACGTTTGAAAATGTTCACGGACGACGACGGACGACGGACACATTGCGGTAACAATAGCTCACATGAGCTTCGCTCAGGTGAGCTAAAAAGCTTAAACAATATTTATTTTACAACAATTACAAACAAAAGCGAGACCACTTATACAAATGCTACATTGGCACAGATAGTTTGTTTGTTTGTTTATTGGTGTTTAACGGCCTATCAACAGCTATGGTCATGTAAGGCCGGGCAAACGGGTTCGATCCCGTTTTAACCTGCTGCATTGGGGGAAAGTTCCAAAATCAGAACTTAATATTTACATCGAGAAACAATATATTCAGCCCTGAAATTAGAATAACATGACCTGGTGGCAGGTCCATACCACACCAAAGTCACTTGGCCCCTTCCCCTAAAATAGTATTATGAATAATCGTAATACTCACATAAGGGGTATAACCAGATTCAACTGTCACATACAAAATGCCAAAGACGTATGTGAGGGCCAAACCAGGTCTCCAGTCAGAATTCCGGTAAGGATGAACCCCGATCGTTAAATTACCCATCGCTTGCACCCACTGGCACAGATAGGGCAGGGCGTAAGGGTTGAAACCGGAGCAGCCAGAGGAAACCCCTGTGTCCGGTCTGGCGACCACCATATCACCTCACATACTACGCCCGTTGAGAATAAAACCCGGGCCAAATTGGTGCCAATTACGCTAACCAGATAACTGCATATAAATCATCTTTTCATAACATTTCTCAGGAAAGTTTTCTTGAAAATAAAATTACAGCTAAAGTCTCTCCAAAATTAACCCTTAGACCGCTACTCACAACAATTGTCGTCTGCTGTTGCTTTTATATCTTGCCTTATTTCTCAATAAAAACATGCTTTGACAGCACTTCAGAATCATTTCCAATGGAAATCATTCTGAAGTGCTGTCAAAGCATGTTGTAAATTATTCTAAAGTGCTGTCAAAGCATGTTTTTGCTGATAAAAATGGAAAATAAAAAATAAACAGCAGACGACAAAAAAAATAAGATAGCGGTCTAAGGGTTAAACAGTATATTTTGATCATGCTACCTGGATGGAGACTGGATGAAGAGGCAACAATGTTATTGTTAATTAAAATGAATCTGTTTTGAAGAAGATTATTAAAAATAAGTCCGAAATGAGTTATTTTTAATAATCTCTTAATAATATTTCTAAAGAAAATTCTCTTGAAACAAAAATTACAGGTACATTCTCTCCAAATTTAGACAGAAAATCCTGCTTATCATGTGACATAGATGGTGACGGGGATTAAGGTGTCACAATGACGGGAACATGGTGTCATTGGGCCCACACCGCGCCACACCGCACCCCAGGAAGAGGGGATTATAGCCACTTACCCCAAGATGACCCATGACTAATGCTGCAGGTTTTCAGCAATACACATTTCTATTGACAAAACAGCAATTATGTATTTTATGGACATAATATAGCAATTTACTGCATTGTGTCAGTCAGATGAATGCTCTGTAGCCTATTTCATCAACATTGCAAAGTATACTTTACTAGCAAAGTATACTTTGAGGGAGTAATCATTTATTTTTCCAGAAATGCATTATTTCACATAGAACTAACAAATGCATATATTTCATGATTAAAAGTATGCAGAATTATTATACTGAATTTATTACATTATCACAGCCATTAAATGGCTGTGATAATATAATAAATTCAGTATAATAAAAATTAATACATTTTTCAAAAAATTGAAAATTTCTCCCTCAAAGTATACTTTGCTACTAAAGTATACTTTGCAATGTTGATGAAATAGGCTACAGATTAAAATCATGGAACTGAATGTCAATAGGAGAATACTGACAAGGCGAGAAAAGTGAGCACCCGACCCATGACTCAAACTCACTGGGGACCTCTGTAGCCGATTTCATAAAAATTGCAAAGTATACTTATCTAGCAAAGTATACTTTGAGGGAGTACCGGTAATCATTTATTTTTCTCGAAATGCATTATGTCATATAGAACTAACGAATGCATATATTTGATGATTAAAAGTTTGCAGAATTATTATACTGAATGATTACATTATCACAGCCAAAATGGCTGTGATAATGTAATAAATTCAGTATAATAAAAAATAATAATGTTATCCTTAAATTGAAAATTTCTCCCTCAAAGTATACTTTGCTAGATAATTATACTTTGCAATGTTGGTGAAATAGGCTTCTCCATGGTTTACCGTACCATCACCGGGCACAGATACACAGTTTTCCATATATTGAGGTACATGCCAACAGTGACACATACAAAGTAAAGATCAGAGATCAACAGATATTGCTCTGAAACTGTTAAGATAGGTGAGGTCATACAATGTTCAAAACGATCAACACAATTCCCACGTCATTTTTTTTGTCAAAAGAATACCGGTAGATCCAGATCGCCAGATGCAGAGCTCCAGATAAGTTTTGTATCTAAAGAGTACTGTACCCCATATTTCAAATTCAATGATTGTCTTCCTTATAAATAGAGAACAAATGATAAAAATAAAACAAATTTAAAAAGTCACATATTTGAGCTGCAAAAAAGCTTTTGAAGCTCAACGTAGTAAATTTTCAACTTTATTACAGTATTTTCACTACTCAATTTGAAAATCAATGCTTATTTTTGCATTGCTGCGAGTATTTTGTACTCCCACTTTTGATGATCAATGCGTATTCTGCTAAAATAAGTGTGTTAAATACGCCAATACACACCTCATCTAGCTGGAGCTCTGCAGATGGACCAGAAATATAAGCAGATTGTGGATATGTCAAAAATTCCATATGATGTGATATTTGTTTTGGAAAAAGGTGAGACACGGTTGCACAAATAGCATGGTTAGTTATCCATCAATGTTAGGAAGGCAAGGAAAAGGTTTGGTCAAGATCCGACACGGCAAGTAATAAAATTGTATGGGCAAATATGTGGTGTGTATGAATTGGAAATCATTTTGGGGCATCTACATGTATGTGACAGTCACTAATGGTATATAAGTCTCTTTGGGCTCATCCAAAAGTAACAGGTTACATTCAGAATACGCTTTCAGGGCCCGGTTGTTCAAAACATCTGTTAGCTTAACGGACTGTGAAATCCTTAACTGAATGGTTAAAATCTCTGTTTTAACAGAGATTTTAACCATTCAGTTAAGGATTTAACAGTCCGTTAAGGATTTAACAGTCCGTTAAGGATTTAACAGTCCGTTAAGGATTTAACAGTCCGTTAAGCTAACTGGTGTTTTGAACAACCGGGCCCTGGTGTATATCTATGAACATTTTTATTTCTATTTTTCTTATTTCTGAATATATACACCTGATGTGAAATAAAGAATATATTTCTTCCATTTTTCTCAATAAAAACATGCTTAGACAACACTTTAGAATAATTTCCAATGGAAATGATTCTAAAGTGCTGTCAAACCATGAATTTATTGAGAAAGAAGACAAAATAAAATTAAAACACCAGCAGATGACAATTTACGTCTTCCTGTATTCATGTGGTTAAACAAGTCTCTGCTTTGAATCAAATTCATATTAGGAAAAACCTTAAGCAGTATTATATTTTATTATTAAATTTGTGCAAGAAGCATAGCTGGAAAATTGCTCCAGTGAGACCCATAATAGTATTAATTTCTTTTAATTTGCTTCAACTACTTTCAGAATCCATTTAATAAATTGAGAAATAATTTCAATTTCGTGGTAATATTCAATTATGTTTGAAACAATAATGTATGTATTTGAAATTAAAACCCCAAAACGATTATTTCAATGCATAACCCATTAACGTCGGGCATAAAATCACTGAAATTTTATTATACGCATAATAATTGTAAAAACACCCTTAGGACCATACATACACTTAACTTTTTGCATGCTGGGAAATTTGTGGGCTATAAATAGTTAAAAAATAGCAGATGACAATTCATTATATTTTCTTTTATTTCTCCTTATAAATGTCATGAATATGTCTTGGAATTTCATTAGAATTGTGTACAATTCTAATGAAATTTCAAGACATATTTACAGAGAGAAATAAAACATATACTCCTAATTCGCTTGGCGGATATTTTCGCCGCTAGCATGCAAAGAGTTGATAGACAGATTCAAACTTTTTATTCAGAAACCTAAGCCATGCCAGATTGATGGAACTGTGGCCTGTGAAGGCCCTGATCATACTTTGTGACTGCTCAGACTGATCTGGGGCTACACTCGTTGTACAAGTCATAAGGTAGCCTTTCTCTGTATAAAAGTAGCAGAGCCACAGTAAATGTCAATATGATTCACTAATATTGTTTAACATTGTGGCAGCAGGAATATATGTCTATCTGATTATTTCCCCTGCCTGCCCAAGCCAAGAGATGAAAATGGCCGAATAGTGCACTAACCCAATGGAATTTAGTCACCTAATTCAGCACTACCGGTATGTAACTCAAACATTTTTAGGGAGAAATCAGCGATAGAAGACTTTGAAAGTGCCTTCCTATCTACTAACATGCAACCTCTGGTCCTAGACTCCTTTTTGTAACAAACAGTGGTACGTTTAATGTAAACACTACTCTGGAGAATCCCCTTGAAAATAAGGTTTTCAATTTTACAATTAATATAATTATTGTACGATTCAATGGATTTTCAAGATGTCTCAGCTATACTCTGGGACGAGAGATAAAGCCCCCAGACACACTCAACACCAGTGAGTTCATTTACACAAATATCACTTATTTAACACAATTTAAATGAAATGGAAAAGCAGATAAGAGAAGTGAATGTTAGAAATTGTACATTAGTTTACGTGATTTGGGTAATGATAAATGAGAACTGTGTGTATTACATGCGCGACCAGTGTAGACCCAGACCAGCCTGCGCATCCGTGCAGTCTGGTCAGGGTCTACACTGTTCGCCAATCAGTCAGTGAGCAATTGTGTTGCACTTCAAATGCATCTGAACATTACACTGTGAGAGTGAACATAATGGTCTGAACAGCAACACAGCCCAGACGAACCGTTTCCAAAGTAGAGACCTCTTTTATAAAACATGTATTTGCAAACAGTGTAAATCATGATGAGCCGGCTCATAATTACCGTCTCATCACAATCTGCACCATTTGTGGATATTTGTTCAATACATGTACTTACAGAATGACCCCCTTTTCTTCAACATGGTCTAAATTCATGCCATTTTATAAATGCAAGGCTTAACCAGATGGCCGCGGCCCGCATGTCGAGCCCGCCGAGGCATTTGATGGTCTCAGAGTGTATTTATTTGAAGTTTGATGCCCAATAAGCATACAAAG
This sequence comes from Conchocele bisecta, assembly GCA_029237695.1. Lineage (NCBI taxonomy): Eukaryota > Metazoa > Mollusca > Bivalvia > Lucinida > Thyasiridae > Conchocele > Conchocele bisecta. Next base: position 64,403,509 of record CM055267.1, read on the forward strand.
TTTCAAGTAAATCTGACTTACGGTTACAGAGATAGTAGGTATGTGAAAACTTTAATGCAAATTTTGACAGAAACTTTAACGCAAACTTCTAAGTCATTTGACCTTGACATAGGGGGACAGGGGCCCCATGAGTGGGACACATAATGAATATATGGATGATAACTAATAAGCATATGAAGTTTCAAGTCAATGTGACTTAGGACTGCAGAGATATAAGGTATTTAAAAATTTTAACGCAGATTTCGGAACACAAACTTCTAAGTCATTTGACCTTGACCTTCGGCACAGGGGCCGCATGAGTGGGATACAGCATGAATATATGGATCATGACGAATAAGCATATGAAGTTTCAAGTCAATGTGACTTAGGACTGCAGAGATATAAGGTATTTAATAACTTTAACGCAGATTTCGGACGAACGGACGCACGCACAGACGGACAGATGCACAGACACCCGGACGTCATTGCGTCACCCGGACGTCACTATGTCTCGCTTTCCGCAAGCGGGCTCGATAAAAACTAGCGTTCCAAGCTCGCCATGGAAAGTCTGATTACTTATGTGTGAATATTTTCTTCTCCATTTCCAGACTGGCGAGTGTAAGACGTGGACATTTTATTGCCTGACAAATAACGTTAGTTCTAAATATTAAAAGAAATTTCAATATTCAATGATATGCTTTTTGATTTGATATAAATTAAATGTATGCAACTGATTAAATTAATAATCAAACAGACAATTGCAAGAATGTGTTTGTATCTTGGAGTCAGATAAGTTGTGCAGGCAACAGTTTGGTTAAATTGGTGGTTCATATCAGTATACGCCAACCAGGGATCTAACCAATGTCTTTGTTCGACACACAAACTATGAAGTAGGTATTTCTGAAGTCTGGGCAAATATTATTCCCCTAGTTCTGCATGTACTGCCACACCTATTTCACTAAATCAACTTGACCTTTTATTAATGCACAATGCACATTCATTGCACAGGATAAACTATTCAACCCAGTGACTGCTGGAGTAAAGGTACCACTGAACAGTTGTTACAACCTTTAACACTACAGACCGCTATAGCGGTGTTTGCAAACAGCATAGATCCGGATGAGCTGGCTCGTAACGAGCCGTCTCATCAGGATCTACACTTTTTGCAAGTAATTTTTTAAGAAGAAAAAAAAAACACCCATTTTTATAAATGGACAGTCTGAAAATCATTTTGTGACGATTAGATTGGTCAGAAAGTTAATATGGCACAGTCCATTCAAGTCATTTAGGGTGGAAATGGATAAGTGTATCCCATGGCCAAATGTGGCATTGACTGGAGAAATAGGGCTTATGGGTTTTGTGACCAGTGTAGCTCCAGTGTGGCCAGTATAGCTCATAATCTGCTTATCACATTCTTAGTCTGATGAATATCTAGACTGTTTTGTAGGGGCAAGCAGGTGTTTCACTGACTGAATGGCGAACAGTGTAGACCCTGATCAGACTTCGCGGATGCGCAGGCTGATCTGGGGCTACACTGGTTGCATAACACATAAACCCAATTTCTCCAGCCACAGTCAAATTTGGCATAGGTGTGCAGCTTCACCTGATACTAGACTGGTTGTAATTTCCAAATACAAGCTTTATCACATGTAGCGGCTCAGACATGAGAAAATGCAAGCCAATACAAACATACTTCGACAAACATACCACAATGAATTCTTTATTCAATTTGCTGAACAAAGCTGTACTCTCTGTCTACAAAATTCATAAGAATAAACTGCACTTTTATGAAAGTTGATATGTGAATACAGTAGACAGCAAGGTCATGATGGCAAAGTTATGCTGTTTTGATAAATGATAAAATTTGCCATAATGGTCGCCCACAAACCATCTGCTCATATTGAACTGTAAATGAAACCAGATACATGTACTAGTATAATATTAGAATATTTACAACAATCTGCTAGTACATTATGATGATCAACTATTCTTCAAAATACAATATTATAACTAGATTACCTAGGTTACCAGGTTAACATAAAATAATGGCCTTATTGATATTCCAAGAAATTATATTTGTTATTTTCTGCATTTCGTAATGTAGTGTGATCTGTAGCCAACTGGCAAAACTAACTTTTTTGGTTCAAAAATGATAAAACATAATAATTATCACTCATACTGTATGCAAAAACAGTTAAATCTATAAATGGGACAGCAGCTCACAGTGCCTTGTGATTTTTGCAATCAGTGCAACACTATAATGTTCACCATTCAATCACAGGCCCGTAGCAGTGAATAAAATAATGCCATGGCGGACTATTGAGCGGGGAAAAAAAATTCAACCTAGACCCTCAAAATGGTGTTTCCTGCGTTTAGTGCCAAAAATAGTGTCACGGCGCCGTGGCTGCCATGGTGGCAGCCACGGCGCCGTGACACTATTTTTGGCACTAAACGCAGGAAACACCATTTTGAGGGTCTAGGTTGAATTTTTTTCTTAGTCTGACCATGATGTCTACGACTGTGAATCAATGAAGTATTCTTACTGCCATATTTTACTTCTTATATACGATTTGGCAAATGTACAGAATGACTAGAATCTACCATTAATTGTGAAGTGTGTTTTTTCAGTCAGCAACCCACAACATATCCTCAAGGTTTTATTAATACAAGTCACATGGACATATGCGTCACAGCAATGAACCAAACAAACCCCAGTAGTGTAGGGTATTGCAACGCACATATTTTGATCCTCTATATTATAGTTGGTAATATATGTGGCATACACCTTCTGGGATATAAATCTATCTGAATATGTGACCAGCCCTCATGCTCGAAATCTGAAGTTTGATCGGCTGAGGCTGAGCTGTGCTCAGTCTCAGCCAATCACACTGCTTGACTTTGAGCATGAATTTGAAAAATGTGCTCAGCAAGTTATAGAATGGGCTCAAGCTCTTATGGCTGTAAAAGGGTACTAAAAAAATACCCTGGTCAGAGGCAAAATGAGCCCACATTTGTCGGACTTTAGTTGCTATAAATATTTATTCCAATCCACAGGTGGCAGTTGTAAAATAAAACAAAGAATAATATTGATATATATGGTGCTTCAGCTCATCCCAATATTGAATAAACAACATCAGGCTTTCACATAATCAACCTTCCGCTTAACACGTTTTTCTTATTTCTCTATGCAAACATGAATGATCAGCCACCAGTTCTTCATACTCATCTTATCAAGACAATTGTTAAGAACTCAAAATTGTGCAGTTTGTTTTTCAAGGTAATGAGGAAAATTGTGAAGAAATAAGATTGGAGGGTTAGTGTTATTAAATACAGTTATGTTGGATATCAGGAGTTATAGCAAACAACTCAACTAAACTTCAAACAGTCTGGCAAGCACCCATCTGTACACCTGCACAGTGATTGATTGCATAAGTGGGCAAAAATACAACTTATCAGAATTATCATTGGTCTATAAATGGTTAAGCAACTGCGCATTTACACATTCATGGAAACTTTGGTAAATTGTCCACTATTGGACAAGCTTCAACTGGACACAGCTGCAGTAGAACTGCTCTAAACTGGACACCATAGGCGCCTGTCAGGTTGTCCGGTTTAGAGAGGCTCCACTATAGTTCCGGCATCTCTCCAATACATGGTTAATCGTTTTGCAATCATGAACAGACATCAACATTTGATACAAATGACAGTGAAAATTAAACACACTCAGGTTTTCTGGGTGTCCAGTTTAGAGAGGTTCCACTATATTCGAACTCCAACGTCATGACCACATGCAATGAAATTTACGCACATCTGGTAATTACCTCGGTAATATACAGTGTAACTAACGCCTCTAAACCGGACACAAAGAAAACACCTGTGATGTTATTTTTGACGAGTTTCTTCGTCATTTATCTCAGGTGACAATGTCTGTTCGTTATCCCATAGCACACAACTATGGCTCATAATGATCAAATGCCTGATTTACATTGAAACCCCTCTAAACCGGACACCAAGAAAACACCTGTGATGTTATTTTTGATGAGTTTCTTGGTCGTTTATCTCAGGTGATAATGTCTGATCGCATGGCACACAACTATGGCTCATAATGATGAAATGCATGCTTTACAGTGAAACCTCTCTAAGCCGGACACGCTGGGGACCTCCCAGGGTGTGCGGTTTAGAGAGGTTTCACTGTATTTTAAATTTTCTGAATTTTCTTTTTTAATACAGATCGATCCTGGTCGCAAATAGGGTGGACATTCACAACCAGTGTAGTATGTACAACTAGCAAATACACATAGTAGGGACATGTTAACTGGGCCCTTTTGCTCAAAAGGTTTCTGATTGTTGGTTGTTATAATAACAGTTTATAGGATACACTCTGATCAGACTGTAGGCAACAAAGGCGTCGTTTGTCAACTGGTAGCCCATATTAGTGACTGTGATTGGAGAAATGGGCTTTTGTGGCGAATCAATTTCCTGATATGCTATCACCCTCTTGCATTCGGATAAGGATATATATTAATTAGGAGCATGACTTCACTGACTGAAAGGCGAAAGGTGTAGACCCTGATCAGACTGTACATAAGCGCAGGTTGGTGGTCTACACCGGTCACAAATTCCACAAGCTCGATTTCTCAATACACTGCTACATTTATCATGTGGTAATATGATATTTATATCACAGCCAGACAGAAGGTGAGAATAGCAGCTTTAAGTGCAGTTGGCAAAACTCTTCATACACGCCGTGTGAAAGCCAAAACAAATATAGCAGGCCAATATTTACTTAAATCTCACACAGGCAACAACTCCTATACAAGTAACCCATTCAGAAAACTAACCCTATCTTTGGTAAGAAATTTATTACCTTTGGGAGATAGCAAGGCATTCTGTGGGTATCGCACATACATAGTTAACATTGATAATCAATTTCAGAATGGGTTTGCCGCGGATATAAAAGGATTGAAAAGAATTGTCGAATTTGATCAAATAAAATGTGTGTCTGTTCGATATAAATCATTTGCAATCCATAAAGCGAAATAACATCTACTGAATATAGGAGATATAATATGTGGCTGATCATTGAAGAAATGCGACCAGTGTAGATCCAGATCAGCCTGTGCATCCACATCTGCACTGTTTGGCATTCCATCAATGAAACACCCATCACGCTTCTAACAAGCAATATAGATCGTTATCAAGATATATGAATGTAATATTGATCAGATATTACAGTGATCACAAATCCCACAAGCCCCATTTCTCCAGTTACAGCCACATATGAAACAGTGCATTTAAACTGACATGAAAGTGTTTAGATTTTACACACAAAAAATATGTTTTGTTCTTTTTTCTTTAAATCCTGAATGACATGGGCATACTGTGAACTTTTACTGTATAACTGAAATACAAGACAAGGGAAGCAACCTCAGGAATAATACCCCTTTTCCCAAAACCATAAACTGAAGCCCAATGGTCCAAGGGACACAATCTCTGTCTGACATCCACTTTTACTTGGCTGGGTTACCTGATATTTATGGCAGCACAGTCGGCACTCTATCTAAAACTGACGAGCTAGAAACTTCTTACATGCCAGATACCAAATTATTTTTCAAAATTGTAACACGTTCATACTTAAGAAATTTTCAGCAATTACATTAACCCTTTCTCCCCTAAGTAACTGAATGGATTTTGATATGTTAATTTTGCCACAAATCCAACCATTGCTAAATGATTTTCAGACCAGTCCATTTATGAAAAGGGGATGTTTTTGTTCTCAAAAATATAAAAATTACTTGCAAAAAGTGTAGATCCTGATGAGACGGCTCGCCACGAGCCGGCTCATCTGGATACCAGTATACGGGCCTGTGGTGTTGAAAGGGTTAACCGGAAAAGTGAAAATGTTGTACAAAATCTAAAATAGTGCAGCTCCAGATGAGCCGTTTCAACAGGGTCTACAATGTAGTGCAAACGGTGAGATTAAGATTTGTAGTGTTGCAAGGGTTATGGTATAATTCATTCCACCTTATTTCTATGTCACCACAATATATGCTGTGACCTAATTCAAATGAGTGTCATAAAACCTCTTTCAGGAGAGAAAGTATTTGAGAACCATGGATTGCCATCTCAAGGTGCATGATCACGTGGTTACAACAACAACAATTACTGAAACTTCCAGAAGAGCCTCCGATTAAAAGTATGTATTCCGTTATATTGTCTTTTTAATGAAATATGGCACATCAAACACGTCTTGTTAAGCTGCATTTGGTGGTCTCGTTATTTTGGCTCAAACATCTGTCGTTTTTGCGAAGAATCGATTTCCGTGTTTACTGAGAATACGGACACAGAAATCGATTCTTCGCAAAAACGACATAAGTATGTGCCGATGTCCCGAGACCAGCAAATGCTGGTCATAAAGACATGTTGGTCATAAAGACGTGCTTGCTGCGCCATATTTCATCAAAATCTGTTGCATATTAAGGAAAACATAAAATAATATTTACTTTGGAATTGGCACGTTTCGAACACATTCAGCCATTGTTGTTGTTGTGGTAACCACATGATCATGCACCTTGCATCTGACATGAAATGAATCAATGACAAGGAATTATCGGATCAGTCTCTAAACTCATTGCCTATTTTACAAGTAGCAACGTATGGTTGCACTGATCTGGCTTACCCTGGTTATAAGTGTTAATTTGGAGACTGGTTAGTTCCTGATCAGCTAGCATATCTCACCTGCTCAGGGTATACATTGTGCCATTTGAAGCTTGGGGAACATTGATCGACTTTATGGGACTTGAGTCATTGAACAACAAGGCCATTACAGAATGTAATACTGGGGCACGTTTCACTAAACTTTGTGCAACTAAAATGTTTGTAAGTGCAAATTTAGGATCGTCTGGAAATTTCAATTGATGGATTTACATTTATTGAGCATTGGCTGCATATGCAGCCTATGCTCAATAGATGTAAATCCAATAATTGTATACACAACAAGAGTGCCGAAGGTCACAATATACGCCCGTCGAGGTAAGGCCAGTCAACAAGGGGAGTAACACATCTTGACGTGATAAACATGTAAACCAAATTTGGTTAGGATCAGTCAAGTAGAACTCGACTTATTGCGTGGACAAGGATACAGAGTCCGAAAATTAAAAATGGCCACCAAGGGGAGATAAGTCATATGAAATTTTTCAAAATCAATACACTTCTTCGTCTTGCCATGATAAACATGTATACCAAATTTGGCTATGATCGGTCAAGTAGAACTTGAGTTATTGCGTGGACAAGGATACAGAGTGCGCAAATTAACAAGAGCTGTAGGAAAACAGCATAGCTCGACTACGAGGGTTGTCGATGTACACATAGCTTGACAAACAAGGTGGCCGCGGCCTGCATAAAACCTTAACCAAGGTTGACAAAAAACCTTAACCAAGGGAAATTAAGTAAGTAATTCAAGGTTAAATGTAGGTCAATGTCAGATATAGGTCAGGGGTTATTGATGTGCATCACTAGGAGATGAAGTTTTCCAAGTATGGTTGCTGTAGGCCCAGGAGTATTCCATATACAAGCTTGATTAAAAACCTTAACCAAGGGGAAATAACTAAGTAATCCAAGGATAAAAGTAGGTCAAGGTCAAATATAGGTCAGGGATTATTGATGTACATCACTAGGAGATGAAGTTGTCCAAGTATAGTTGCTGTAGGCCCAGGAGTATTTCATAGACAAGCTTGACTATAAACATTAACCAAGTTTGAGTACAAACCTTAACCAAGTGGAAATAAGTAAGTAATTCAAGGTTAAATGTAGGTGAAGGTAAAATATAGGACTGGGGTTATTGATGTACATCCCTATGAGAAAAAGTTATCCAAGTATGGTGTCTGTATGCACAATAGTATTCCATCTACAAGCTTGACTAAAAAACCTTAACCAAGGTTGACTGACTAAAAAACCTTAACCAAGGGGAAATTAACTAAGTAATTCAAGGTCAAATGTAGGTCAAGGTCAAATATAGGTCAGGGGTTGTTGATGTACATCACTAGGAGATGAAGTTGTCCAAGTATGGTGGGTGTAGGGCCAGGAGTATTCCATATACAAGCTTGACTAAAAACCTTAACCAAGGGGAATTAACTAAGTAATTCAAGAGGAAATGTAGGTCAAGGTCAAATATAGATCAGGGGTTATTGATGTACATCCCTATGAGAAAAGGTTGTCCAAGTATGGTGTCTGTATGCACAATAGTATTCCATGTACAAGCTTGACTAAAAACCTTAACCAAGGTTGACTAAAAACCTTAACCAAGGGTAATTAACTAAGTAAGTCAAGGTTAAATGTAGGTCAAGGTCAAATATAGGTCAGGGGTTGTTGATGTACATCACTAGGAGATGAAGTTGTCCAAGTATGGTGGGTGTAGGGCCAGGAGTATTCCATATACAAGCTTGACTAAAAACCTTAACCAAGGGAATTAACTAAGTAATTGAAGAGGAAATGTAGGTCAAGGTCAAATATAGATCAGGGGTTATTGATGTACATCCCTATGAGAAAAGGTTGTCCAAGTATGGTGTCTGTATGCACAATAGTATTCCATGTACAAGCTTGACTAAAAACCTTAACCAAGGTTGACTAAAAACCTTAACCAAGGGGAATTAACTAAGTAATTCAAGAGGAAATGTAGGTCAAGGTCAAATATAGATCAGGGGTTATTGATGTACATCACTAGGAGATGAAGTTGTCCAAGTATGGTGGGTGTAGGGCCAGTAGTATTGCATATACAAGCTTGACTAAAAACCTTAACCAAGGCGCGACGGTGACGCCGGGGTGACAACATAAGCTCTAACTCAAAATCAATAGGCTTCTTTGTCTTGCCATGATAAACATGTATACCGAATTTGGTTTCGATCGGTGAAGTAGAACTTGAGTTATTGCGTGGACAAGGATACAGAGTGCGCAAATTAAAAATGGCTGCCAAGGGGAGATAAGTATCGAAAAATTTTCAAAATCAATATGCTTCTTCGTCTTGCCGTGATAAACATGTATACCGAATTTGGTTACGAGCGGTGAAGTAGAACTTGAGTTATTGCGTGGACAAGGATACAGGGTGCGAAAAATAAAAATGGCCGCCAAGGGGAGATAAGTCATCGGAAAGTTTTGAAAATCAATAGGCTTCTTCGGCTTGCCGTGATAAACATGTATACCAAATTTGGTTACAATCCGTCCAGTAGAACTCTAGTTATTGCGTGGACAAGCTGTGCCCGCCTGCCCGCCCGTACAAGATGAATACATAATACGTCCCGTTTTTTCAAACGGGCGTATAAAAACATTGTTAATGTGAAATTTACAGACTACCGGTATCATAATTTTGCGCTTACAAACATTTTTATAGTACGAAGTTGAGTGAAACGGGCCCCAGATGTGTGAACAATGAATATACCGATCAGAAACTACTGGTCCCAATGTCAGGACATATGTGGCCCTGATTGAATAAATGGGGCTTATGGCATTTCTGGTCAGTTTAGATCCAGACTTTTTAGCATATTCCTGCAGTCTTATATAGATACATACTGTTTGTTAGAAGCAGTGTAGGGCCTGATCAGACTGATCCTACTTGTAAGTCATTACATCTGAACAAATTCACCTATAAGATTTCACAAAATCAGCTGCTAATACGAACTTTGTTGACAATTTTATTGTTGCACTTATAAACTTCTTAGTCGTATAAAGTTTAGTGAAGCGGGTACCTGAACCTCACTGGCCCAAAATGCCATAAGCCCATTTCCCCAGTCACTAAAATGTACGACTCACCAGATGGCGCCGTGTTCACGGCTTCCTCGTAGACCTTGTGGAACAACATCTCGGGGTCGTCCTCGCCCGCCCCCCCAGCTGTCCCCGCGGCCGGCCCCTTCAGGCAGCGTCGGGCCAGGGCGTCCCAGGTCACAGCCTCATTGCCAAACCGCTCCTTCACACTGTACCGGGAGAATACTTGATTGATTGGGGGTCTACCTCCCACCAATAGCTGTATATGCAGAACAATAGGGGCCTGTTTCAGTAATTTAAACTTTGTATATGACAACAATGTTTGAATGAAGATTTCAATAAATTTGCTTCTGACACTCATTAATGCGGTTCATTAACCCTTACACCGCTATCTTAATTGTTTGTCGTCTGCTGTTTATTTTCTATTTTTATCATCAAAAACATGCTTTGACAGCACTATAGAATAATTTACAACTTGCTTTGACAGCACTATAGAATAATTTACAACATGCTTTGACAGCACTTCAGAATCATTTCCATTGGAAATTATTCTGAAGTGCTGTGAAAACATGTTTTATTGAGAAATAATGCAAGATATAAAAGCAACAGCAGACAACAATTCTTGTGTGTAACTGTCTAAGGGTTAATGCTAACAGTTTCCATGTGCATTGTCTATGTAGAGGCCATTGAATCTGAACAAATCAACCAAAGATTTCAGTTGTTTAGGTCAACTTTGTTGTAACTTTGTCGCGGAATTCTGAGGTGAATCTCGGAATTTGTACCGTTTCCGAGCGGAGACAGAGTGAAAGTGTATGGGTTTAATGTCCCAGCATCGGATACGATACTATAGACAGGGCTATATCCGAAGTCTCATACGAAAGACCTGTGGGATGGAAATATAAATGTTGTTTTTCATGCCGAGGGTCAAGATTGAACTCACAAACTCACAACCTTCAGTAATCATGTCCAATGCTGTAGCCACCAGCTGATCAAACCGGCCCTGTACACAGAGAATACCAGGCTTTTGATATGAAATTTATTATCAGGCTCATCTAGGAAATGTGTAGGAATTCTTAGTTGAGCTTGATGAACTTGATATGGAAAGAGTTGTATTTCATTTATCAGATAATGTGTTATGCTAACAAATGTGCATGATACTTGATATTAGACGACACTATTACAATAATATATTAAACTAAATTCCCAATTTAAATAAAACTTTTGAAAAAAAGTGAACTGAGCTACTTTTAGACCACTTTTACGTATTTTGTGCATACAGGAACATTTTTATATTTGTTTACATGCATGCTGTTTATATTGCCTGCACTTTCTAACAGCTATATGTTCCCTAATTTTGATAAAAATTGCGCAAAAACAAAATGGTATGGGTCTTGTTCAAGAAATGGCAAGAGAAACCCTGTCATCTAGATTGGTCAGTAAGTGAGGCTTACGGAATACACAGGTACCCCTAAATATGTAAAACAAAATCCAAGTGTGTGGGCTTGTGACCTTGTCTCTGGGCTTAGCAGGGGCGACACGAACGTGAATTTGTCACATGGTGGTAGAGGTCCATTGGAGCAATGCGTGTTTTGTAAAAGAGACAAAGTATGTCACCTTGACCTTGGGATCAGCGGGGGTTGGACGGTCGTAGATTTGTCACAGCATCCTTAGAGGAATGCACGAGTGAAATATTAAGAATTTTCAATGAAGGAAATAGAAGTTATAACTTATTTCTTTGATGTTAAGTTTTGTAGAGACCAAGTATTTGACCTTGGGATCAGCGGGGGTTGGACGGTCATGGATTTGGCACAGCATGGTAATAGAGCCTTACAGGAATGCATGTGTGAAATATCAAGCATTTCAGATGAAGGAAATAGAAGTTAGAAGGGGGGGGGAGGGAGGGGTATAATGATAGTAGTTTTGAATTTGAATTGGCCCCGATACCTTGTATCAGAGTCAATGCCTGATATATCATTTTGTAATCGCATTGCTCAGCCTCAACCAACCAAGCTTCCTGATTGTTTATTGATTTATTGGTGTTTGCTGTAATGATTCTAATAGAGGCACATGCTCTATTAAATGCCCACTCCCAGTTTTGATGTTGAAAAGGACCGATTTTCTCCAAATAATTGTCTCTAATAAACGCCCAGTGCGTATACTATTTGGAACAACATCTGAGCTAAATGTCCAACTAGATTTCATTAATTTCAAGTTTTTCGAAGACAAATAAACTTTCTACTTTCCCTCTCAAATGCGGAAGCGAATTTCAACTATTTCCGGTGTCACAGTTCCTCATCGCCAGTAGCTATTTGCAAGGATTCTGGGCGATCAGAAACGTCCCTAGGCATAAATCACCATTAATGCTTGACGCTGTCTTGATATATACATTATCAGTATTTTAACTGTTTTTCCAACCGTACCATAATGACCAAAATTGAGCCGAAACGTGTTGATCCAAAATGTCCATTAACTGACAGACAGTACAATCAAGTCAGGCAGAAATTGAAAGTGAAGTCTCTTTGTTGTTTTTTTTGTTTTGTTCAGAGTGTAGAAATACAGTTAAAAATACTAAATTTTATAATTTTCCCTTCACTAAATAACGCTTGCCTCTATTAAACGCCCATCCACGACTTCGGAGCCAGTGGTGATTCTAATAGACACCCGGGCCTTCGTATCATAGCAACTGAGCATGTACTTGGGGATCATATTCTCAATTAGGCAGTTTGATTGGCCGAGATCGAGTATCAGCCTTGACCAATAAAACTTGCTAATTTCTAACATAAGAACGGTATACACGCTCAGGGTCTGTGTACCAGTTTATAAAACTTTCAGAGCACATTCTCTAAATCCTACTCTATAAAATTAATTTGATTGGCCGAGACCAAGTATAGCGTAGCCTCAGCCAAACTTCCAGAATTTGAGAATGAGAATGGTGGTATTCATGCTTAAGGCCGGTTATTATAAACCAGTCAATAAATTCATACTCCAAATCAGGCAGTTTGATTGGCCGAGACTGAGCATAGCTCAGTCTCGGCCAATAAACTTCCTGATTTCGAACAGGAGAACAGAATATATGCAAGTTTTACAATCACGGGTCCACGAAACAGGCATGGAACAGCAGTGTATCCTTACTCCTGGTAGATGGAGGCCTCCTGTTCCGAGGTGAAGTCAAACAGCTGGCACACCGGCAGGAAGGACAGCACAAAGTGGACATCATCTGCAATAGGCGGCCATGGTCAGGAGGTACAGCTTGTACATGACTCAGTCTTGTTTGAAACAAGATAGCACCTTATGTAATACTACAAACATCTATGTACAGTCAAACAAATGCATTTTAGGTCATCACTAGACAGTCAAATCGTAAAAGAAAATGTGATAAAATTTTATCCAAAGCAGAATACAGTCAGAATTCGTTACAGCGGCACACGTTACAGCGGCATATTCGCCTCCCGGCACAATAAGCTGCCAAACCAATCGGCATGCTCTTTAATCTGCTTGATATACCGGCAAATTCGGCTTCCGGCACCGGCAGGGAATTCCCGCAAACGAATACACAGTTTAAGTCTTATTTAATGTGCGTTATAACGGCGCCGGTACCCGGCGTCGCTGGTACTGTGACCCAGCTCTGTTATCCGGCATTACGAGCCGGAAACAGATATTCGGGAACCAGTCACTGACCATATAATGTGTGTCATAACGGCGCCGGTACCCGGTGTCGCTGGTACCCGCGTGTCGCTGGTACCAGCTCTGTTATCCGGCATTACGTGCCGGAAACTGATATGCGGGAACCAGTCACTGACCATATTTAAACAATTTCACGGCTGATTAACCCCGACCTGCTGTCATAAATCGCGGCAATTAACGTGTCGGTACCTTGTCACCTGCTGTGATGTACTATTTTGCAAACATCAATTAAGAAATGAACAGTTAGCAACTAAATTTACAAGTGATTAAATCCAGCAAGGAACGATAGATTGTAAATAAAAAAATATCATAATCGTGAACAATTTAAATATTTATCGTGTAACATTGCCTCTGGGGCGAGTTCAGATAGGGACGAATCGTCATGTAAATATTTAAAGGGAAACCACTCTACATGTTTTTGCTTTGTATTTTTATAAATTTTAGCACGTAAATTAAAACAAACTGTTCATTGAAATATGTGTTTATTTTCTATATGCACATGTTTGCGAATTGCTAACAATAAAGAAACAATTTCACAGATAATACGGTATTCACCACGCGCTCTACAATTAACGACAGGTTCGCCTGCAACCTAGACTTTGTCAAATACCGGATTAGCTTTGAATGTTGTTGATTTCCTTGATATAAATTCGTATATATGCATTGCTTTATCAATGTGGTGACAAATAAGTATATATCTCGCCGATAATGTTAATGTAAAATGACAGCAAATAGCGTCGATACAATGCGTGGTTACCCATTACCGACATGTTCCAATTACCGGAATTATCACGACAGTCTGATAGCGAGGAGAAAATCGCCGATTCTTTATACCGGCATATTCGTTATAACGGCAGATTCATCTCTGACGAACTATGCCGTTGTAACAAATTCTGACTGTACATACATATACTGATTTATAATCATGTTTGAATGCCGTCATTCACGCATGTGTCACTGATAAACGTAAATCCCATCTTGATGAAATTATTTATAAAATAGGACAATTCCATCAATTGCACAGTAAACTAAAAATGCAGCTATGGCAGGTGACATTACATAACAATATCCCCAGTCGCATATTAATTATAGCAGCATATGAGCCAAAACTTACAAGATCACAAAAGGGGGCATAATGACAAAATTAGCTTTCATCCGTGTAGAACAAAACAGAACCGATCGTAGTTTTTCATAAGCAAATGGGCAATTTCAACCAACATTGCGAGTACCTGGGAATGCCTGTAGAGCCTGTTTGTAGACAACGGCGGCCACATTCCCCTGTAACACGGAGTCCTGTACCTCTCCATCCTCGTCCCTCATACTGCCCAGTATCGCCTTCCGCTTCCGCATCTACAACCCACCACACCACTCAATAGGGGTCTTATACATGTACAGTGGAACCTCTCTTAACCACACCACTCATGCAGTGGAACCTATGTAAACCGGGCAACCCAACCCAACACACCACTTAATACTGGTCTTATATAAGGGAACTTCTCTAGTAATACTACTCATACTACTATATGTACAATGGAACATCTCTATCTAAACTGGATAAAACCAGGGACTAGAAAATTGTTTGTAAAACAAAATGCCACCGCTGTTGAGCATTCATGAATTCATGAATACAACAGCAATCACTGAGTGAGTGATTGGAGAAAAAGGGGTTATAACTGTGGATGGATCGGTGGGGTAGGGAAAATTTTATGTTTTGCACTCCTGCACTTGATGGTCAGAATGTATACCGACTGTGAAGAGAATTGGCCAAAAACTGTAGAAGTAGTTCACCGGATAAGGAAACAAGAGGGCCATGATGGCCCTAATTCGCTCACTTGACTCCATGCAGACCAGAGGAGAATGTGACATTGAGTTCATATGTGTTTTAAAAAAATTGTGCTATTTTTAGATGGCGGTCATCTTGGATTAAGCGATGACTCATTTTACCAAATCTGAAAATGCTTCACCCAAGGATCTTAACTTACTACTATGAAGTTTGGCCAGCATCGGCCATGTGGTTCCTGAGAAAAACACGTTCAAAATCTTGAATAAATGGACCTTTTGGTGGCCATCATGGATGACATAATCATCTGATTCCGACAAAGATTGCACCAGAGCAATCGCCTCATCGATACCTTCAATTTGATATATGACATGAGCATATTCGGACAAAAATAAAATTTGATCCCACGGGTCACGCCCATTTTTGACCGCGGGGTCACCATTTTCACAACTTTGAAAGAGCATTGTACATCGATCATTCCTACCAAGTTTCGCCGAAATCCGGCCAGCAGTTCATGAGAAGAAGATTTTTTAAGAATGTATGCTATTTTTAGACGGCGGCCATCTTGGATTAGCGATGACCTTCATTTTAACAAATCTGAAAAGGCTTCACCCATGGACCATAACTTTTAAGTTTGGCTACCATGGGCCAAGCGGTTCATGTGAAGAAGAATTTTGAAATATCTAATAAAAGAACGACTTTTTGACCTTTCGGTAGCCATCTTGGACGACATGACATCCAATTTCACCAGAGTGATCGCCTCGTTGATACCTTCAATTTGATATATGACGACCATATTCGGTCAAAAATAAAATTTGACCCCCATTTGACCCCACAGGCCACGCCCATTTTTGACCCCGGGGTCACCATTTTAACAACTTTGAAAGAGCATTGTACATCGATCATTCCTACCAAGTTTTGTCGAAATCCGGTTGGCGGTTCTTGAGAAGAAGATTTTTGAATAATTTGTGCTATTTTTAGACGATGGCCATCTTGGATTACGTAATGACGTCATTTTAACAATTTTGTAATCCCCCTACCTAAGGACCATGACCATGAAGTTTGGTGACTATAGGCCCAATGGTTACCGAGGAGAAGACGTTTGAAAATGTTCACACGGACACATTGCGGTAACAATAGCTCACATGAGCTTCGCTCAGGTGAGCTAAAAATATATATTCAGAGTCGAAAAAAGGGGCATAACTGCGGATGAACCGGTGGGACAGCGAACATTTTTACGATACGCACTCCTGCACTTGATGGTTGGGATGAATGCAGAGTATGAAGATAATCGGCCAAAAACTGTAGAAGTAGTTCGTCGGACAAGGAAAAAAACAACATTTTCAGAGCCGAAAAAGGGGCATAACTGCGGATGGATCGGTGGGACAGCGCAAACTTTTATGTTACGCACTCCTGCACTTGATGGTTGTGATGTATACCGAGTACATATAATGAGAATCGGCCAAAAAGAAGTAGTTTGCTGGACAAGAAAAACAAAATTTAACCGCGGATGGATCGGTGGGAAAGCGAAAATATTTACATTACGCACTCTTGATGGTAGGGCTGTATTTAATTTCATATTTTTTAGAGCAAAAAAAAAACCCTATTCATAAATGGACTAGTCTGAAAATCATTTTGTGACAATTGGATTGGTTGCAAATTAAAATATGAAGATTCATTCCAGTTACTTATGGGTGAAAGGGTTAATCATATTTGGCAAGTCTATATTGATGTTGGTTTACATAAGATTGCATAGTAATACAGTCAAACTTGCACAAGCGACCACGTGCATTAAGCGACTTTTGTCTTATGCGACCACTTTCAATTCCCACCGACCATTTGGCCTATATAATGACAGTGTATTAAACAACATTTCCTTAACGCGACCAGCGGTCAAATATTTTGTATGGTCGTTTGTATTAAACGACCATTAATCGACAGGATGTCACTTTCTCCAGGTGAAATTAGCCTCAAGCGTGTGACAAACAAAGGAAACAAATCCCCTGTCACTGTCAAAGTGTGAATGTTGCATGATTATTGACCTGAAACCTCGTTCTGATTCGCTAGTTTCCTTAGAGCGAGTTTGGGTCGTACTATAGTTGAACTATATTAGATGCATTGCCCATGTCTAGTAGAGAATTTCCATGTAAATTTCTCGCTCTCTAGAACTTTTTACCTATTCACCGCCATCTTGAAACTGGAGGAACAGGCGTCTTTTGGCTAGTCGAACTATAGTAGATGTATGACGTCACTCTGGTAGAACCAGTCTGCGTTCGCGGTTGTTTAGTTGAACTATAGTTCAACTATAGTTTAAGCTCAAACTCACTCTTAGTGATTACTAAAGGGAATTAAATCATGCCTATTTGCGATTTCAGCTGGGCGATTTTATTTCGCAATAACATTCAAATTCTTTCATCTATTTTGACGAAATAAAGCCTAAATAATTCAGAAACGTGCACAGTAAACATTACTGGTAGTATTCTAATGTATTTATTTCTATGTTAATGTTTAATATTCGCGATTTCCTGATTCCGAATATTAAACCATATAACCGGACATACCAGTATCCAGATTTCCATTTTTTTTCTTCATTTTTGTGTTAAGAGACCATTGTTCTAAGCGACCATTTTTGGTGTCTCCCTTGGGTGGTCGCTTGTTTGACTGTAGCAGTGATCACAAATATTCTTACCTTTTCCGCAAACAAAAGTTCCAATCTGTAATACTGAAAAAACAACAACATTTTGGTAGATTGATTCAATAGAGTGCAAGGAGTACATGTTACATACCGTGATCACAGATACTATCATAGATATGTTTTATCAGTAGCCTATTTCATCAACATTGCAAAGTATACTTTAGTAGCAAAGTATACTTTGAGGGAGAAATTTTCAATTTTATGATAAATTTATTATTTTTTATTATACTGAATTTATTACATTATCACAGCCAATTTTGGCTGTGATAATGTAATAAATTCAGTATAATAATTCTGCATACTTTTAATCATGAAATATATGCATTTGTTAGTTCTATATGAAATAAAGCATTTCAGGAAAAATAAATGATTTCTCCCTCAAAGTATACTTTGCTAGTAAAGTATACTTTGCAATGTTGATGAAATAGGCTACTGGTGACAGTCTGCGATAATTTGTAACTGACTGGAGAAATATCGCTTATGGAATTTGTTACTACTGTCTGTTTGTTCCACGTTTTGTTGCCGACAAACTTTTGGCTATTAAACATATTAAATCTAAAAAATATTTAAATGTAAGTACTTTTTCATCAATAACAAAAAAAGTCACCCTCCCCAAAAAAAATTATTTGATGAAATTCCATAAAATATTGATTTTATTGCAAAAAAATAATTTTTCTATGGGAATTTAACATGGGGCAAAAAGGAAGCTGATCAAGAGGGTTGGAAAAAAAATGGAAATGGACTCCGAAACCTAGTTAGATAGCTTGGGAATGATGCAAATAAGAAAACACGTTATGTTTTGAAAATCGGTCCACAAATCTGTTTTTAGCCCCCCTGTTAAATTCCCATAGTAAGGTTTTTGCTTTTTTTTTTTTTTTTTTTTTTTTTTCGCAATAAAATCAATATTTTGGGTGAGGGTGACTTTTTAGTTATTCATGAAAGTGTTTACATTTAAATATTTTTCAGATTTAATGTGCTTAATATTCAAAAGTTTGTCGGCAGAAAAACGTGGAACAGACCGTACTTAGTGTAGCTCCTGATAGAAACGATCTACCGTATATTGCGTGTTAGCATCATGAGGAGTGTCTCACTGATGGAAAGGTGAAAAGTGTAGATCATGATCAGACTGTGCGTATGTACAGGCTGATCCGGATCAACACTGGTCGTAAATTCAATAAGCCCAATTTCTCCAGTCACAGCCACATTTAACAACTGTATTAAATATTTGACAAAGAAGGAATATGCAATTTTTTAACTGACCGATTCAATTAGAAAATATGTATTTCTTCAGAACTTAAATATTTTGACAAACATTGCACATTGATGGATTTACATTTATTGAGCATAGGCTGCATATGCAGCCTATGCTCAATAAATGTAAATCCAAGCAGATAGGACTGCTTGTTACAAGTGTGATGGGTTTGGTCTACAGTATTTAACAATCCTCGATTTATAGCCTGTTGCGTTAACGAATCAAAAAACCTTTACAGAATTCTTCTTCTAAATCTATTGACATTGACCTTGGATGCAGGGCCCACATGAGTGGGCTACAGAATGAAAATATGGATGAAGTTTCAAGCCAATCCAAATTATGGTTACAGAAAGAGTAGGTACCCAAAATCTTTAACGTAAAAAAAACTTCAGAAACTTCTATGGTTATAGAGATAGTAGGTACCTGAAAACTTTAAAACACAAAAGAAAAACATTAACACACACTTCTAAGTCATTTGACATTGACCTTGAGCAAAGCGGCCGCATGAATGGGCCATAGAATGAAAATAAGGATGATGACTAATAAGCATATAATTCCAGCACAAAAATATTTACACAATTCCCTAACATTTGATTGGCCCGTAGCAAGTCTCTGTCCAAAATTTATATCCCAGTAAACACCCATGCCGAACTACTTTCCGTAACCGTGAGGCGCAGTTAAAATAATTCTTAAGGAAACAAAAAAAAAACACATTTTCTTCATGAATTTATTTCAAATGCTGGAATTATAAGGAATGAATGGCCTTTTTGTTGAATTTATCGGGGATATAAACTTGGAAAAGTCGTGGGAATACTGGACGAGGCCTTCCGGCCTTCGTCCAGTATTCCCGCGACTTTTCCAAGTTTATACCCCCGATAAATTCAACAAAAAGGCCATTCATTCCTATAATGAAGTTTCAAGACAATCCGAAATATGGTAACAGATGGTTTGGCGTATCCTGCAGGAAACACGAATGATGACTGGCAGGTTACGAACCTCGAGCCAGAGTGTCTTGGAGAGCGGGTTACAGCGGAGAGCCCTCTGTAGGAGGCCACGGGCAACCTCCGGGTTTGCGTTGTCCTCAAACTCCCACTTGGCCGCCAGTACCCACATGTCTACAACACATGGCATGGCAAGCAATTGTAGCATTGATGTATAGATTTGCCCGGCTCAGTAGCCGATTTCACCATCATTGCAAAGTATACTTATCTAGCAAAGTATACTTTGAGGGAGTAATCATTTATTTTTCCCAAAATGCATAATTTCATAAAGAACTGACCACTGCATATATTTGATGATTAAAAGTAAGCTGAATTATTATACTGAATTTATTACATTATGACTAATGTAATAAATTCAGTACAATAAAAATTCATAAATTTATCCTTAAATTGAAAATTTCTCCCTCAAAGTATACTTTGCTAGATAAGTATACTTTGCAATGTTGGTGAAATAGGCTACTGGAGTTATCTCCCTTGTAGTATCACTGTATATTGCCAACTTCTCCCCATTGAAAATTTGGCGAGAATTAGCCACTTCACAGGTATGGGTCATATTCATCATACCATCAATGATTATTGGACTTTTATGATAACTTGATAACCCAATTTCTCAAGTCACAGATCAGGCTAGAGACGGGCCAGAAATGGCATATTAACCCTTTCAACACCACAGACCTCTATAGAGACAATGTTTGCAAACAGTGCAGATCCAGATGAGCCGGCTCGTAACGAGCCGTCTCATCACGATCTCCACTGTTTGTTAATAATTTTAAACGTCGTACAGATTACCCTTTTAGAAGAATGGGATAATTTGAACGAACAAAATGAATGAAATAGCGTGAAACATTGGCATGGAACATCCTATTAAGTTACTTGGTGTTGAAAGGGTTAAGCCCCATTTTCTGAGTCGCATATCAGGCGTTGGGCTGTCCATAAATCCCATAAACCCAGCATTTTGAGCCCAGCCACGTTTGTTTCATACTGGCAGGGCATATGCAGTGGTGGAATTGTAGACATGGGGATCTCTCCCACCTGCCAGTGTTAGAGTACATATAATTACACAGAGCTCCAGATAAGGTGTGTATTGGTGTATTTTACGCACTTATTTTAGCTTAATACGCATTGATTATCAAAAGTGGGAGTACAAAATACTCACAGCAATGTGAAAATACGCATTGATTTTCAAATTAAGTAGTGAAAATACTGTAATAAAGTTGAAAATGTGCAGCTCAACTATGTAAATTTTCAACTGTATTAGAGAATAAATAAGTGAATAAGTAATAATACATTAAAATATTTACACTGTCCTTAAATTCATATTAGGAAACGCCCATTCAACGTATTGCATTTATATCCCAGTACATTACATTAGCCCCACGTGACTTCGCGTGACATTGCTGATTCGTTAAAGTTTGTTTGACGTAATTAGATTACATGACGTTCATCGTCATTGTCAATAATGTCACGCTATTGACCAGCAACATCGCTATTTCATGAATTGCGACAACACAATGTAAAACAATAAGATTCCTAATTTTTACGCCGTATATGGTTATTTACATCTTTGAAACTATCCGAAAATGCATTGTAAATATAAGTAATAAAACCATGGGCAGTTGCGTTTACTGTAGTATGAACACAATTTGGTCTGTTTAAAGTTTGCACTTTAAACAGACCCAATGTTTTTTTCAAACTCCAGTAAACGCAACTGCCCATGGTTTTATTCGTTAAATAAATTAATATTAAAATTTTTATCATATTTTTATCATTTGTTCCCTCTGTAATAATGAAGAAAATCAATAATCCATAATGTAAAAATAAAATAATATGTATTAAATCAGCGGGTACAATACTCTTTAGACACAAAGCTTATCTGGAGCACAGTAGCCTATTTCACCAACATTGCAAAGTATACTTATCTAGCAAAGTAAACTTTGAGGGAGAAATTTTCAATTTTAGGATAAATTTAATAATTTTTATTATACTGAATTTATTACATTATCACAGCCATTTTGGCTGTGATAATGTAATAAATTCAGTATAATAATTCTGCATACTTTTAACCATCAAATATATGCAGTCGTTAGTTTTATATGAAATAACGTATTTCAGGAAAAATAAATGATTACTCCCTCAAAGTATACTTTGCTAGATAAGTATACTTTGCAATGTTGGTAAAACAGTCTACTGGTTACATACCTGGTTTCTTGTCATGCACCTGTAGCAGATTGGTGAACAGTCGACTCACGGTCGCCTTCTCTTTCTGTAATACACAAATCACACAGAGATTGACAAACGTGAACGGTTTAACATCCAGCACCAGCTATGGCCATATACAGATGGGACATTGGTTTCAAGTTTCATCCGAAAACCCAGTAGGCTGGAAATGCTACCAAAGAATTTTCTACTGCCTATGAGGGAAACTGAAAGCGAATGGGTTTAACTTTGATTTAAAGTCTCATCCGAAAGACCAGTGACATGGAAATACTATGAAAGTATGTTTGATGCCCGAGACGAAGTTTGAACCCACAACCAGTATTGAAGTCCAGTGCTCTCGGCGACCAAGCCAACCCTAGTAGGGAGATTGAGCCATCAGTACCGTCCAGTGCTTTACCACTAGACTGTCAACCCATGATACATGCGGTGAAAATGGGAAAATAGGAAACCATGTTGTCAAAGCTCCAGGTAAGTTTTGTATCAAACAATGAAGGCCCAGATCAGCATGCGCGGATGCGCAGGCTGATCTGGGTCTACATTGGTCGCATATGACACAAACCTCAAATCTCCAGTCACAACCACATTTTGTGTATGTAGCCAGCTAAAATGATAGTAAAATATACATTTCTATAAGCAGATAAATAACTTACTCTTTGCTTTGCAAACTCTATATACGACAGCCATAATTTAACGTCATCTTGAAATCGTGTTAGCACCAACTGAAAATGTGTAAACAACATGTACACATAATTATATTGCATGAATGTAATAACTAGAACATATAACCACACGACATGGTAATATTTTTGTATGAGAACACAGAAAATTCCACTTATATCCAAATATTCACAAATGTTACATACAATTTGAAACAGAAATGAAAATGGTCCTATTTTCACCACAAAAATAATACAATTTCAGAGTTAAATATGCCAAGTATTTCAGATGACAACTTGATTTTACATTTGATCTTCATTTCTTGTACAAAGACTACACACAAGAGTGGGAGCACTTATACAAACGCTTCCATTGGCACAGATGGAGGAGTAAGGTTGGTTCTAATTGTGGGAGGAAGCTAGAGTACTCGGGAGGAAACTCTCATGTGTCCAATCTGGCAACCGCCATACCATCTCCCATACTGCCCGGTTGACATTTAGATTGGTATTTTCACAAACATTTTCATAAAAGTGGCTGAAACTGAAGTGATGGGACTTATAATTTTTCTACCAGTGTAGATCCAGATCAGCCTGTGCATCCGCACAGTCTGATTAGGATCTGCACTGTTCGCCATTCCATCAATGAAACGCATGTCACACGTGTACTTCTAACAAACTGATTGTTATCAGGCTACAGAAGTGTGCTATTTGATCAGACCTACATTTGTCACAAATCCCATAAGCACATTTTCTCTAGTCACAGCCACATATTCAGATATGGTGATGAAATCTCCAGCATTAGACTCAGAGCTCCAGATAAGGTGCGTATTGGCATATTTACACACACAAAAGTGGGAGTACAAAATACTCACAGCATTATGTGAAAATATGCATTGATTTTCAAATTGAGTAGTGGAAATACTGAAAATTTACTGTTTGCTTTTTGCAGCTCAACTAAGTAAATTTTCAACTTTATCACAGAATAAACAAGAAATGCGTCTGTCGAACGCGGATGCCACCTGCAGCATATTTGAGAAACTGTGACAAAGTGGTTAACCGAAAAGTGTGATGGACGGACAGACGGACGGACGAACGGTCCAAACACTATAGTGATTATTACTTTAAATATATACGTAAACTTTTTATGCCACCGGGTTTCGAAGAAACGGGTGGCATAAAAAGTTTACGTATATATTTAAAGTAATAATCACTCAAATAAGTGAATGTTTAAATTTGTTTTATGTTTTTTTATCATTTGTTCCCTATGTAATAATGAACAAGAAACGAGGCAAAGCCACGAAGGCCAGGTTTTTTCCAAGCATAGACACTTGGAAAACATAATTATACCCACTTTTTGTAGACTAGATGGCCGTGACCTGCATGTCGCGCCTTGGGGCGAGGCATGGACACTAAAAAAATAGATATAGTAGATGGAAAAACTTTAACGAAAAAACTTTAACCGGACACACGGACGGACGCCAAAATGTCGACGATATCGCGCTTTCCGCAAGCGGGCGCGACAATG
Organism: Conchocele bisecta; assembly: GCA_029237695.1. Taxonomy (NCBI): domain Eukaryota; kingdom Metazoa; phylum Mollusca; class Bivalvia; order Lucinida; family Thyasiridae; genus Conchocele; species Conchocele bisecta. Next base: position 64,428,054 of record CM055267.1, read on the forward strand.
ATGATAAACACCCATGTGTAGTATCAAGGTAATGGGTGAAGCAGTTGCAGAGATATAGTACACGGAAAAACTTTAACAAAAAAATTCAAAGTAATTTGACCTTGACATTGGGCACAGGGGCCGCACGTTTGGGGGTTAGAATGAAAATATGGATGATGATAAACACCCATGTGAAGTTTCAAGGTAATGGGCGAAGCAGTTGCAGAGACATAGTATAACGAAAAAGTTTTAACCAAAAAACTTTAACCAGACGTACGTTAAAAAGTTAACGTTGAAAATGGCTAAGTCAATTACGTAGAAATAATAGGTGAAGGTCACATGTTGGATAGTTGTATGTGGTAGGCATCCCTTGGTTATGAAGCTGTGAAAGTTTGGTGGTCCTAGGTGGTACAGTACCAAAGAAATGGACTTAAACACGAAAACTTAACATTGTAAACGCGAAAACTTAACATTGAAAATGGCTATGTCGACTGCGCGGAAAAAATGGGTCAAGTTAAAAAAAAAGTAACATGTTGGATAGTGATATGTGGTGGGCATCCCTTGATTATGAAGCTGTGAAAGTTTGGTGGTCCTAGGTGGTACAGTAACAAAGAAATGGACTCAAACACAAAAACTTAACATTGATTGTGGACGCCGCCCGCCTGCCCGCCCGGCTTTCGCCAATCCAATAGTCTGGATTTTTTTTCAAAAAACCTGGCTAAAAACTAGATGGCCGCGGCTTGGGGACACTAAAAAAAGAGATATAGTATAACGAAAAACTTTAACCAAAAAACTTTAACCAGACCCACGTACGTACGTACGCCAAAAAAAATGCATTTAATCTGAAATCAGGGGGTACAATACTCTTTAGACACACAGCTTATCTGGAGCTCTGAGACTGGAGGAACTATGACAGTTCTGAACAAAATACAGTATCCACAGAATGTAGATTATTGTGGATGAGTATACATTTCACCGAACATTCTCACCCGGAACAGTTTGTGTATTCGCTGGACAATAGCAACATCGATGTCCACTTTCTTGTGCTTGTATCCAGTGCGCTGTAAAACACATTATAATACATAATCAGCATGTTAGATACTAGAAATCTTTTACAACACAATTATAAACAATGCACAACAAAAGTTGTTTTAAAGCACAACATATTCATTGACAAATATAGAAAATAGAATAAAAATGTTGGTAAATTTAACTCTGTGCGGGCGTAAAATGTCTCCTGTTGATTCCTGACAAATTACCAGAAGATACTACATAAACACATCTTTGTCGCATAACTGGAGCAAGAAAAATGCGGAGGTTACTAGACGAAAAATGTGTTTATGTGATAGCTCTATGAAGAGTTGAGTAGCATATCATCAGGAAACCAATGCATTTTTAGACTTGAAACATTTTACATTTTTAGACCGGAAACATTTTACACTGGGGTGAAGTGCAGCACCTGTGAATTTGACACCAGTGAATCAGGGGCCGTTTCACTAAACTTCATACAATTAAAATGTTTGTAAGTGCAAATTTAGGATTGCCTGGAAATTCTAATAGCAGCCTATGCTCAATAAATGCAAATCCAATAATTGTTGACAAGAAAACATTGTTAATGTGAAATGTGTAATTCTGAAAAGACAAGGATGTGCAAATTTATTTCAAGAATTATTTAACTTTTCCTCAGCCAATATTGTGATCCCCCTTTTAAACCATGTTGGACGGTAGTCACCTGATATTCAAACACTTAGACGGAGAACAATATGGTGTATCTCCAGAATACGAGATGGCCGTGGCCTTCATGTTGTGTCCGCCGAGGCTTTGATAGTATACCGGAGAACCTTTAATCAAAAACACCTTAACCAAAGACATTAACTCGGACGCACATACGGCAATGTGCCGACTATATCATGCTGTCCGCACGCCAGCGCGACAAAAATTGGACGATATCAGTTGTAGACTCCCTATCTAATACATACCTCTCTTCTTTTCCGGACAAGTGCCAGTGTGTTGATTTCATACTATAAAATACAAGAAAATAACATGAGTAACACATTTCACCACTGTTCATGTGGATGAAACTGTGATTAATTTTGCAACCTACATTCATTTACATGTATTGACTTAATATGTTTCAATTGGCCAAAAAAATAAAATTGGTGTATTTTAACGGTTACAATATTGTAATTTTGTGCTGTTTATTTTCTATTTCCATTTTTCTCATCGAAAACATGATTTTATTGCATTTTCAAAAAAAATCCAGTCTAAGGGTTAAGCTAAGTGAAAACCACAGGCGATTGAACTCCCCACCCACATACCCCAAATATATAAATCCATCTGGTCTGACTATACTACATGTACGTACATTAGCATAAGTGTGGAGACGGGGGATTCCAATCGCCTGTGGGGAAACAAACATTAAATGTACTAAACATGTACCTGGATATATTGAAGAAAGTCATCCTTCACCTTTGTTTGTCTTCTTAGCTTGTATTCAAAAATCTTTCTTTTCTTGAGAATTTGTCTGCAATACATAAACAGAAGAGCTCAGAAGTTACATAATGGTTGTTCAATGCACATTGCACACAGTATCACATATGGCATCATGTTAGCGTGAGGCAGTCTTGTGCCTAGAGCGAGCCCAATAGACATTTCCCATCTTGAGGACCCGTTCTACACATGATCATCGTTTATTCAAAGTTAATCGCTTTTAATTGTGATAGAATATATGTATAACATACATATGTACATGTATATGTGAATACTGCCTCGTTACTGTATCCTATACGGCACATGGAGTGGCCAAGTCGGCCATCTTTGTGTGTTCCAGCCATCAGCAAGTTTCACCTGTTCTGCTGTTTGACAAAGTACTCAAAATGTGACGTAGAACTTATGATATAATGTAGCTAATCACATGTAGAAAAGCCAGTAGAACGGACTCCTATCCATTATATTACACCAAACTGTAAAATATGTCTGCTTTCTGGACAGGTTTGTGCCTGTGTTTTTAACAACATAAACCACCATTATAGTTAGCCTCGTACACAGAAAATCGCAGAGTGTATCACTTTTACCTGGCAAACCACAGAACATATATACCGATACCCACTACTGTAATATGTTATTAGCTATCAAATCCAGTCATATGTAAGCAGTTACCTGAGTGTATTGTCCCTGGTGTTAACTCACCTACTATGCACGCACATATGGCTTTATCTATGGGCAACGTGTACACTAACATACATGTAGGCTGTGCATCAGATTGAAAAGTTTACACATCAAAATTTATTTTGAGATTGATGGGAGAAATGCTCAGATATCTCGTCTTTTGTATAGTTTGCTGGCATAATTAATATTTATAGCTTGCCGTTGTCATATACATGTATGTCTATTATGTATTGCACAAGATTTTATTTGGTTAACTGTCATATTATTTGCTGTATGTGTCAAACGCACGAAGTGGTGAAACTGTACGATGGTTTGTACATCCAAAGATGGCAGTGATAGCAACTCAATGTACCATATAGTATACAGTAACAAGAAAATACTTACATACCGTATTCATTCTAATAAACGCCAGGGCGCTTATTAGAATCATCGTTAAGTCACAGGTCGGGGGTGGGCGATTAATAGAGGCAATGGTTTTTGGTCCGAGTAAAAAATGTCAAAAAGTGAAGACAAGAATTCCGCCACGGAAGCGGTGTCGCGCCTGCCGAGGCATTTGACCATGAACATTACAAGTAAATAAATG